>CM033473.1:195753905-196157393 GCA_019447015.1 Hymenochirus boettgeri | reverse complement strand
GAGATTGTGCCCACGCGGTTGTACTTCCTCTTGTGTTCCTGTCACATGACAGAGATCTGGGCACTTGAACACCCACATTAGCTGCTCTGTTTCTCCTGGAGTTGCAGGTTTGCGGCCCGGTAGTATGCACTACCATTGTTCTGTGCCTGCTCCTGGTGTCCCTTTGGGCAGGACTTGGACTCCGTCTCCACCGCCTGGACGCGTGTAGTGAAGGAGATAGGCGATTAGGTGTGCGTGTGTTCCTAGTCCTAGGCCACGTCCGGGAAGATGCTGCATTTTGCTGTTGTGGGGGGTCCTGAGCGGATGTGCTTGCCAGCGGTGGGTTAGACTGCAGCATTTGCCTGAGCCAGTCTTCCCCTCTTTGCTCAGCGGCCAGGCGAACCACGTCCATTAAGGAGTCCAGCTGATCCATTTGGTGATATAAGTACCGGATTGGATTTTCTCTGCCTACCAAATGGCACCTATTTCCTGTTCCTACTCCCTTTTATGGCTTCTGAATTCAGCCTCTCTGTCTACTTTTGCCACTCCCTGCCTGCTTATCCTTGCTTCTATCCCACTACTCGCTCCTCATATCTTTCCCTGTCATGTGTCCTCTCCTAAGAAACCTTCCAGGGGAATATCCAGGACCAGCTTTCTCTTCAGACCAAGAGCAGAGGCACAGAAAGTGATAAAATTCCAGCTTTGTCATTAAATGAGCACTAAACCCCAAAAAATAACTATTTGCCATTGGTTTTGCCAGCTTTTGTCCTATTATTCACAGGGAGGTATATATATATATATATATATATATATATATATATATATATATATATACAAGGTCACTGCAAGTAGTGACAGACCCACGCAAACCCAACATAACACTTAGATTGTGGGTTTTTCGGTCATTTGAGGAACTGCACTTTACAGCATCTCACACATAGTATTTCTTAAACTGTGTCTACATTGTTATAAATAGAAAAACAAAGTGAACTACATTTTGTATACTTAGTAAGCCACAATTTTTGTTATATTTCTCTTGTGCATTTAGTGTGAATCATTGTGAATTTCTGCCTTTATCCTCCAATAAAATCAGTTTTGTTCTTGGTTTATGTGCAGGCAACAAGTATGCGGCTCAAACACAATTGAAGTTAAGATTAAGCCAATCTGGATATTGTTCTTCAAAGAGGTTAGTTTAGTATAATTTGTGTAATCATGCACAGGTAAATTATTTTTGCAATATGTCCTTCGATTTAGACAGATTTAACAATTTTACAGAAACCGACTGGGAGATTCCATAAAAGTTCTAATCATTAAAAATAATGCTAGTTTTGCTTCAACCATTCAGATGTTAGGTTTCAAATATTAAATAAGATCTGATTGTTTGGGGCAAAATTAGCATAATTTTAAAGGATAAGAACATTTATTGAATATCCTTATATATACACAGTCATTAAATACAGGAAAAGCACATACATTCAAAGGCTTATGTACACAGAGCTATTTTGAACTGCATAGGAAATTACAGCAGTGAGCCAAAACACCCCTAATCAGGCCCACAGTGCAGTGACCCAGCCACCAACAACCAGGTAATTTTAAAGGATGTATTTTTTGGTGTTGTCCTGCACAAACACAATTCAATGGGCTGGTGTAGGTTTTTTCATTAAAGGAGAATTACTGTATACTTTCTTACCTCATACTCTACAACTCAAGTGATAGATTTGGTTTAAGAATCAAGACAACATAGATTGAGGTACTAAATGCAGAATAGTTAAAGTAAAATGTTTAACTTTTACTTTAGAAATCCATAGAATATAAAAGATGAAACAAGTAAGGCTAAGCTATTGAATGCTATTTATATGACAAAAGCCAATAAAGTGCCCATTATTTTGTTATGATTTGCATAATCAGTAACACTACAAAGTCTGTCTGCCCCTAACAAAGCTCACTTTGGACATCACCGATAATATGAGGTAAGATAGATTATTTCAGCTGGTGCCATTACAATTAAAGATCATTATGTACTAACAAAATCAGTCTATAATTTGATATGTTTTCCAGATTTTCCAGGTTTAGGCAATAAATGGTTGTCTAGTTGTGTTAAATATGTTAAAAGGAGTAGAATATATATATATATATATATATATTTTTTTTTATATAACAGAGGTATCTTTTTTCCCACAATTGGCCTATAAGCCAATTGTGGGTCTTTGGAGATTGTAGATATAAATGTGTTTTTGCATTTGTCATCTGATCAATGGCATGCAATATTTACTCACTTATTATTGGACACGGACAGGGATGAATAGAAGCTTTCAGCACATTTTCTGAAAGCATATTGGATCCCCAGACATAATCCAGTTGTGTGTTGCACCCATGTGTAGGGAGAAAGAATGCTTATTCTCAGGAGATATGGTACCTTTTCCTCCAAAGATTGGCCAGTCCTAGAAAACAGAGGTCCCATTATAAAGCATGGAGTTTTTTTCTCAATAATTTGCATGGTTTGATAAAGGGTCCATTGAAAGATTAAAAATTCCTCAAATTAAAATCCCCCCTTTTGGTATGTCCAATAGTGTTTACAATAAGATATCTGAAATAGCAAGTTATATCATTATGGAACAAAATTGGTACTCATTTTTCACGCTGTTCTCCTGACGGTTGATACACTTGGAAATCTTTATGCAGAAATTATGGGGTAGAAATTTTTGAGACATGGTATTCCCGAAGAAACAGGATATGTGCAGGACATGTCTTATACATCTGAAATTCAATGTCCTACTTTTAATAAAACCTCTCATAATATGAGTTACACTTGTTTTCATTTTTGTGATTTTGCATTTTTTTGCACCTTTTCAATCAAGATGGTTCAAGATACCTTTGTATTGTCAAGTTTTCTAAACCCACAATAGTAACAAAAATATCTCAATTATGTAAAATTCTGTTCCACAACTTATTGTAGATAGTTCCCAAGTTACTAGCAGGCCAAATATAACTATGTAACCATGTAACAATATATAAAGTCCAGTTCTTGGAAGACAGGATATGTCTCTTTTTTACAACCATGAATTCCTAAAACAAGATCACACAACATTTAAGTTGAAAAAAGGTACTTAGCTTATTAATTTATTGACAAAATTGACTTGTTGCAAATAAATAATTTTGTCAAGTACTGTTTTTTATCTTCTATTCTCTGAGTGCAATTCTGTTCCATGGTTCAAAATTTGATTTGTCATGCAAGTACATACTGAGATGTAAAATTTGCTTTTTTCCCCTTAACAGTAAGTTTTGCATTTTTCTTGCACTAATTTTGCTCCTTCATTGTACATTTCATACTTCACCATGAATCCCATTTTCTGTTCATTTTCAGATCTTCAATCCATTTTATTTCTTTCAAGCCTATGGTTTGTGTGTATGGATGGCTTTTAGCTATTTTGAATACAGCACTGCAATTTTAGCCATATCTATTTTATCCATTACTGTGATTGTCTATAATCTAAGAATGGTATGTACAGTATAGTAGAGTAAAGACATTAACTAATTAAGTAAATTATTTTGTGCTACTACAGGAAGTATTTTTATTTTATTAAATTCTTTGTCATTTGTTCCCACCAGCAATCAATTAAACTTCACAGAATGGCCAAGTCGTATAACAGTATTATGGTTACTGTGCTTGATAAAAATCGAGGTAATATAACTACATATTATTAAAATTATAATAAAAACTGTACAATATAGTATGTTATTGCTTCAAAATCTGAATATTTTGAACCGTAATACAGCATTGACTGAAATCACTATTCAATTGCTTTTTTTTGTAGCAAATTCCAAAAATTGGGCTAGTGATAATCAATCCATATACCCAACAGTTCTGATGTTTTGAAAATAAAAGCCAATTGATGCCAATAAATTATCTTCAACATGTTCATTAACTTAAAGGACAACTAAAGCCACAGAACAACACTGAACCAGATGGCAGAACACCTGAATATGAAACCAATTATCTGTGTCTTACCTCTCATTTTGATATGGGTGCTGGGAAATTTACCTAAATAACATATGGTTTGTGCTTTGCTTCACAGTATTCTAGTATCACATAGTTTGGTCAACGACCATTATGTTCTGCACATGCTCAGTCCTTAGCTATAGCAGAAACTTGTTACAGTTGGTCACACCCATTAGTAATCTGTAGCCAATCCTTTTACAGAACAGATAAAGCAAAGAAGCATGTGACTGAGGCCAGGAGGTGTGGTCTGACACTGCACATACACACAGATACATCATCCAGTTCTTAACAGGCTTATATTTACTTGAATACAATTTACTGAAGTGGAATTTTATAGCTTATTGGTGTTTTTAGGGGGGTTGTTTTCAGATTCTGGAGTATAAAAATTGGGTTTAGTTCTCCTTTAAAACCATTTTCCTTTAAAAAAAAAGGCCCATTTATATTGTTTTTTGCAACTTAGTGGTCCTTCTTTTATTATAGAATGTAAAGCTTTGTGTTTTGCATTTAAAGAACTTAAAGAAGTAGAATCTCAGTCATTGGTCCCTGGAGATGTCATCGTATTACCAGAAAAGAGATTATTCCTACCATGTGATGCTATATTAATCAGTGGAGCATGCACCATTAATGAAGCTATGTTAACAGGTACAATACTTACTAATATACTGTTAGTATATACTATTATTTGTACCACGTAATGTCTTTGAGAAAAGCTTTAAGCACCAACAGAACTGTTGTTGGGCTGTTTACAATCAACATGTGGCAGATGCGTGAGCCAAACTTTTGTCTATAATCACCATTAGGAATGCAGCCCATGAATGATTTGTAAGCAAAATCAGTGAGTTAGTAAATCACGGATGATGCTACAGTGGAAAGCTGAATTGCTTGAGACAAAAAAGCAGTGCTGGCACTTTTATAATTCTCATCCGGCAGACCATCAAACACTTTAGTGAATGGTAGGTCTGTCAAAAGAGTATGATGCTAAAGTCTGCCGTTGTGTAGTCAGCCTTTTTTTCACTTAATCATCAGAAGATTGCGCTTAAAGAGCTAGTAAAAATTGAAGAAATGGAAGGTTCATTGGATAATTTTAAGGAAGGCTTAATGAGTTATTAAAATGAAAAGATATTAAAGAGAAAGTTCAGTAGAAAATATTATTATTTTTAAATATCTTACAGGGAGATTCAATAAAAGTTCTTATCGTTAAAAATGGTTCTAATTTTGCCCCAACCAATCAGATATGATTAAACATTTGAAAGCTAACATTTGATTGGTTGGGGCAAAATTAGCACCATTTTTAACATTTTATCGAATAACCCTGATTTTTATTATATGCATACCTATTTATTCTACATATTCTCTTCTATTTTGAAAAAGCTGTTGAATTTATACTCTTTACTATTCCCTGTTCTTGAATAGTGATGGCCCAGTTCGCGGATCCGAACCCGAATCTGCGGCGGATTTATCTCGTTCGCGAATGGCGGATATCGCGGATTTTCCATTTTTTTTCGCCTTCCGAACTTTTCCGAACCGCATTTTCGAAAATTTTCTAAATTACGAGGATTTCTCGTATTTTTTTCATTTTAATGGGTTTTAATGGGTCCGCTCGAAAATTCGAAAATTTGCGGATCCTCGAGCGGACTGGATTTTGCGAAGTTCGGACATCTCTATTCTTGACATTTATAAGCTCACATTTCAGGTTCTGTAATGGTCCTTCTTCTTCCCAGAATGAAGTTCCTAACAGTAATTTCTACTGATTGGCTGTTGGATGGGTCAAACATGCTCAGATCTCTACTGAGCAACTGAATCAACTCAGGCTCTGGGGGAACCTGCAAACAGGAAGTCAGTATTTCACAAGTATTTATTTATACACAGAAAAAATGCTGAATAGCCAGGTTAAGGTCATTGGGATGAAAAAATACTGCTCTTTTTTCTGAAAAGTACATGTATTTGCACTGAACTTTCCCTTTAAAAGATGCATACAAGTTTTGTTGATTTAGGAATTCTTCTGATTAACACAAAAATCCACACAGATTGCAACTATTGACCATATTTTTTTAATACATACAAAAAATAGAAGTCTAATGCACATCAAATTAAATTGCTTACATTTAATATTACCATTGCATTACAACAAAATTTTAGTTATTGAAAAGCTATTGTTATTGAACAATAGTTAGTTACTGAACTAATTGCTTAAATTTATCCAGAGAGGAGGGCAGGCTTTACGCAATACAATAGTAACATAAAATGCAAACAGTTTACACTAAGGGCCCTATTTATATTTATAAAAGATCGATATTGTTATCGAAAAAATAACAATCTTTATCGTAAAATAGCGATCGTTATCGGAAAATACAGATCGTTATCGGAAAATATTTTCCGATAACGATCGCTATTTTAGGATAACTATCATTATTTTTTCGATAACAATATCGATCTTTTATAAATAGGGCCCTATGCTTCTATTTTTTGTATGTATCATGGGATGTATGCCTTAATTAAAATTCCACTACTACAATATGTTACTATGTTTAAAGGAGAACTGACTCCACACAGGTTAATTTTAAATAAAAGTCAAGATTCATACCTTTAAAATAATCAATCATCTCTCTATGTGCTGTACAGCCCAAGATTAGAGATGGCCGAACTTTCGAAAGTTCGAAAACGGACCCATTAAAGTCAATGGGAATCAAATAGTTCGAAAAGTTGTAATGAAATACAATTAAAATATCAACGGTAACTTAATGTAAATGGCTCTGGGACCTGGGAAATGGATTGGGGAACACGCTTGAATATCCAGAACTTTAAAAAAAAAAAAAAACGGTTTTATTCTCACGTGTGGTACTTTCAAGCTCCCGCGTTCGATTTTCGATGATTATTCCAGAAACGATTCGAACATTCGATAATTATCCCATAAACGATTCGAACATTCGATAATTATGCCATAAATGATTCGAAGATTGTTCGATTTTCGAATTCGATAATGTCGAAAGTCCGGAAAGTTCGAGAAATCCAGGTCTGGAATAGTTTCGAGAAGTCCGAGTCCGTTCGAACTCAATAGGTTCGGCTCGAGCATGGGTTCAAGTTCGAGATCTAGTCCATCTCTACCCAAGATATGAAGAAATCTCTGATCAGAAAGTTAAGGGGTGGGAGGAGGACAGATGACATTCCAAATATAAAAAACTGAACAGTCCTCCAGGTTCTTGTGCAAAAAATTGTTACATTTTATTTTTACCCCTAAGTACACCGCACAGCAACGTGCAAGAAGGCTTGAGAAAGGGCACAGTTTTGCTCAAAATGTTACCTTGCTGTGTATTAAGGGGTAAAAATAAAATGTAACAGTTTATTGCACAAGAAACTGGAGGACTCTTCCATTTTTTTAAAATTTGCAAGTGAATATTACAATATATATATATATATATTATATATATATACAAAAAAATGTGAAACGTCTGTTTCAGGCAGAGCCAGAATCAGGCAGAAAGTAGATGATTTTGCATCTGCTTGAAATGGTCGTTTTCAGTTTTCTGTAGGGGGGTATAGGTCTGGGGTGCTAGTGTGGGAGGGGACACAGGGGGCCATGAGGGGGAGGTGCCAGGGGGGCCGTGAGGAGGATTTCTGCAAGGGGCAGGGGCCACATAGATCCTGCAAGCAGAGGCCACAGGGGCCTGTGAGGAGGAGGGGCCACAGGGGAACCACTAGGAGGAGGGGGCTACAGGGTTTTCATGAGGGGAAACCACAGGGACACAGAGTGGAAGGGCCCCATGTGGAGGGGGGCTGAGAATACTACACTAGGCACTTTAGAAACTGAAAATATTGCTACTCTCACATGGTTTTAGAGCAGGAAGTGGAGAGGATCTGGTGATGCTGCTTCCACATCACACATAAAACTTGCAACAAATAATGAAAGTAAATGAGATGACATCAGAGAGCTTGGATTACAGTGAGCTGCTCCTGGTCTGCAAAAAGCATGTTGGAAAAACGTATGTATCAACGGATTTTAAAGGGGGGTGGCTTGTTTTAAAGCTTTTAAATTATGGCCAATAACATATAAAATTATACTTTTGGGGCGGTCTAGTCCTTTAATCAATTTGTACCATGGTAATTAAAAATAATTATATAATATAATTACACCTCAATCAGATTAGTACTAAAAATTTTTTTTTTTTTAGGGGAATGTTTTCCAGTCACAAAAATTCCATTACCTTGCACAGAGGGCACCATCCCGTGGAAAAGTGGTGAAGACTACAAGAAGCATGTTCTGTTTTGTGGAACTGAGGTCATCCAAACAAAATCACATGGTCAGGGTCTAGTAAAAGCTGTAGTATTTCAAACTGGTGAGTGTTCCAGTATGTTTTTACCATAAATACCAAAATAAATATTGCAACAGAAGTATTGACTGCTCACATCGGGCAATTTATTGAATTTGAAATGTATTTACTTAAAGGGACCCTAATAGCCATATTTACAGTATAAAGGCGATACTGTGATTTTAACGATTATAAGTTTTATGACAGTAATCTAACATTTATGATCGCAGTCTTAAAATTATGATAGTGATCGTACAAATACTTTAGTATTTTTAAGACACAATCCTGGTCACACATGTATCGATCTGTAACAATAAGCATTACCTGGACAATGTTTTTCAGGAATTGCTTTTCCCATGCAGATTTTAACTTGGAATAATGTTCCCTTTTCCAAATTAACTTTAATTTCCCAAAAAAAATTCAGATCACCTTTGTGAATCACCAAAATGTGAAATGCACACAAACAGAAAAACTAGGATCAGCCCCATAGGGTTTTCCATTGTAGAGAGATGCCTTACACTTTGTTGCTCTTATGCATTGACTATTTGAAGCTGTTTGTTTTCTGTTTCTCGTAAGCACTGATGCAAGTGGGATACCATAATTATCATTGGGGTTGGAGCAAGATTTCTAACATGGTTAAAATATTATTTCTTAAATTTTGCTATCTGCTACAGATTACAAAACACATGAACTTTTTTAACTCTAGAGTACCCGCCATTGCTCGTTTTTTTCCAATCAAAACCTCAGTCGTTTTCTTATTCACTTATTCATTTCTTAAAGGGTATCTCCACTGATAAAAGTCACCTGGGTTGTAAGGATAGATATGTGTAAGGTGGAAATGTACCTGCAGTATCCTGTGTCTTTCAGCAGTAGTTTAGAAGAAATCCAATGAGGTTTCCCCCAGAACGCTGTGGATGGTGCAGGTCCGCCAACTTTCAGTGACTGCCTGTCTGGGAAATGTCCGACACGCGCGTGCACACGCACACACACACACACACACACACACACACACACACTTCAAGCTACTGAGTTCACTGCTTAATGAAGGAATAATCACATGACCATCACAGAAGCTTGCTGGCCTCACTAATTAATAGAGGAGTAATCAGGTACTATCTTTTTCTCTCTCCCACTCCCTCCCATACCAGATTGCCTCATTCCCAGCATCCCCTATGAAATCAACCATTGATCAGAGTTAGACACAAAACATCTTTATAAAAAACAATGCAAGTCCCCCTGCCTTTGTTACAGTAGTGTGGGAAGAGGGTTTTAACTTTTCCTCCCCTGTCTCTCTCTGCATGATTAGCTGTAAAAATGAACTTAGAGAGTCAGGGAGGAAAGGATTTCTTACTGCAGCCAAGTGGGTGTGTCTGCTACCATGATGATGCACATTGAGTGACAGCACTCTCAGCACAGGGGAAGACACACCCCCAGGAACCTGCACAACTTTCCCATGCTGCTGCAATCAAACGAAAGGGAATTCTGGGGGAAAAAAGGTAGGGAGAGGGTTGGGGGATGGTGTACTTTAAAATAAACCAAAAAAAAAAATGCTTTTTCCTCAGTGGAGATACCCTTTAATCACTCTAAGAGACAAGGCAGCTAGAAAGCTTAGGGAGAGGGGGACCAAACGGAGCAAAAAGCCCTTCACTAAGCATAAAAATGGAGAAACATCTTGCACTGGCGATATCTAACAAGATCGAAACATGTCATATCTGCAGGTCAGATGACTGGCTTTATATATTAGGCTATATTGCATGTTATTAAGCCAGCGGTTCTGGACACATGCATATGCTAAGGGACATAAAGGAGTATTTTGCATATCTCTGCCCCTTACTCTGGGGAACCTGGTAAGAAATTGCTTCTTGTATCTTTTGTGGGCAATGCTATTCATATAGCATGAGGCTGCAAGATGCCTTCTGTTATAAGAAGGTGTTTCTCCATTTCTATTCACCAACAGATGGCAGCACAAAGGTCAGATATCATCCACAATTAACTTAAAGGTGGTGTTTTTTAAACGTTGTAAAGTATTCAATCTTTTTCCTGGGTCCAGAAACATGTGAATTTGAAATCGTTTCAGCCGTTCAGAAGTTTTTCAGGAACATACATACATAACATACATACATAAATATACATGTTTCTGTCCTATATCTTGAACCTTTATCAAGCCAAAGTTTGATGGTAGATTGATATTTAGTTGTTTTTTGTACTTGCAACGTGGCTTGTGCAATATTTCTAACTTTGAATCGTGTTATTCCACCATTCTTCCAAAAAGGTGTTTATTTCTTCAAATAACTATGGCTCAAATTCTTTTTGTATATGTTAATTAACAGCACAGTAACGTATAAGACCTGACAGCCGGGGTACTCACAAGTACGCTTTCAGGAGGAGGCTGATGCACAGGCTGGATTTAGGACTGCAATCGGCCTCTGTTGGGAACAAGATGCTTGATGAGGAATACAGATGGCAGCTGGGAATAGAGCAGGAATAGAGGTGGCTGCAGGGAGATTTAGGCTGAATACTGGATACCAATGTGCTGCTGGGAACTGTAGGCTAGATACCAATGTGCTGCTGGGAACAGTTGGCTGGATACAGGCAAGGAAGTCGCTGGATACAGGAAAGGTTAGTAGCAAGGCACAGGAGCCAGGGGTAGTGAAAGCTACTATCAGGCACCAGGTCCAGGAGGTCCAGCACTTGAATCCTCGCACCATGATGCCGCCCACCCGGAAGCGCAAGGCTGTCACAGGAGCGGCACTGGAGCAGAGTGGCAGGTAAGTTTGTGACAACAGTTATGTATCTGAGATGTGTAGGTTACTATAGTAATGTTTTCAAAATAGAGGGGTGTTTAGTTTAAAAAAAAGTGGTAGCTAATTTTTTTTAATGTATGAACTGTCTTCCAGCAGATGTGGTAATGGCAAGTTCACTAATTAGCTTTAAAAGTGGGCTAGATGCGTTTTCTAAAACTAAAAAATAATAAGAATTACTGGTATTAATACCTATACTGCAGTTCTGCTTGATCCAGGGATACTTTCTGATTGCCATTTGAAGTCAGGAAAAAATCCCCCCCCTCCTTTTTAGCTGGGATTTTTTTTGCCTTCCTCTATTAGGTAGGGTTAAAAAGGAGGGTGAAAAGGTTGGACTTGATGGACTTGTCTTTGTTCAAGCTCAATTACTATGTTAAAGGGCAAGTCTACCCCCAAAATTATAATCATGTATGTTATTGGCCATGATTCTAGCTTTAAAACAAGCCACCCCCATCTAAATCCGTTCAGCCAATTTGAAGATACATACGTTTTTCCAACATGCTTTTTGCAGAACAGGAGCAGCTCACTGTAATCTAACGGCACCTTTCCCATGCCTTTTCCGTGTCTTCAGCCTCCCTTGGCGCCTCCCCTCCCTCCTACCATCCGGATCCATCCTCGGTCCCCCTGCATCTTATCTTGAAATCCTTTTAGGGTGTGATAGAGGCCCCTGCCCAGACCCAAACGCCAGGTTATTTTTTTAAAAAAATGTTTGTAGTCTTACTTACAGCCCTTCGTTCCTGCGGCGCTTTCTCATGACGTCAGCCGTGTCTGTGATTGGCATGGATTGGATTATAGTGAGCTGCACTTGGTCTGCAAAAGGCATGTTGGAAAAACTTATATACCTTCAAATTGGCTGAACGGATTTTGATGGGGGATGGCTTGTTTTAAAGCTAGAATCAGTCGCAATAACATATACTTTGAGTTTTGGGGGTGGACATGCCCTTTAATGTAATGGCCCTTATTCATTATTCCCCTTTAATGATGTAGCAGAGTTGTGGCATATACATGGTTATGCCAGTTTCAATGTACATTTTTGTATTATGCATCAAAACCTTAGTCTTTTGCATGAAACTGCTGGCAGAATTAACCTTGGTGGGTTTGTGCATTCTTACTCCCCTTTGATACTAGTTACTAGCCATGTGTCTTTGTGCACCCATGCATGTGACATACATGGTTGGGAGATTAATATTTTCTGGGTTTTCTTGTCATGGTGGCAAGGTTTCTAGCTTTCTGTTGTTTTTCCTCCATTTTCATAACATTTTATAAAAGTGTGAAATACTATGATGAGCTGCATCTGGAATTCTGCATGTTGAAATGAAATAAGAGCACCATTACATAGTTAAAAAAATAAATAAATAGTTTGTTGGAAGAGCCATTTCTGTTGGAAAAAATGGAAATTGTTCAAATACTGTTAAGTTGGGTGAATTTGTTTTGTTGTTGTTGTAATTAATGGCCCTAATGGCTCTTTTGCAATTATCCCATGTCACTCTCTGTACCATTGCATGTGTCATACTGTTTTATTCAGTGAAGGTCAGTCTATCTATAAAAAGGTCACTCTTTTTAATCTGGCAGTAGAAAGGGAAAGTTTGCAGCCACCAAGCGCACCAGTCATGTTGGTTATTATAGACGATATTTTGGCCCAATCAACCTAAATATCATGCTGAGCTGTCAATCAACCAGATATATTGACCTGTGTGTACCAGGCCTTAGGGTGCATTGCATGTTAAAATGCCAGCGATTCTGGACACATGCATTGGGCAATAGGACACAAAGGGTTAGGATTAACTTATCATATATCTGCCTAGTAGTATAAGGTAGATATGAATTAAATTGCCAAGTTTCTTTCCCAAGGTGATTCAGCAAAACCTATTATATAAGTAAAAGTATAAAAATCTGATTTGAACCTAATTGAATTAGATTTTTTTTTCTAAATTTTCGATTTTCAATGATAAGTTCCAAGCTGTACAATTTGGAAAATTCTGTTGGATACATGGATTTCAAAATCCAGGGCTCATCACTAGTAGAGATTGACTAGAACCCGTGTTCGAGCCGAACTATTCAAATTTGAACGGACCCGGACTTCTCGAATTATCCCGGACACCGGATTTCTCGGATATTTTCCAGACTTTTGATAATTATCGAATGTTCGAACGTTCGAGGCGTGCCAATATGGGAGTAAAATGTCTATTATACCTATACAATGGGTCCTTTTTCGAACTTTCGAACTTTCCATATAGTTTGAAAGTTCGAAAACGTACCGAACTTTCGAAAGTTCGGCCATCTCTAATCACTAGTAATAGCACTAGGTTTACAGAAACCTTTGTTTTAAGAAGGCTCTGCTTCGTCCCATTTATCATTGCTGCCATGGAGTGAAGGCTGGGACCACCTTATATCCAAGCCTTCAGAGGGGCTTACTAACATGAACAAAAGCTTTTCCTTAATTTCTACCTCGTGACTAGTGCTTGTTTTTTTTTTAGATTTTACATTTATGATATGTACATTCATATTTAGCTTCCTTTTAAAATACTTATATACTGTACAAAATACTTAAAGGGCATGCCCACCCCTAAAACTAAAATGTCCCCCACTACTGGCCCCACTGTGCACTGTTTAAAAATCCTTACCTTACCTCTCTGCTCCAAATGGTTCTCCTGTAATGTCTGCCCAAAGTCCTAGAAAGTGAAGAGCAGGAGCCTGGCTGGGAGGGAAAACGTTTCCGCCTCTTAGCTGAGAGGTTTTTGGCTTGCTCAGTGCAGCCCTTTCCCCCCCTCCCTTCCTCCCGATCCATGTTTGCTGCAATGTGCCCTAGGGTAAAAAAACCCTTTTCTGTAATGTAGGTGACCCTCTCCCACCCCAACCGCTATATTTATTTGTAAAAAAACGAATCTGAACTGAAATTAAAGAGGAATGCGGTCGGCAGCCGCATCCTTGATTGGCTGCCTCTCAGTCAATCATGGAAGCGGCTGCCGGTTCGCCCCCCGCTTGCAGTTTCATGCAAGCAGAAGTCAAGGCTCTGTAAGTACAGTTCGGATTAGTTTTTTGGGGGTGGGATAGGGTCCCCTACACTACAGAATTTTTTTTACAAGAGGTGGACATGCCTTTTAAATACAGATTAAACATTTTACAGGTTTGTCAATACAGAATTTTGTATTTAGGATTTAACACAGCAAAAGGAGAGCTGGTGAGAGCCATTCTGTATAATAAACCTGCAAATGTGAAGCTCCATAAACAGGCCATTCGGTTCATATTTGTAAATGCTGCCATTGCTTTGGTTGGAATTTCATACACAGCAGTTATCTTTACAATAAATGAGGTAAGTTTGTCATAGAAGGTAAGACTGTCATTATGTTTTTCTTACACTGTACTTTAGCATTAGCACAAATGTTTATAAATGTAGAAAAGTGCAAATGATTTATATGTTTAAAGAAAATAATTAATGCATTCACCAATAGTTGAAACAAGGATTGCATTATAGGCATGTGATCTGTGTGTAGTTAGGGATGACCATGAGAATTCAGTGAAACATTATTAGACACAGAGCCAGAATGCACATGACATGGGCAAGGCTAATTCTTCACTCGCTTTTACAAAAAACTAACGCCACACTTGTATTGGATAAATGACTGGCCACAGCTTTTATTAAAAACCATAGAACAACATTAACTGAAACATTATTTTCTATTTTAACAGTTGCTTTTTCTTTCTTTTTTCTTTTTCAACTTACACAGTATTACATTACATTATCCAGGAAATAATGATCCTAAAAGATAACAACCAAGAACAAACATGTATGTAGAAAGGACATATGTCAACCAATTACAAATTCCAACTTGTTAGTAGAACAGGAAGTCCCTGCCAGTTGGCCTAGCAACATCTCCCGCTGTAACCCGCCGCTGGACCACTTTACCTGATACAGCGGTAAAACTTGAAATTGGCACCCTTTTTGCCAACCATCACCACAGGCCACCCACCTAGGGGTTAGACCAGAACCAACTAGTATACGCCATTACCATCCAGCGTTTTGTTTTATTTTGTGACTGACTGTCAGGTATCTGCCAAGGCTTGCGTGGGTGGAGACCTCTGACCACGCAAGCTCCTCCACACAGACACAGCCATTTCCAGAACCTCTTGGCAATTTAAGTTAAATAGGTCAAGACCCACCTCTGAAAGATAAGCTCTGTCAGTGCGGGACAAAGAGCAGTCAAAATCAATGTTTTTGTGTGTAACTACTATGCCCCCATTTAGTTCAATGAATTTTGATACTGTTTTATTAATTTTGATGCGTACCTTGTCAATTGCTGATTGGGATACTGCCCAGTGGTGTAACTAGGAATCACTGGGCCCCCCTGCAGAACTATGATAGGGCCCCTTTCCATGTTTAAACCACAGTTGTTTTCTAGGATAAGGCTATATCTGTCATAAAATAAGAAGATGGGTCCCCCTTGGCTCCCGGGCCCCCCTGCGGTTGCTCCCCCTGCTCCCTGGTAGTTACGCCCCTGATACCGCCCCTTTCCAGGTCTTGCGAGCTATAATAGCAGACCAGATTAACAAAATGCCTGGGAAGACTGACCAGAGTCTTAAGCAGTCTCTTTTTATAAGATGTCACATGGGTGTTAAACCGAGATCGTTACCACCCAAATGAATTAGCAAAATGTGGGGAGGTGAGGATTGTTTTGCAGCCTTGATTGCCTTTGGGACTAAGTCAAACGCATTCCCCTAAATCGCTGCCAATGAACGGTTATTGTTGGCGTGGGAAGACCCAAGGATTTTCCGTTATTTCTAATGCTTGCTCTTTGTTCTGCCCAATAAATAAAGGAATGGCCAATTAGCAATACTGCACAATGTGGGACACCTGAAAAATTAACATTCAGTGATAAGTGGGTATAACAGGATATTTTATTAACATTTAATCCTGTGTGGCCTGACATGACCGGAATCTAAATGACTTCCATCGGCCAATGCTTTTTATGTCATCGTCAGCCAGGCCCCACTGCGCTGCGCAGATACGAAATGAATGTGTACCTTAATCTTTGGCTGCCAAGCCAAGGTAAAGTGAGGCAGCGCGAAAGACTGCTGAGAATTGGAATTCTGACAATGCAATACCATCATTGTATATCAGGAAAGAGGTGCCTTCAGGAGGACGCACTGCCAAGTAATCTATGCAGTTTTGAACTGGGCATGTAATGCACCCTGGAATGGCTGCTAATTTTATCAATTGCCTGTTCACATTTTGACATTTTAGTGTTGCTCACCGTTATAATTACTTTTCCTTTTTTACTTTTCCTAATTACTTTTTTTGGTAGCCTTTTAGAGCCTGTTTTACTAAACAATCTTTTGTATAGTCTGGCCAACCCATTGCCTTAAACAGAAATGCCAACTGTGCAACACTGGGTGATGCACTGGATTGCCATAGAAGGGTTAAATACCACAGTAGTTGGTTTTCGCTGCCCTGCCCGCTCTCTCCCAGTGCCTGCAATTGAAACCACCTTGCCCAGACTGAAGAGTAAGCCTCCCATGATGTCTGTGAGAGTGAGCTTCAAATTAGGTTTTAAATACCTGCTATATGATGCTGAACAGGAACTGAGGACATTCCTCCCCCTGGCCTGCGGCTCCTGGTGCCAGTGAAAATAGTGAATAAGAGTTCTCACCTCCCTGTGAATAATAAAAAACGAATGGCAAATCGTTATTTTTTGGGGTTTAGGGGAGTTTACAGTCCCTTTAAAAGGCTCCCCATGCTTCAACACATACGAGCTTTACACATTCTCACATGAATACTTTCAGATTTACACATACTTTCTCACAGACAGGCACTCATGTCCACTCTCTTACAGGCAGACACTCAGGTACACTCTCATACAGACAGGCTCTCGTATACACTCTTGAAGGCAGGCACTCATGTACATGCACTCACATACAATATCATATTATTTGTGCAAGTGTGCCAATAATATTATATTGTAAGTGGCCTAGAAATGTACATTGAATATCTTTTCTTTGTATGAATTATTGACCATATTAGTAGCACTTACGCGTAATTTTGTTGTAATTTAGCCAAAGGAGTGCTCTCACGGTCCTTTTAATGTATGTTCCCAAACAGAGAGGCACTCACCTGACCTGCTTACCTGACCTGATCCCTCGCCGCTCCTAAGCTGCCTTTGCTGCTGACAGCCACTCCACTTCATAGTTGCAGCTGTCAGTTAAGGCACAATGTGACCTCATGCCCAATTGCCTGACAGTCACAACCAGGAAGTAAAGGGGCTGTCGGAGCAGAAGTTCCCTGATCCTGTTTTTGCTCGAAACAAGCTAGAAACAGGAGCAGTGGGCAGCACCTAGACGGTGAGGGACCGGGTCAGGTAAGAAAGTTCAAGAGAGTTTTTGGAAGCTGGGAATATTGTGAAAGTGGGGTCCCACTCCCTGTCCGATGCCAGAATGTGGTCAGCTCATGCATGGAATTAGGAAGTAGAGAAGAGCGCACTGACGATTGCAAGTTTAAGAAGTAAGAGTTGGACACTTAACCCAAAGGTGAGGACCTAGACCTGTTGTCCTTTAATTACACAGAAAATGCAGCCCTGCTATTCCTGCCATGATCCATAAGATACTCTGTTAGGGCAGGTCTTTACACTGATAATGATTAATTCATTATTAGTCCCCAAATCCCACATTCAAGCATTCTAAAGGGCAGCTATGGCAGATTTTCAGATAAATAAAAAAAAATACTTCTTTTAAATGGATGAAGAAGAGGATCAGGGCTGAGGTGGGTATAGTTATCCTTTAACCCCTGAAGTGTTTTTCTCACCATCTCTTTATCGCTGACAGTGTATGAGTTAAAGGGCATGTCCTCAACCTTCTGTAAAAATGTAATATGTTGTGCAGGACCCCCAAAACCCCATATCCATTGTACTTACTCTGTACAAATATGCTTGCAGGCTGAGGAATTGGACTTCTACATACTAATGCACACATGGTGTAAAACATTGACTTTCTGTGTTACTCGCCCTTCTCTGCCTGGCTGTGTGCAGTTACTTTCAGCCCTGAAATTTGGGCTCTGTGCTGTGGACATTGCAACTTGCAAGAGGCAGACAAGTGTTCATCTTTCCCCCATTCATTCTAACACAAGGAGTTATAAAGCAGATTCAACTTTCCTCAATGCTGGCTGTGTAACCAAATGACAGCAGCAACATATCAGAACATGAACTTTTCTCCTGCCCTTCTACTCTTGACACATTTCTTTCTATATCAGATGGATGTGGTTACTGATGGCTCAGGTACATGCAAAAAGCTGCAGTATGGTTTCATTATGGCCCAATTAGCATTTAGCATTAGTCCTGTAATATAGGAAGCAACGCTTCCTATATGGCCAATAATATTTTTTTTTTGAAAAACATAAAAATGTAATATATAGCATAATTATGAATTAAATCCATTTTCATTGTTTTATTGTTTTGTTTTTTAAATCTAGGAATCTGTACATAACACAGTGTTGATGTGTCTCCTGATGCTATCAGTAGCCATGAATGCAGATTTACCAGCTACTCTCACATTGGGTCTTCTCTGTGCACAATCAAGACTGAAGAAAAAGGGAATCTTCTGTATCAGTCCCCAGAGGATCAATGTTGCTGGGCAGCTGAACCTTGTCTGTTTTGACAAAGTAAATATAAATCACTGCATTTTAACAGCATATTGTTACTTGCAAAGGCAAATAATAATAATAAACACTCAAAAGCTGAATGTATGTATAATATAACTGCAGAAACAAGTAATCAAACAAAAATGCAATGGGTTACATACTTAAAGAGCAAGTCCCCCCCTCAATTGTAAAAATTGTATAAAGGTTAATGACCCCCACAATCTCCAAAACTGCAATACTTGGAAATCAGAGAGATGTAAGACTAACCTAAAATACCGTCTGCTGTGCTGTTATCTTTTTTTCTGCTTCCTGATTCTTCCAGTTAGTAGCGATGAATGTAACAGATGATATCACAGTCAATGACTAAATGCTATTTCCCTAGCAGTCAAACTTTTGAGAGGCAGAGGAAAGGGGGAAAGAACCTTTTACAGCAACATCTGTAAGCTTTCAAACTTTTGGGGTCTGGGGGGTGATTTAGCCATATATAATTTCTCATTTGAGGGGTAAACTTGTTCGTTAAGAGTTACCCAGGATTCCTGTGTAACTATGGGCCATATTTTTAAATGTGTGGTATCGCACATTAGTGATACTACACTTTATTGGTAAATTACAACGGCGACAAAAAATTTTTTTTAAAATAAAACACAAAATGTGTTCTTTACTACATTATGCATATGAATGTTTACAAGCATTTAAAAAGGTACCCATTTTATTTTTCTTCAAATTAAGACAGGTACTTTGACAGAAGATGCTTTAGATTTACATGCTGTTATTGCTTCTGATGGAAACAGGCAAGTTTTCTAAGTTTTTTCCATTTTGTATATTATATTATGAACTCTGGCAATTACTATAATACATTTCTGTGATATTTAAGGTAAAACGTAACACTACTTATAATAAATAGGAGCTGGCAGACCATGCAGGATTTGATACCGTGGCTACTTTTGAGGGTTACAGAATATACAATGCTACTTTTGATAACCCCCGAATATTCGGTAAACCTCGAAAGTAGCCTGTGTTTACTCAAAAAATAGTTTTTGTGATTACTGTGATTTGAATGTGTACCCCTGACCATTTCCCAGGTACCTAAGCCATCTGCTGTAAGTTACCATGCCATTTCTACCCTTACTTTACTCAGAACTTTCAAAATTTTTCATTATTTGCGACGGTGCGCAACAAAAATGGTTGCGCAACCTTTTATTTGTGTCTAAAAGCCGTGTTAACTCGGTAAACAACTTTAAGACACAAATAGCTCATAATGGCTCTCCATACATAGCCCCTAAAAAGTCTAAAGTTTGAATATGGCTTAAAAGGTTGCACAAAGCTCAATTAATGTGAGTGCATGTGTGAGCTGAAAGTGTTAAACCTACGCCAGCCACACAGCTGAATGCAATCAAGAAACAGATAATCAGCCCTGATTAGGTCTCACAGCTGAATGCAATCAGGAGACAGGTAATCAGAAGCGTTTACGTCGAGTTTTGTTCCATTTTAGAATATTCGGAATTTCAAAAAAATTTGAATATCTGAAAACGAACCTATAGAGGTCAGTGGGGCAAGAAAAAAATCAGACTATTCAGAGTAAAATAAGGGTAGAAAAAAACATGGTATATGGCAGTAGATAGCTCAGGCACATGGGAAATGGTCAGGGAAAAGCTGACCAAAAAATGTTATTAAAAACAAACTTCCTTTGTGATGTTGAGTGCACGTGTCCACAGGATCACGCCCGTGTCTGGATCCCAATTAAATAGAAAAAAGGAGACTTGACACAACACTTCGATTCAGATAAAAATCTTTTGTATTACAGGTAATACATATTGGTATACAAACCCAAAAATATAACATTTCAGAGTTCATCCTAACTCCTTCATCAGTCTAGGGTTGAAAGAGGATGATTTGTTAACACAAACATACATTTATTTGTAATTTTTGCTCAGGAAGTGACAACATCCACAAGTAAGTCACCAACAAGTGCCTTTTGGGGCTTAAAGGGTCACTATACTCACTGAAACAGCTTTACATTTTCTGAAATTACAATTTGAGATAAGTAAAATGATGCTACTCACATATTTGTATGTGCTTGCTTTGTCATTAAATTATTAATGTTAATGAGTACTCCTTATTCCCCCATCTTCCCTTACTCACTGCCTTCTTTTAGTGTCTGCGACACTTATGTGTTCTGCACAGCCTCACCATGGACACTGCTCTGCTAACACATCTTCCCCTCCTTCCCCCCTGCTGTCTTTCCTCGGCTGATTCTCTTAAATGTTGCAGAAAGTGTGCTGGCAGCTAGGCAAAGAGGTCAAGCATGGGTCACATATTATAATTTCTGCTTCTGGAGTGACAGGTCTTTCCTTGTAATTGCTGTGATTAGCAGTAGTGGGAGTAGTGGGATCTTGTTATTGTTTCTACACTTTAATGGGTCCTGCAGCTCGAACCGAACTCTAAACAGGACCAACATTGGCTCTTAAATGAGCCCTCGGGTGTGTCTTCTTTCTTCTCAGCTGGTGACAACTCCACTGATGTTGCCATCACGGGGTGATGTCACTGCGGCCACTAGTGACACCACCGGGGCCAGTGACATCAATGTAGCTGATGTTGTCAACGTCTTGATCTGAAGTCTTCTTTCTTCTCAGCTGGTGACACCAACACTGCTGATGTCGCCAATACTGGGCAATGTCACTTCAGCCGCCAGTGATACCGCCAACATAGCTGATATTGCAGACGTCTTCTTTCTTCTGCCATCACTGTGATGAGTTCTGATATGTTTTTAGTATACAAAATGAACTAAGGTAAAACAAGCATACTTTTATCTTGCAATTTTGTGCACCAAGATTTAGGTCTGGTAATGGTAAATGGCAATAAAAATGGTAAATAGCAAGCTTTCCCATTAATCTTAATTTAAAAAAAAAACCAAAAACTGGTAAATTGTTTACTTTCCCTTTAATCCATTCAGAAATATAGGAGTACACGTAATCACTCTCTTGCCCATACAAGGAATATCTGGTATATGATACACTTTTCCTTTAAAAATGATAATTTCCATGCATCTCAAAAATAACTAGGGAGAGTTTAAGTATAACTATGAATTTGGCTTAAAAGGCTTTGGAAGAAAATGTGTGTATTTGTGCTGCAGATTTTAAAACACAATAATGGCAATGATGAGTGTTTTACTTACCCTTTAAATATGGTTGGTACATGAATGAATGGGTAGCTCAGTTGGTGTGTGTACCTGTGTCAGGTTGGAAGTTAAAAAAACCTTTTTGATTTTTGGTCAAAATGTGCTTTTTGACTATAGTTACACTTTAAGTATGGCTGTGTACCTGTGTCAAAAAACAAACTTGGTCAATTTTTTTTTATTTTTTTACTTTAGTTACCATTGAAGTATGGCTGCAACAGTAACGGAGGAGTAAAAAGGTGTGTGTACCTGTGTCAGGTTGGGGGTTAAAAAAAATGAACGGGGGGGGGGCGCTCGTGAGCAGCTCAAAGATGGCCGCAAGGTGAAAGAGCTCCTCACCCCAACCCTGGAAACACAGGCAAACAGACCAAGCTATTAAAGATAGCCAAAGCCTAAACACTGGGGAACACACAAGAGACACCCCAGCAATGACGGGAAAGCATAATAAAGGAGGAAGCGTGGTCAAAGCCCTCCAGGCATTTCAACATAAGCCACGTGAGGCCAGAGAACGGGAGGAAGAGGTAGGCCCAGACAGCCCCGACACAGAAGGGTCGTATACCCACCAAGATTCCCCAGACAAAACTTCACTTACTTTAGCACAGATATGCAATCTCATTGATACAGGCCGATATCCATGAAATAGGCCAAACACTTACGGACATTGAGGGCAGACACGACGAAATGGCGGATGCCATACAGGCCTCACAGACCTAAATTGAAGGCTTACAATACACAGCTGACAAGCTCTCCCTTCAAATAAAAGACCTGGAGAACAGGTCATGGAGATGCAACATTCGCATAAGAGGGATACCGGAGGCCTTTGCAGACGCCAAGAGGTAACATCCAACGTTCTCAGGTCACTCCTAACGAAGGAACCGGAGGAGCGTCTGGAATGCGATCGTGCCCATAGGGCGCTGACCATGCCCCCTACGGACACTCTCCCCAGGGACATAGTAGTAAAGCTACACTATTATGTAACAAAGGAAAGGCTCTTACAAGAGGCTAGAAAACAAGCAAGTTTGGACTACAATGGCACCAAATATCAAATATACGCAGATCTAGACCCCCAAACTCTCTCCAAAAGAAGAGCCCTCAGACCAATCACTAAAGTTCTGCAATAACAAAATATAAGATATAGATGGGGCTTCCTCTTTAAATTGCAATTTATGTTAAACAACAGATCATTTACTGTGGACAATATACATGATGGCACCCAAAGTACAGCCCTTGAGAGACCCCAACGCACCAGAAACAGTGTGTAAACAGATTCAAGGATGTGGCAACCCACAACACCCAACAAAGCACCAGAGAAACAGAGACTTTGGGCACTTCGGGCACCAGAAACACCCAGACCGGCATCACACAAAGACAACATATGAAAAGCAAATCCTAATCCCAATCGGATTTATACCCCAGGACACTGAACCTGAACTCCTGAAACCATCACCTTTCCTCAAAAAATTTAAAGGAATAAATAATATTGGTTAAACTAAGGATAACTTTACAAAAACAAAAAGAAACCGAAAAGCCCACCACAAACTAATCAAAATTACCTAATGGAATTCAAGGGACTAAGGAAACTAAACCCCAAAAACCAACATAGCTATCGCAAACAACAAGGCGATAGGACTAATTCAGTCACCAACAGAAAGGACATCAACTCAACAACCAGGGACAAATAGCCAAAAACTGTTCACCAATTATGGACAACCCCCCACCTCACCCATAACTCAATTTTTGACCCATCAATATATTGCCCTGAAGGGGCAAATAATACCACAGGAATTGTATTCTTAAGATGTTATGCATCAAAGTTTAAGTATAAGCATATGCAAAATGATAACAAAATGCTAAATAATAACAGCGATATTCTCTCCTCACCCATTTTCTATACATCACCTAATCTACATACAATCTTTCCCCACTCACCATCACTATACCCCCACTTAAACTACTAAATACTGAAAATATAAGAAAAGATACAACCGACAAATACCCGAGTACCATATAAGCGGATCATATGTGTTTAGAAACAACCTTTATACCTGAAACAGCTAAGATCAAAAAACCAAACTCAAAGTTATCCTGTTATTATCTAACGTTTTGCACTATATGGGGTTTCAAACTTTTACACAAAAAGTTGTGGGGGGAGGGGAGGAGGAAAAGGGGGGGGGAGGAAGGGGAGGGGAGAGGAAGAGGGAGGAGGAGGGAGGGGCGAAGGGAAAGGTATAAGGGAGAGGGAGGGGGGAGAACAGGGGGGAAGGTGAAATTAAATTGTCCAACGAATGTTGTGTTTACTCAAAGTAAATAATATTCAAGGAGGAACTAAGCACAATCATACATAGAGTGTTTCCATATATCAGATGTACAAGATTCCAGGGATGGGTCATGGATGGAAGATACATATCTCCTATTTTTGGTCGTTTCCTTTTAATGCCAGTACATTGGGGGTTAACCTGCTGCAGGAAGGAATGTCTGCAAGGAGCTCTGGGAAAAAGGAGTGTGTGATTGCCTGAGCAGGTGTATTGCTGATGAGCTGTGCAGGCTGGAGGGTGTGTGGATCAGAGCTCCTGGCTGGATTTCCCAGTGTTACAAGGAATTTTCATTTGTGGTAGAGCACAGACCCAGGAGACTGCATCAAAATGCTGATGCCCTCTCCCGAGTCCACTGTATGGTGTCCAGTAGTGCCTCCACCAGGCAGAGGGAGGGGGATATGTACAAGACTCCAGGGATGGGTCATGGATGGAAGATACATATCTCCTATTTTTGGTCTTGTTTCCTTTTAATGCCAGTACATTGGGGGTTAACCTGCTGCAGGAAGGAATGTCTGCAAGGAGCTCTGGGAAAAAGGAGTGTGTGATTGCCTAAGCAGGTGTTGTGCTGATGAGCTGTGCAGGCTGGAGGGTGTGTGGATCAGAGCTTCTGCTGGATTTCCCAGTGTTACAAGGAAGGTAACCCTCTTGCTAAAAGAAAAAAGAAACACTGAGGTGTGTCAATAAATGAACTGTGTTTTGTTGCAAAGTCTTTAAAGTTTGGGCTGCTGAGAAAGCTGGACTTTTTCCTTTGTGTTGGATTACAAAGTGAACTCATAATTTGATTGGCTTAGTGAAGCTGCATTTCCTTTTTTCCTGTTTGACTGTTTTGCTGCAGATGCCAAATTTATGTTGCAAATAAACAAAACCATTATTTTGAACTTTTGAGGCTGCCTAAACTGTGTGAACTTGATCCCAGATCCCCCTGAATATTACAACTGGTGTTTGGGGATGCGGCAGCAGCCATCACAGAAAAGTGCATGTACTGTTTTTCTGTTTTGACATTTAAAGGCCCAGTGTGGTGCACACAATGGAAGAATTAGTGCGCCAGTTAGCTATGGCTACAGTGCAACTGCAGCAGAGTATGACAGTGCAACAGCAAGCCACTGAGGCACAACTGAAAGCTCTGCGTGAATCGACCACAGCGCAAGCGCATGCCTTGCGGGAGTCTACAGAGGCACAGTCAAAATGTTGGCCGAGGCAGAACAGCAGCTCGCTCAGGGGCGTGAAACAGCTGCTGTTAACCCTAGCAGCCAGGCAACCATCCGGGCCAGTCTTTTTTGCAAAAACTGTCACCCTCAGAGGACACTGAAGCATTTCTTGCTACGTTTGAGAGAACGGCGGAGCGAGAGGGATGGCCAAGAGAGCAATGGGCTGGCCTTATTGCCACTTTCTTAACAGGAGATCCGCAAAAAGCATATTTTGATCTGCCTCAGAGAAGCTAAAAATTATGATGATTTAAAAACCGAGATGTTAGCCCGCCTTGGAGTAACTACAGCTTTCAGAGCACAGAGATGCGTAGCTGGAGATATCAACAAGATCTACCCCCTAGGTCACAGATGCATGACCTCATACAGCTGGTGAGGAAGTGGTTGCAGCTGGAGACCTTGACAGGACCACAGTTGGGGAGCGCATTGTCCTTGACTGGTATTTGAGGGCCCTTCCTGGACTGTTACAGCGCTGGGTGAGCCATGGGGATCCCAAGACTGCAGACCAGCTCGTGGATATGGTGGAAAGGTTCTCCGTGGTAGAGGATCTTCTAGGACCCTCGAGCCTAGGAACTACCCTCTAACAGAGTGACCAAGACCTCCTCAGTGTCGGAAGAGGAGCTACACGGTTTCCTGGCTCAAGTGGGGGTCTAGCATAAAAGCACCTCTAAAGAGGGTGTTGTGCCCCGGAAGGCTGGCTTACACAGTGCTGGAAGTGCCAGCCTGGGGCATGTGAGGGCGCAGTGCCCATTGCAAGAAGAGCCATGGAATGCGGAACTGTCCTCGAGTATCTTTTCATGCTCATGCTTTACTAGATTCAGGAAGCATGGTGACTCTGTGCATACCCGGGTTCGTTGGACAGGTTGATCCAGCAGTACCCACCCTGCAGGTTATTTGTGTACATGGGGACCTAGGGAATATCCCTTGGTTGCTGTCTTCATTGCTACCACACGTGGAACTATGAGACATAATGTGGGGTGGTACCCTCCCTAATGTATGATATTATTATTGGATGTGACTTTCCATTGTTTTCAGAGTTATGGAACTTTATGCAGCATGATTCAACTATGGTTAAAAGAAGTAGAAATGAGTGTCCATCCACTTGTCCCCATGTCAGAAGGGAATCAGGTGGAATTACCCCTGCAAGGTGGCAAAAGAGTCTGGTTAACCTCTGAGGGGGGAGAAATGTCTCCATTACAAGTCATGCTTGGGGAGGATGAAGGGGTCCCCTCCACTGATACTGTTCATCCAGGTTTGGAAGTGGGGAGAGGAGCTTTGGTACAGCTCAAGTACAAGACCCCACTTTAGTACATGCCCGTCAGCAGTAACTGTAATAATGGGGTGCCTCAAGAACCTGGGGCTGAGAACAGGTATCCCTACTTTGCAATAATGATGACTTGCTGTATCGAGTAGCCAAGGTACGCACTGATGTAATAGAGCAGCTTTTGGTTCCCAGCCTACAGGCGAATGGTACTGGATATGGCCCACAATGAGGTTTTGGGAGGAACCTGGTGCTGAAAAGACGGAGGCGTGGGTTACGGACCGTTTTTTCTGGCCAGGGATTAAGGCAGATGTTAAAAAATACTGTGGTTCCTGCCGAAGTGCCAGTTACCGCTCCCGCTCCGCATTTCCGAAGTCCCTTGGTGCCCCTACCCATAATCCAAGTCCCCTTTGAGCGGATTGCCATGGACTTAGTAGGCCCTCTAGTAAAATCAGCCGGGGACACCAATACATACTCGTAGTACTAGACTATGCCACTAGATAACCAGAGGCCGTCCCTTTGAGAAACCCTACTTACTTCGAAAATCATTACAAGGAGCTGTTTCAAATGTTCTCGAGGACTGGTTTTCTAAGGAGATCCTTACCGACCAGGGCACCCATTTATGTCGAGGTGATGGCAATCTCTGCAAAATGTTTCAGATTCAGCAGTTGCGGACCTCTGTCTATCACCCCCAAGATGGATGGCCTGGTCGAGGGTTCAATAAACCCTGAAGTCCATGCTAAAGAGGGTAGTACAAAAGAATGGTAAGGATTGGGACTGTCTGCTACCTCATTGCTGTTTCTATCCGGGAGGTTCCTCAGGCATCCACGGCTTCTCGCCATTTGAGTTAGTGATTATGTCGGAGGCCACGTGGGATTGCTTGATCTTGTCAAGGAAACCTGGGAAAGTTAGGCAACTCCTCATAAAACAGTTGTTGAACATATTTCCCAAATGAGAGACAGAATTGATAAGGTGATGCCCTTGGTCCGGGAACATCTCCAGAGTGCTCAGGAGGCACAGAGGAGGGTGTACAATCGGTCAGCGAAGGTAGACACTTTCAAGTGGGTGATCGGGTGGCAGTCCTAATACTACTGTGGAAAGCAAGTTCCTGGCCAAGTGGCAAGGACCATTTGAGGTGGTAGAAAAATTGGGGAGAATAAATTACAAGGTGTACCAAGCCGAAAGAAAACCATATCAGATCTACCATGTAAACTTGTTAAAAACCCTGGAGAGACTGGGAACCAGAACTGGCATTGGAAAGCCTAAGCCCTGAGCCCACAAAGGGATTGAGCATGTGAAATATCCCCTACTTTGTCCGTAGCACAGTCTCAACAGGTGAGAGAGTTCTTAAGAGGAACAAAGGAGTGTTCTCAGAACTGCCAGGTCTTACTCCACGTTATAGAGCTGACATAATCACTGATCCGGAGTCAAAGTGTGTGTCAGGCCCTACTGCATTCCCGAAGCCCGCAGGAAAGCAGTCTCAGATGAGGTTAAAAAAATGCTGGAACTGGATATCATTGAAGAATCGAAGAGTGGGTGGTCGAGCCCCATTGTGCTGGTTCTGCGATTTTGTAATGATTTCAGAAGACTGAATGAGGTGTCAAAATTTGATGCCTACCCCATGCCCCGAGTGGATGAGTTGATAGAAAGGCTAGGCCCAGCCCGGTTTATTACCACTCTGGATCTGACAAAGGGGTATTGGCAGATACCTCTATCCAAAAGGGCGAAGGAGAAAACCGCATTCACCACTCCGGATGGTCAGTTCCAGTATAAAAGGATGCCCTTTGGTCTGCACACTGCTCCAGCCACCTTTCAGAGAGCAATGGACAGGTTACTTCTGTGTATCTAGATGACATAGTGATTTTCAGTAGGGACTGGGATTCCCATCTTCCACATGCAAGCTGTGTTAGACTCACTGAGGGAGGGAGGCTTCACAGTGAACCCTGAAAAGTGTGCCATTGGCATGGAGGAGGCCAAGTACCTTTGGTACATTGTGGGTAGAGGTTTGGTAAAACCCCAACTCAATAAAGTAGAGGCAATAAAAGACTGGCCTTGCCCCATTACAAAAAAACAGGTAGGCATTCCTGGGCCTAGTAGGATATTACCGCGGTTCATACCCAACTTTGCTACTCTAGAGCACCATTGACTGATCTGACTAAGGGTCGGAAGTCAGTCATGGTGAGTTGGAACATGGAGGCCGAAAAGCCTTTCAGGAGCTAAAGTCCGCTTTGTTGTCAGCATCCGATTTGGTTGCTCCAGATTTTTCACGTGAATTTGTGGTGCAGGCAGATGCATCAGATGTTGGGCTGGGGAGCTGTCTGTCACAGGTCTGGTGGTGAGGAGCATCCTGTGCGTTTCTGAGCAGGAAGTAACCACAGCCGAAAGAAGGTATGCTGTGGTCGAACGGGAATGCTGGCCATCAAGTGGGCCCTTGACCATTACGCTACTTTTTGTTAGGTAGGAAATTCCGGTTAGTTTCGGACCATGCTCCTTTGACTTGGATGATAGAAACAAGGAAACCATGCCAGGGTGACAAGGTGGTTCCTGTCCCTACAGAAATTTTCATTTGTGGTAGAAGCACAGACCCAGGAGACTGCATCAAAATGCTGATGCCCTTCCCGAGTCCACTGTATGGTGTCCAGTAGTGCCTCCACCAGGCAGAGGGAGGGATATGTACAGACTCCAGGGATGGGTCATGGTGGAAGATACATATCTCCTATTTTTGGTCTGTTTCCTTTTAATAATTCATACTTGGGGGTTAACCTGCTGCAGGAAGGAATGTCTGCAAGGAGCTCTGGGAAAAAGGAGTGTGTGATTGCCTAAGCAGGTGTATTGCTGATGAGCTGTGCAGGCTGGAGGGTGTGTGGATCAGAGCTTCTTGCTGGATTTCCCAGTGTTACAAGGAAGGTAACCCTCTTGCTAAAAGAAAAAAGAAACACTGAGGTGTGTCAGTAAATGAACTGTGTTTTTGTTTGCAAAGTCTTTAAAGTTTGGGCTGCTGAAGAAAGCTGGACTTTTCCCTTTGTGTTGGATTACAAAGTGAACTGCATAATTTGATTGGCTGAGTGAAGCTGCATTTCCTTTTTTCCTGTTTGACTGTTTTGCTGCAGATGCCAAATTTATGTTGCAAATAAACAAAACCATTATTTTGAACTTTTGAGGCTGCCTAAACTGTGTGAACTTGATCCCAGATCCCCCTGAATATTACACAGAATATAAACTCCTTCTATATACCCAAATAAACAAGTATGTAAAGAGGGTGGTCAGGCTGAGGCCCAACATAATACAGAAATGTATAAAAATTATTGCTTTATAATCCCAGGTTGAGGGGCACACGTATGACCCCCCAAAATATGCTTCCACTGCCCTGTGAGAGTAACAGGGTTAGACGAAGCACAGTTAGAAAGTTATTTTTTAATATCCAAGACACGGATGAAAATGTTTAGTTTGTTAAGTTTTTTTTATATAATCTATTTCTGTTTTAGATATGCACGTAACTCAGCTCGGAGACAACGCCTCCCATGCAGCCCAACCAAAATGATCCCTGCCATCACCCAAGATGTGGGACACAGCTTAAAACAACAAAACGTAAGCAAACCCAAAAACCATGCTCATGAGTAATCACTATGTATATCACACAATGTTAGGGGATTCAACACTTACCAAAAGAGAACTATAGTATTTAAGCAATACAGTAAATACAAACCACATATTATATTTCTACAAGAAACTCATTTCTCACAAAAATCTGCACAACAATTTATGCATAAACATTACAAACACTACATATCAGCAAAGGGACCAGCTAAAAAATGCGGAGTTACTATTCTATTTCATAATTCATTGAATATAAATATTATTAAAACAGAACTTGACAAAGAGGGCAGATACATGATAGAACATTGCACAATAAATCACACACTCTATACCCTATTAAACAAATATGCCCCAAACACACACCAGCATAAATTTGTTTCACCAATACTCAATACACTCAACAAATATCCACAAGCAAATATTATAGTAGCGGGAGATTTCAGCGGGGAGAACTTCCCACTAGACCTGGCATGGGACAGATCCAAATCACACAAACTCAACTACAACAAACACGCCTTACGTAAAGTACATAAGACAATGGAAAAGATAGGACCCTCAGACTGGAGAGAAAAAAACCTTAATATTAAAGACTACTCCTATTACTCTATCCCGCATAATTGCTATGCTAGATTAGATTATACACTATGTTCCACATCATTACTCCCATCCATACAAAGCGCCACTATGGAAACATGTGTCTGGTCAGACCACAAAGTCATACAAATAAAAATAGTAACAGGACAACGAAAACTAAGAAGGGCAAGTTAGAGATTGAATGAATCTCTCCTAACGGACCCAATAATAAAAGAACAAATACAAAAACATATCAAAGAATATTTCACCATTAATGATAATGGAGAGGTAAGCCAACCGTTATTATGGGCAACACATAAATTAGTAATAAGAGGATACATCATACAAATAGCATCACACCGCAAGAAACAATATAAGAAAACACTTACGGTACCAACCTTGAACAACAGATCCATACACTTGAAACAAAACATATAGAAACAGGAGACAAACAAACATATGAACAACTTAAAACAACAAGACAACAATTACACGCCCTCCAATCACAGGAAGTAGAAAAGGCAATGCTATGGCAAAAGCAATTCTACTACCAAAAATGAAACAAACCAGACAAACCACTAGCTCACTTACTCAAACCCAAAGTAAATATTCCAAAAATATCAAAAATCCGAACAGAATCAGGATCATTCTCCACAGACCCAGACACAATATACAAAATATTTCATACATACTATACTAAACTATATACAAACCCGCACACAGCTAACAAAAATACAATTTAGACCTTCCTGCAAACAAGCTTCCCACAAACACCATTAAACCCACAAATGGCAAAAACACTAGCACAAAATATCCCAATCCCACAGACAACCCAAGCCATAAAACAGCTCAAAGCTCATAAAGCTCCGGGACCAGATGGCCTCTCAGGTATTTATTACAAAAAATACGAACCCCTACTAACCCCATATTTAGTGAATATGTATAACTGTATTTTAAAAGGAGAACAAATACCACAATAAATGAATACAACACACATCACACTGTTACCAAAACCAGGGAAAGCCACCACCAAACCACAGAACTACAGACCCATATCCCTCATCAATCAAGATATCAAGATATTAACAAAAATATTAACTATAAGTCTAAATCCATATATATCACAACTAATACACAAAGACCAGGTAGGATTTGTACCAGGCAGACAACATCAGAAAACTATGTAACATTATAGCTTATTTGAACAAAAACAACAACAAAAGCTGTATTATGACACTCAATATCGAAAAAGCCTTCGATAGTCTGGACTGGTTATATATGAAGGAAACATTAAAAGCCTATCAATTACCACAAACATTTCTTAATGTAATAGAGGTATACTATAACAGCCCTAAGGCACTACTTAAATTACCGGCAACCACAACCACCCCAATAAATATAGAAAGAAGTACAAGGCAGGGCTGCCCCCTATCACCTTTACTGTTTATTTTAGAGACGGAACCAATAGCACATAACATATGCAATAACACCAATATACAAGGTGTTACAATAGCGAACAGGGAATACAAAATCAGTCTTTTTGCAGACGATATCACCCTAACCCTATCAACTCCATTAGTAGCATTACCCAACTTATTCAGCACACTTCAGACAATCTCAAACATATCCGGACTTAAAATCAACCAAGATAAAACAGAAGTGATGGGCATTAACCTCACTGATCACCAAAAAACACTTTTAATACATAATTTTAATTTAAAATGGAAAAACAAGGGATTCACATATTTAGGCATAAAATTAACACCAAAATATGAAACAATATACCAAGAAAATATTCCACCCGTCCTCAACAAATTAAAAGCAGATATCACTAGATGGGATAAATTACAAATTTCCTAGATAGGCAGAATAAATACATTTAAAATTAATATTTTACCACATCTACTATACCATTTTAGATGCCTACCAATGCGGATATCCAAAGCCTGGCTAGATCCACTACAAAACCAAACAATAAAATTCTTCTGGCAAAATAAACCCCCAAGAATTGCAAAATCCCTACTCTATAAACCCAAGTCACAAGGAGGAATGGGAGTACCTAATTTGTACAAATACTATATAGCAGCAGAACTTACACATCTTATCACATGGCAAAAAAACAACTAATGTACCCAGATGGGTTATATTAGAATCAGATCTCTTACACCCGGTAACCATAGACTCGATAGCATGGCTACCCAACAATAAAACAATATTATCACTACCAATGAACCCATGCACACAAACTACCCTAAAGATTTGGCAGAGAATCAGAAACAGATACAAATGGATATCAAAACCCTCACTAATGCTCAACATAACACAAGACCCAACGTTCCAGGCAGCCTATTTAGAAAAGGGATATACATGGTGGGAAAAAACAGGTATATTTCGACTAGCACATTTTTACAACAACAGCACAGGTATAGACTTAACAAATCTCAGAAACAAAGTTCCAACACCACCAAGACATTTCAATATATTTTACTTTCAACATATATAAACAAAATAGTCGCATCTAGAGAAAATAACACAGCCCTAACAGATTTAGAAAATTTCTGTCTTAAACAAACAACATCGAAACTTACCCTTTCACTACTCTACCAATGGCAAAGCGAAGGAAAAGCAACATACAAATTCCAGGCTGCATGGGAGGCGGATCTGAATATGGAGCTGACAGAGGAACAATGGGAGGAAACGTACGAAAATTTAAACAAGGGAAGTTTGAATGTAGCACTGAGGGAAACATCCCTGAAAGTTATGTATAGGGTATACAAAGTGCCAGCACTATTGGCCAAGATCTTCCCAACGATCAGCCCACTCTGTTTTAGGAAGGGGACTTTTACCATGTATGGTGGAAATGCCACCTAGTACAAAAATTATGGGAAGATATTTTCAAAATAATATCAGAAATCTTCTATGTGCGATGTGAAACCTCTCCACTGGTAGCGCTCCTAGGATACAATATTCTGGAACTAAACAAACAAAATAATAAAATGATCCAGTATATTATGCTAGCGGTAAAAATACATATAGGGGCACAGTGGAGGGGACAAGCATTAGACGCATCGAGGGTGCTGACAAGAATAAACAATATTATGATTAACGAGAGAATCTTTCATGTTTTGCAAGATTCGCTAAATATATTTGTTAAAACATGGACCCCTTGGGTAAACAGCAAATATTCAATAATCCTTCCTCTATAAATTCCCTGGGGGTCAAAGACTAGAAGACCCTTCAAATTCCCCCCAAAGACTTGGCCATGGTGCTGGCTACTGAAAAGGTGCTGTGGTGGAGTGCTCAAATTGAAAAATAAATAAAAATGCGAGGCATGTCATGAGTTTCAAAAAGTTTAATTTTATTTTTCTGTTTCTTCTTCTTTATTTTTGATTTTTCTCTATCTTTCTTCTTTTATAATAGTGGTACTATCACTGTTGTTACAAATCAGGATGCATTATTTAATAATACAAGACAAATAAATCAGAATATTGTAACTAAGAATATATATATTTTATACGCATAGTATTCTATTTCGATATAACATTCAACCAACTGTTTGTGAGATGAACAAAGTTATATATGCAAAATGGAAAAGTGATAGGGACTACTGTTACCTGTTATAATCTGTTAAATTTTTATAAAACCAATAAAAAATATTGAACACTAAAAAAATTAACTTTTTTGATGATGGGTCAAATTTGTTTTTTAACAAATTTAAGTATGGCTGCTATGGCAAAGGAAGGGTAGGTCAGTAGGTGTGTGTACCTGTGTCAGGTTGGGGTTAAAAAAACAAACGTTGTTGATGGTTAGGCAAAATAGTTTTTTTGACTATAGTTACTCTTTAAATAAGGCTGCCATGGAAATGAAAGGGTAGGTAAGTATGTGTGTGTACCTGGGTCAGGTTAGAGGTTAAAAAAAACAACTTTTTTGATGATTGGTCAAATTTGTTTTTTGACTATAGTTACCATTTAGGTATGGCTGCCATGAAAATGGAAGGGTAGGTCAGAAGTGTGTGTACCTGGGTCAGGTTTTGTGTTAAAAAAAACAAACTTGTTTGATTATTGATCAAAATTTGTTTTTGACTGTAGTTACCCTTTAGTATAGTATTTGAGGTTGAATTAAGATATACGTCCATCCAGTCCAAACCATCTAGCAATACCCGTATTACCTGCATAACTGTTGATCCAGAGGAAGGCAACCCCCCACACACTAAATTTATGAAGGGGAAAAAATGCCTTCCTGACTCGGAATCGGAAATATCCCTGTATCAACTCTACTTTATGTATCAATACCAGTAACCTGCAACATTCCTTTTTGCAGAAACTCATCCAGCTTTTTTTTTAAAACTGTCCAATGAACTTGCCATAACAACATCCACTGGAAGACAGTTCCCTTGCTTTACCATTCTCGCAGTGAAAAACCCTATCCAAACTTGAAGCCTAAACTTCTTTTCTTCAAGTCTTAAGGGATGTCCTCTGGCATGTTCTATTGGGGAACAATGCCCCAAATAGTTTATTGTATGGGCCATTAATGAATTTATACATAGTAACCATAGGGTGCTAGGGTTCGGCATGTGGTGGATCGTGTAGACAGATTATTGGGTGGGGCCGGGTGTGACCCGGCGGTCTTGGTTCACATTGGTGCCAATGACAAAGTTAGAGGTGGAGGTGAGGTCCTTAAACATGATTTCCGAGAACTAGGGGCCAAGATAAAAGCAAGGACCTCCAGGGTAGTGTTTTCAGAAATACTACCGCAGCCACGTGCTAAGCCAGGGAGACAGCGGGAGCTTAGGAGCATTAATGCGTGGCTAAGAGAGTGGTGTAAGGAAGAAGGGTTTGGGTTTATTGAGAACTGGGCAGACTTTGCTGTCGGCTACAGGCTCTTTAGTAGGGATGGTTTGCACCTCACTGATGGTGGTGCAGCTGTTTTAGGGGAGAAGATGGCTAGAGGGTTGGAGGAGATTTTAAACTAGGTTTGGGGGGGGAGGGTATTAGCAGTCTCACTGGGATAGATTGTCCAGGAGGAAAGCAGGGTGTAGATAGGCCAGTGGTGGGTGGAAAGGGGGGTGGGGCTAGCATAGGGGATAGGGAGGAATGTGTATCAAAGTGTACGAATAAATTACAGGATCATAATCTAAAATGTATGTTTGCAAATGCGAGAAGCCTGGCTGACAAAATGGGTGAATTGGAAATGATGGCATTGAATGAAAAGTATGATGTAATAGGTATAGCAGAAACGTGGTTGAACAGTTCTCACGACTGGGCTGTAAATATAGAAGGATATGCCTTGTTTAGGCAGGACAGAAAAAAAAGGAAAGGGGGAGGAGTATGTGTATATGTTAAAAAAGAATTGAAGCCAAATTTAAAAAGAGATAGCTGGTGATATGGATGATAAAGTGGAGGCAATATGGGTGGAATTAGGCAACAGGAAAGGGGGTAATGTCATTGTTGGTGTCTGCTATAAGCCGCCAAATGCTAGCAGAGAGGAGGTGAGTCAACTTCATATGCAGTTGGCAAGGGCTGCAAGTTTGGGGAGTGTGCTCATTATGGGGGACTTCAATTACCCTGACATTGATTGGTGTGGTGGAACTGCCATCACAGAAAAAGGCGATGAGTTCCTGAATTTGCTGCAGGATAATTTTCTCTCACAGGTGGTTGAGGTTCCTACTAGAAAAGGAGCTCTGTTGGATCAGGTAATATCTAACATTGTGGAGCGCATTATAGATATAAAGGTAACTGGAGGCTTAGGGAATAGTGACCATGAAATAGTGGCATTTGGACTTTGTTATCGAAAGGACTGGGATAATGTATTATCAGGTAAAGGTACTGAACAGAAGTGGACTGTGTTCAAGGGGATTTTAAGCCAGTTCACATCTAAATTTATACCCTTGGGAAATAAATGTAAAAAAAATAAATCCGCGCCCATGTGGCTGAATTCTGATGTAAAGAGGCAAATGGTAAGGAAGAAAAAGGCATTTAAAACCTTTAAGGCCGAGGGAACGGAAAGGGCCTTTAGGGAGTATAAAAACTGTAACAAGGAGTGTAAGAAAGCAATCAAACTAGCTAAAATTAATAATGAAGTTAGGATAGCTGAAGAAAGCATCACTAAGCCTAAACATTTTTTTAAGTATATTAATAGTAAAAAGATGAGGACTGAGAATGTGGCACCATTAATTAATGGGGATAAGTTAGTTACGGAGGATGGCGATTAAGCAAATGTCTTGAATAATTTTTTTCCCTCTGTATACACTATAGAAGATCCAAGTACAGATATCATAGAGTATAGTAGCAATAAAGGTATGCAAGATTCAAGTTCACTTTGGTTAACCGAGGATATGGTACAGAAAGAACTAAATAAGGTTAATATTAGTAAATCTCCTGGACCGGGTAAAATACATCCTCGGGTACTTAGGGAGCTAAGTTCAGTTTTATCTAGGCCATTGTTTCTTATTTTTGCTGATTCCCTCATGTCCGGTGGTGTGCCTCTGGATTGGAAAAAGGCTGATGTTATTCCAATATTCAAAAAGGGTAGTCGTTCACAACCGGGTAATTACAGACCTGTAAGTTTAACTTCAGTGGTGGGGAAGATCCTGGAAAGTTTAATAAGGGATCATGTTCTAGAGTATGTTTCAAGGACTGACATTATAAGTAGTAACCAGCATGGATTTAGGAGGAATAGATCTTGTCAAACTAACTTGCTTGGCTTTTATGAGGAAGTAAGTAGAAATTTAGACTCTGGTATAGCAGTAGATGTAGTTTACTTGGATTTTGCAAAGGCTTTTGATACAGTCCCCCATAGGCGACTAATGAATAAGCTAAGGTCTGTTGGTCTGGGGAGTCACATTTGTACATGGATAAAAATTGGTTTAAAGAATGGATGAGAGTAGTGTGTTTAATGGGGCTTCAATCATTATGGACTAAAGTGCTAAGTGGGGTGCCACAGGGTTCTGTGTTGGGGCCGCTTCTATTTAATCTATTTATTAATGATTTGGAAGTGGGTATTGTCAGCAAGGTTTCTGTGTTTGCTGACGACACAAAACTTTGTCGACCATTAAAAACTTCAGAGGATGTGCAATCGTTGCAAGGGGATCTAGATAGATTGTCACATTGGGCTGCTAAGTGGCAGATGAAATTCAATGTTGATAAATGTAAGGTGATGCATTTTGGGCTTAAAAATCCTTGTGCTACTTATACTATAAATGGCTCTGTGTTAAGGAACCCTGTTGGAAAGGGATCTTGGCGTTTGGTGGATAACAAACTTAAAGGTAGCAAGCAGTGCCAGGCGGCAACAGCCAGAGCCAGCATGGTAGTCTTGTATAAAGCGAGGTATGGATTCAAGGGAGGAAAATGTAATTCTCCCTCTTTACAAAGCATTGGTAAGGCCTCATTTGGAATATGCAGGCAATTTTGGAATCCTGTGTACAAAAAGGACATCTTTGAAATGGAAAGGGTTCAGAGAAGGCGAACTAAATTATAAGGGGATTGGGGGAGCTTGAATATGAAGAGAGAATGGAAAAGTTACAATTATGTACGCTGAGAAAAAGGCGCTTGCGTGGGGATATGATTACTGTGTATAAATACATTACGGGCCATACAATAAACTATCTGGGGCATTGTTCACCAAGAGAACATGTCAAGGACACGAGGACATCCCTTAAGACTTGAAGAAAAAAGGTTTAGGCTTCAAGCTCGGAAAGGGTTTTTCACTGTGAGAACGGTAAGGCTATGGAACTGTCTTCCAGTGGACGTTGTAATGGCAGGTTCATTGGTCAGTTTCAAAAAAGCTGGATGAGTTTCTGCCAACAAGGATGTTGCAAGTTACTGGTATTGATACATAAAGTAGAGTTGATCCAGTGAAATTTCCGATTGCCACTTGGAGTCAGGAAGGAATTTTTTCCCCCTTCATAAATTTGGTGGGGGTTTTTTGCCTTCCTCTGGATCAACAGTTAGGCAGGAAATGAGGATATTGCTAGATGGGTTGGACTGGATGGACGTATGTCTTTATTCAACCTCAAATACTATACTATACTATATCCCCACGCAAATGCCTTTTTTCTAGCATACATAGTTGTAACTTATCCAATCTCTCTTTAAATTCAAGCTCTCCCAATTCCCTTATTAATTTAGTTGCCCTTCTATGAACACTTTCCATTTCTTAGATGTCCTTTTTGTACACAGGATTCCAAAATTGTACTGCATATTCCAAATCAGGCCTTACCAATGCTTTGTAAAGAGGGAGAATAACATTTTCCTTACTTGAATCCATACCTCTCTGGCTGCCACAGAAATGGAAGGGTTGGCCAGTAAGTATGTGTACCTGTGTCAGGGTGGGGGTTAAAAAAACAAACTTTTTTAGATTATTGATCAAAAAACTTTTTTTTACTTTAGTTACCCTTTACGTATGGCTGCCACAGTAATGGATCAGTAGGTGTGTGTACCTGTGCCAGGTTGGCGGTTAAAAAAACAAACTTTGTTGATGATTAGTCAAAAACATTTTTTGACTATAGTTACCCTTTAAATATGGCTGCCATGAAAATGGAAGGGTAGTTGAGTAAAAAAAGTAAAAAAAAAAAACTTTTGTGATGATTGGTCAAAATTAGTTTTTTTGATCTTAGTTACCCTTTAAATATGACTGCAACAGTAATGGAGGGGTAGGTCAGTAGGTGTGTGTGGAGGGGTAGGTCAGTAGGTGTGTGTACCTGTGCCACATGGAGGTTAAAAAACACTTTTTTGATTATTGCTCAAAATTATTTTTAGTTATTGCCACAGTAATGGATAAGTAGATCAGTAGGTGTGTGTACCGGTGTGGGGTGGTAAAAAAAACGCAAACTTTGTTGGTGATTAGTCAAAATTGTTTTTTTTACTTTTGTTACCCTTTAAATATGGCTGTCATGAAAATAAAAGGGTAGGTCAGTCGGCGTGTGTACCTGCATCAGGTTGGAAGTTAAAAAAACTAACCTTTTTGATTATTGATCAACATTTTTTTTGACTTTAGTTACCCTTTAAATATGGCTGCCAAAGTAATGGATAAGTAGATCAATAGATGTGTGTATCTGTTTCGGGTTGTGGGTTAAATAAAACAAACTTTTTGATGATTGGTCAAAATTTTTTATTTTTTTTTACTTTAGTTACAGTTTAGGTATGGCGGCAAAAGTAATGAAGGAGTAGGTCAGTAGGTATTTTCCTGTATCACATTGGAGGTTAAAAAAACAAACTTTTGATTATTGATCAAAAATATATTTTTTTACTTTAGTTATACTTTAAATATGTCTGCCACAGTAATGGATAAGTAGATCAGTAGGTGTGTGTACCTGTGTCGGGTTGGGGGTTAAAAAAAACAAATTTGTTGATGATTAGTCAAAATAGTTTTTTGACTATAGTTACCCTTTAAAAATAGCTGCAATGAAAATGCAAGGGTAGGTCAGTAGGTGTGTGTACGTGGGTCTTTTTTGTGTTTACAACCATAAAACTATCTTTTATTGAGGATAAATCAAAATTAGCTTTTTTTTTAACTTTAGGTACCCTTTAAGTAAGGCTGCCACAGGAATGGAAGGATAGGTCAGTAGGTGTGTGTACCCATGTGAGGTTGGGTATGTCATTTTTGTTTTACAACCATAAAACTAACTTTTATTGAGGATATATCAACATTTTTTTAAACTTTATTTACCCTTTAAGTATGACTGTCATGGAAATGGAAGGGTAGGTCAGTAGGTGTGCGTACCCATGGGAGGTTGGGGGTATGCATTTTTGCATGTATTACCATAAAACTTTTTTTGATGATTGTTAAAAATTAGTTTTTTGACTATAGTCACCCTTTAAGTATGGCTTCCATGGGGAATGGAAAGGTAGGTCAGTAGGTGGATGTACCTGTGTCTGTGTGGGGGGTTGGGGGTATCACCGTTTGTACGCATTTTTACATCACAAGTCACATGGAAAAATTATATATATACTGCAGGTAATTCAACCCCCAAACTACAATAGTTGGAAAGCTGACAGACATAGGGCTAATCTGTTGGGCATCAGAATTGTGCTCTCCCCCTTCCATCTGCATCTCAAAAGTTTTCAACTTAAGGATGATGTCATCTGTTATATCCATGACCGACCGCTGCAGAAGCAGAAGAAGAGGTAACAGAACATCAGGCAGCATTTCATCTCTCGGCTTTATTTCATTTGAGGGGTTGCCCTTAATGAGAGAAATGATATAAGAGGGAATGGCACATATAAGTCATGAGGAATATTTTTTTAAATAAGTTTAGTAAATGTCCAGGAATAAAATGGAACGCAAGTGAAGAAATATTGTAGAAGAAAGGAAGGCTAAAATTACAAATCACATAGCATTGTACTAGTTGAATGGGAAAGGAAGAGTATTTTTATTTGTAACATGCACCTAACACTGGTATAGATGTTATTTGGTGATATTAACAATTAATACTGTAAGCATGTGCTTCACTTAAAAGGTCAGCCACTGACAGATCACTTTTGTTGCTATCCATCAAAATAGTCCTTGGGTTAAAAGGTATGTCCACCCTAAAATTCATTTTTTAATATAAGATTCCCCCTGCCAGCCCAGCCCCAACCGCTATATTTATGTTTAGAAAGCTCCCCAAACTCTACTTACCTCCCCTCTTTCCTCCACCGCGCTCCCGGCCCTCTGCTTGCGAGAAAATGCAAGCAGAGGGGCGGGACCGGCAGTCGCGTCTGTGATTGGCTAAGCGGCAGCTTAGCCAATCCTGAGAGGGAATCCTGAGAGGGAATGAGAGGGAGGGGGAGGGAGGGGGAGAAGGGCTGCAGTACGCATGCCAAAATTCTCCCAGAGGCCAGGTAGGAGGCAGAGTCCTATATGGACTCTGCTATCCTCCTGTTGGGCAGTTTTTGGGACTTTGTGGGGGGACTACAGGAGAACCTTATGGAGCTGGGATGTGAGGTAAGGATTAAACTACACTACATGATGGGGCCAGTAGTTGGGGGGATTATAGTTTTGGGGGTGGACATGCCCTTTAATGAGTAGGGATGGCCGGTTCGCGGATCCGAACCCGGATCCGCCACGGACTTATCCCGTTCGCGAACGGTGGATTTTTCCGGATTTTCCCGCCTTCCGAACTTCCGAACCGCGGATTTCTCGTATTTTCGGAAATATTCGAATTTACGAGGATTTCTCTTATTTCGGAAATACGTATTTTCGAAAATTTTCAAAATTACGAGGATTTCTCGTATTTTCGAGTTTTTTTTTAATTTTAATGGGTCCGCTCACGGATTTTCGAATTTTCCCGAAAATTCGCGGATCCTCGAGCAGAGTCGGATTTTACGAAGTTCTGACATCTCTATTAATGAGGTGAATGCAGTATAATTTTCTGGAAATTGGAGGAAGGTGTATGACAGGGGGTTATTGTTAATTGATGTTACAGCTATTCTAATTTCCCCTTTTTAAACATTATTATACCAACAGCCGCTTTTGCTATTTTACATCTTAAAGTCGCACTCACCATTTGTACATCATTTGAAAATGGTTAGCATGGCTTTAAGATGAATAGCAATACATCACCCCTGATGTAACCTACAATACTTTATATTTTACTTTCAAGCTTTTATTTGTTATTAACATTTTTTTCTTTCTTTATCTATAGTCTACAGGAAACACTTTATTATACCTCTGGAAAAATGTTGTCCTGGGGCCCTCTGCTTGGAGCAATGGCAAGCTGCCACTCTCTCATTGTGCTGGATGGTGAATTGCATGGAGACCCACTGGACTTAAAGATGTTTGAAGGAACTGGCTGGGTAATGACTACTGGGGTGTCTGGAGCCAATTTGAGCTCAGGTTTTTTTTGTTTTCAAATTGTACGTAATGAGGGATGCACTCAGAACTTTGTAACTGTCTTTTATTGTGACAAGGAATGCACGACATTTCGGGGTGATCCCTTTCATCGGGTGTTTTTTAAGGCTCTGCACTGGGTACTCAAATCTCCAGAGGCAGAGCTGGAAAACATGTATTTTTATTACATAACCATTAGTTTCGTTAGTCATCTGTGGCAATAAATATTCTGGAATGTACCAATCAGCCTATAAACAGCAAAGTGTCAGGGACCTCCTTAATTGCATAGTGGCTAAGAGGTATTGTCAAAACTGACCAAGGTAAGGCATCAAAACAGCATTGTGCATAAAAGACAATTTAGGCTTGGTTTCTGTATTTTGACACAATAGCCTCCTTGATACCACTTTTATACCAGTCCTGTTCTTTGGTCAAGATGTTGACATTACAATATTTAAACATATGTTCTTTTTTTTCTTAAAGGGGAAGTTCAGTGCAAATACATATACTTTTCAGAAAAAAGAACACTATTTTTCTATCCCACTGGCCTTAATCTGCCAGTTTAGCATTTTGTCTGTGTATAAATAAATACTGACTTCCTGTTTGCAGGACCCCTAGTAGAGACTGTTATGGTCTTGCCCTTGACCCAGCGCCTGGGTTGATTCAGTTGATTTCATACCCTTTGCTGATCCCTGCTGTTGACATTGGTGAGCTGACATTTCAGGTTCTAACGGTCCTTCTTCTTCCCAGGATGCACCACATCCTTGGAATATTCCTAACAGTAATTTCTACTGATTGGCTGTTGGATGGGTCAAAGATGCTCGGATCTTTACTGAGCAACTGAATCAACCCAGGCACTGGGTCAAGGGCAAGACCATAACAATCTCTACTAGGGGTCTTGCAAACAGGAAGTCAGTATTTTGGAAGCATTTATTTATACACAGACACTATTCTGAATGGGCAGTTTAAGGTAATTAGGATGGAAACATTTCTAATTTGCACTGAACTTCCCCTTTAATTTCACGCAGGGATGTCTGGTACTAAATACACAAATAACCCTCATCGAAGAAATGCAGCCAAAAAGCCATACCTCTGATGCAAAGCACGGTGACTTATCTATGCACAAAAATATAAAACTGGTCTGTAGAAAAATGATGACAGGTGCTTTGGATTGGTTTATCAAAAATTTGGCTGTAGCAGAATACAGTTTTTTCACCGAATAGATTTGTTCAGGATTAATGGTGTCTCCAAAGAAAAACAAGCAGATACCTATCCATCATGCAATATCTTTATGGAGGTCTCACAGAGAGCTTATATCAATATGGCCCACATAGAGTCATTATGCCAACATTACCAAATGAGATTTGAGACAGCTTACAGCCACAAAAGATCAAGGATTACTCTTCCAAGATGTTTAGAACAACTTAAGAACAATATGGAGTCGCACACCAAGGCGTAAAGTGTAAAGTCTTTATTAAACCATCAAACAAACAACATTTCAGGGGTTCTACCCCCTTCATCAGGTAGTCTTTAGAACAACCTATTTGGTTGATGGTCACCAAAATATTGATTTAATTTAGATTTCTTTTCCATTCTTTCACTTTTGCATTAATATTTAATAAACTATTAACATTTTACAGCATTTTTACACAATACGTTTGCACAGTATTGTATATGCAAAAGCCAAAGGGACGAAAAGATGAGACATCTTAATTAATGGCTGTACACAATGTTATGGACTTTCTTTGCATAATATTGGGGTTTGTTGTACTGTGCAAGTGGTTTTAAGCCATGTAATATGTTTTCAGGTACTTGAAAACCATAAGGCACATGGAACAAAGGATGGAGAGTTAGTTTCATCCACATTGGTAAAACCTGGACCAAAAGCAGGAAAGGTGAGTTAAATATTTTACTTTTATTTTATGTGTATTTCTATGAAAAGGTATTTATTTGAAGTAATGGTGATTGACTATGAAATTGTATGTAAAATAAGGTGCTTCAATTGTAAGCTTTCCAGGGGCAGGCTTTGACTTAAGTGAATGGATTACACTGTAACCTTCTAGCTGGCTTGTGTTAAGCTTAAGGAAGGTATGACACCACAGTTTAGTAAATGAAGAGCTAAGACTCTGCAATTACTGGGAGTGCAGGATCTATTGAGTTACTAAAGTGTCAGTGCATCCACTCAGTTATGTAGTAGATGTGGGCCTAGGCACTCCTTCAGGCAATGTGCCAGTATGCTTCAGGTGCTGCTTCCCTCCGTCCTCTACCCCAAGGACTTCCAGGCTATAGCACAAGCAAACAAGGGTTGATGGAAGCGCACACCGTTTGTCAGAAAAATTCTGTTTTATTGCATCACACAAACACACAACATTTCGGAGAACGCTATGTCTCCTTCATGATGAAGGAGACATAGCGTTCTCCGAAATGTTGTGTGTTTGTGTGATGCAATAAAACAGAATTTTTCTGACAAACGGTGTGCGCTTCCATCAACCCTTGTTTGCTCATCCACTCAGTTAGCAGTCCCCCCAAAAAATATTGCAATTGGGTAACAATAATCAACTTCTTCAGGTTTTAACAGCGCATGTATTAAATTATAAGCAATGTTCAGCAATAAAAATGTAAAAGTAAACTTAACTTTCAAATAGCACAGTACCTGGCTATAATGCCAAACATTCGCGAGCCACTATCACTCTGGGTAAATGCTGCTTTCACGATTCAATATCCCGATTGTGACTGTGGATTAATCCCTGTAAGGGATCCCCAAAAGAGATTTGCTGGCGTTAAAATCTGCTAAAACTAGCACAAACACGATATTGAATCATGAGTGCCAGATGCGCAGATAATTTTTTCATAACCCGCGCATCCCACGCTAATATGGATTTAAAGTCACGCTAACCGGTAGCGAAACAGTTAGTGTAACTTTAACTCCATATATTTTCCCAGCGAGTCTGGGTAAATGAGCCTGCATATCTTTAATCACTCAGGCTTTGGTAAGGAGGTTACCCATAACACATTGCAAGAAGCAAGGTGGTGACATCACTATTCATGGCTGAACTGACATAATAAGTCTGGAGATGCATGTAAGGGCAAGCTGAGGGTTTATGGCCTAAAAAGAAAAAAAAAACAAAGAAACTAACGCCATACTTTATTTGTTGTTGCATCTAATATTAAAATATAATAAGAATGAAATCCCAAGAGAGTACAATTACAAATATTGACCGTAATCTCTGATTACATAAACTTTGTCAGTGCAGGGATGTTTTTGTTGGCATTGCTTCCCTGTCAAACCCCACTTTATCAGGCAAACATTTTCATACCATTATTGGTAGGGTTTCCAAATGTCAGGAAAATCTCGGACTTGTCCACTTTTTTAATGGCAAATCTGGGGTCTGGCTGGAATTTCCCATGAACCAGATTTTCAGCATCTAAAACACACACAGGCAGTGTCCATGCAGCTTGATACATTGCTGCAAACTTGAGCACAGCACAACAGCCAAGGGAGAAAAGTTCATGTTCTGATAAATTGTTGCAAACACGAGCACAGCACAGCAGCCAAGGGAGAAAAGTTCACAATCTGATACATTGTTGCAAACACGAGCACAGCAGCCAAGGGAGAAAAGTTCACAATCTGATACATTGTTGCAAACACGAGCACAGCAGCCAAGGGAGAAAGGTTCATGATCTGATACATTGTTGCAAACACAAGCACAGCAGCCAAGGGAGAAAAGTTCATGTTTTGATACATTGTTGCAAACACGAGCACAGCACAGCAGCCAAGGGAGAAAACTTCACGTTCTAATACATTGTTGTAAACACAAGCTCAGCACAGCAGCCAAGGGAGAAGGGGCTGGGTGATTGACAGTTCTTTACTGACTAGCTGTGCCCTGCCCTCTTTAAAAAGTAAAACTCCCAGAGCTAGAAAACAAGGGATAGGAAGGTCAGAGAGGGAAAAAAGGTACATCTAAGATTGGTGGTAATTAAAGGAATAGTTCTTCCTTTAATGCATTGATTGAAGACCAGGAGGATAAGGAGCTATAATCAGCATAAGGCAGGAGCTTTATCAGCATAATGTTGATTGGGCAACACCTGTACAGGCTGGACATATTAAATCAGACTAAAGGTTTACAGTGCTTGAGGAAATACCTTGCCCCTGATGTATGTGTGTTAGTGTGTGTTTGTGTGTAGGTAGGGGGGTGTATTTCCTATTGAGCAGATAGTGTAAATTTTGTGTTCAGGGTTTAAATAAAGATAATGGGCACTGGCTTAGAGACAACTTTTACATTTATGGCTTAAAGAAGGATTTCCTCAACAAGTACAGGTCTGGTGTGTGTTTCAGGGTTTTCAAGATTTTAAAGGCCTACGGACTCGTGCTTCCATTTTACCCCTTATATATTGTGTAGAAAATACTAGTCGTCATATACTGTGAAAAAAATGGCCATATAACTGCCTAGCTTGACAACAGGGAGCTGCTTCCCCTGAAACTTTGCAATATGTGCAGTAACCTACAATAAAGATAAGAGTTGTTCATTGGAGTTCAGTGTGGACTTCCTTTTTTCTATATAGAAGTCTACCAGCTAGGTCTTCGATTAAACACCGGCACCCGTATTATCCATTCCAGAGTGTGATACGCTATATGATGGCATTAAGTATAAATGCTTTTCATTTTGAATACTGGAAGCATTTAGAGACGCAAAAATTTAGTTAAATCTGCTATTTATTTTCTTAGGTTCCTGTTGAAGGAATCATCATCTTACATCAGTTTCCATTTTCCTCTACCCTACAACGTATGTCTGTAATAGCTCAGGTTATTGGGGAGCCTGAATATACAGTATTTCTGAAGGGAGCCCCAGAGATGGTTGTTAGATTTTGTAACCCAAAAACAGGTAACATAAATATGTATATATAAAATATAATATAAACAAGAAAAGGAATCACATAATTCATTAAATCAAAATTGCTTCTGCATCTGGGGGAGCCAGGAGAAAATATAAGCGCTGCAGGATCGCATATATGTAAGTAGTGCAATCATGTCTTAGGAATTAATATGGGAAACAGGAGTTTGTGCTCCATTCTCTCTGGGAATTATAGTTTTTTAAACTAAAACACATGTTTGGACAGGGTTTCATAGACCTTTAAAGGGCATGTCCACCCCCAAAGCTATAATTTAACCCATTGCTGGCCTAATGTATAGTGTTAAAAAATCCTTACCTTACATCTTCAAATGGTTCTCCTGCAGTCGCCAGTCAAAGTCCCAGAAAGCGAAGAGTAGGAGCTGTCTTTGCATGAAAAGGTTTCTGCCTTCTGCCCCATAACTGTCCTCTGGGAGGCACAGGTAAGCCTTCCCCCCCTGAGAGCTGAGATCCCTATTTCAAAATGGAATGGTCAAATGGCAGCTTAAACCACACCTCTGGGTCTGCTCCATGTGAAAGGAAGTGTAATCCAGAAAAAGTTTCTGTCTGCTACACAGTATGTGATGTGTATTGTAATGGACATATACACCAAGGCTCCTTATATAACATCTCCAGCCTGCAGGTGGCATCAGTGCGTAATAAAAGACAAGACATCCCTGCTCTCTATGGCTAGGAGGACAGAAAGTGAAAGTAGATTGTGGTGTATGCTTTGGAGACATATTTACTGCAACACAAGATCCTGGATATAAGATCCTGTTACCACCTGTTGGGAGGACAGATTATTGGGCAGACAATTTACCTTATTGGATGCAAATTGTGAGATAACAGATAAGTGTACACCAACTTTCAAGGACACACAATATACAGGCCTGGTCAATATTCAAAGTGGGGCACCATAGACAGGGACACCCTTGATTACTGCACATGTTATGCGGGGAACCTGTTTATGTGCACTGTCTGCTTTGTGCCAGACTACCAGAGTAACCCACTGTGTGCCATGCTACCCATAATCCTTCCATAAAGCAGTGATCTGGTACAAATTGGTGGCAGCGGTGCTGGTCATACCATTTATTTTCCCTGTTTTCTTTGAATATTTGTTCTCTATATTAAGCTATGGAGGCTGCTACTCAAAGTATTGATTTAAATCCTCCTGTCCTGGTACCTGCAGATGAAATTCCCCAATTAGACTCCGTAGCTCTACCAGGCCCAATTGCCAAACCTATTTTTAAACCTGATCCATTTGATGGGGTATCTAGGGAGTGGACGGATTGGCTAGAACAATTTGAATTGGCAGCCACTATTAATGGTTGGGATGAAGGTGCTCGCTTGCAAGTCCTTAGCCTTTTGCATAGTGGTAAAGCCAGGCAGGTATACCAAGGATTTACTGTAATGCTGAAATAAAAAGCAGTTATCAGCTATTAAAAATTGCTCTGAAGCAATTTTTTTAAATTAGATCTGTATAAAAGAGTATATAAAGGATAAATCCATCTTTAGGTAAACTGGGAATGGGAAATGTTTGTTTATGCGTTAGATTATTAGGGCAATGCTATTATAATAACATGATGCTGTGAGGTACCTTCTGTTATAATATATGAGGTACCATCAAAACTCGCCGTGGTGAATACTATAAGTATTTAACTAGCATGTTTAGTTTCAACCACACAGTGTGGCAGGATTGCCTGGGTCTACTCTCAGACCTGCAGGATTATCCTATTTGCTTCCTCGGGAAGCTGGTGACTGTCTGAGTAACAGTTTAAAATATACCTGTGTAAAGATTCTATATCCACTATCCACACATAGCAAAATATACACACACATAATTTCCATTGTGCTACACAAACCCTCATACACCATTAAATAGCACCACCCACCAATAAAACAGAAACCCCATCACCTGCAGAATAAACAGTCGTTAAAATTCTCAATGAGAAATACTCAACCCCTTCCGTGCAAGTTAGCAAGGACAAACAACCTATCAGAAGTAAAACCACCCCAATCTAATCCGCAAGTTCTGATCGTCCTAACTTCAAATGGACTGGCAACAAATGACAATCAGATACGTGGGAAATTGACTCATAGTACTTACAATTGCCACCACGAACTGTACAGTCCATGCTAGATAGTGCCCACAATTACCATCTTAATGGCGCAATATACACAACCCTTATCATCGGATCCTCCATCCAATTATTAAAGGCCCCACTATCATCATGTGTCAAAAGGATATTAACAGGAAAACAGGTATCACTAATGCCAACTCATGCAGAGGGGTGGAAGTAGATAATCTAAACAAAACTATCACTAACTCGCACGGAAGGGGTTAAGTATTTCTCATTGAGATTTTTAACTACTGTTTATTCTGCAGGTGACGGGGTTTGTGTTTTATTAGTGGGTGGTGCTATTTAATGGTGTATGAGGGTTCGAGTAGCAATCCTGATGACGGCCTTGGCTGAAACATGTAGATCTTGTTGATAAATCAAATTGTTGTTTGAAGTTTCAAGTCCCGTTGAGTGCTTTCACTATCAAGAAATTGATTTATATATATATATATATATATATATATATATATATATATAAAACAAGAGAGATCCGATGCACTCGGTCCAATATTCAACTGCGTGGAGCAAGTGATAATAATATGTAGAAAAACGTCGAGCACTCCAAGGACGAGAGATCAAAGATTTATTAACACAGGTAAATCAACAGAACCTACGCGTTTCAGCCGTGAGTGGTGGGCCGTCATCAGGTTTCTGATGACGGCCCACCACTCACGGGCTGAAACGCGTAGGTTCTGTTGATTACCTGTGTTAATAAATCTTTGATCTCTCATCCTTGGAGTGCTCACGTTTTTCTACATTATATATAATATATATATATATACATACATACATACATACATACATACATACATACATACATACATATATCTGGTCAAACATTTATACAAACATGGAATAAATAATCAATGCACATTCCTAGGCCCCATACAATATCATATTATCTGCACACTGGCATACTTTGTAAACAAAGGGGTTTTAGTATACATTACTGTGATCACATGAATGAAAAGCCTTCCAACCATGTCAAGGTAACCACAGTCTGGAAGGTCCTAACTTCTAACCTTTTTTACTTCAATTACCATTAGCAAACTTATGCATTTCTCATAGTTGTAAACTGGATCCATATAGCAGGCTTTCTCACTTCCCCCCAGTCCTTTGGCTTTTTAAAATGAGGGAAGAAGCCATCCACCCAGTGCTTTAAATTAAAGGCATAGGACCTTCCATAAAAGGGGTGTGTTGGGGGTGCTATAACCACATGGAAGCTTGACCTGGCTTCCCAATAAATACATACAATACAAAGATTGTGGAAGCCCTCCAATTAGGCTAATTATATTAATTATAATTTATATTAAAGGCATAGGAGGGCCTCTTACCTCATTTTAAAAAGCCAAAGGGCTTTCCATTTCCTAAATGTCCTTCTTGTACACAGGATTTCAAAACTACACCACATATTCTAAATGAGGCCTGTAAAGAGGAAGAATAACATTTTTCTCCCTTGAATCTATACCTCTCTTTATATAAGACAAAAGCCTACTGTCTGGCACTGCTTGCTACATTTAAGTTTGTTATCCACCAAATTTCCAAAAACCTTTTCCAACTGAGATTCACTTAACACAGTTTAATTTATAGTATAAACAGCACAATTTGGATTGGATTTTAAAGTACAAAAAGCATCACCTTGCATTTATCTACATAAAATCTCATCTGCCACTTAACTGCCCAATGTGACAATCTATCTAGATCCACCTGCAACAATTGCACATCTTCTGAAGCTTTTAATGTTTGACAAAGTTTTGTGTCATAAGCAAACACAGAAACCTTGCTGACCCACTTCCAAATCATTAATAAATAGATTAAATAGAACAACATAAAACCCCAACATAGAACCATGTGGCACCCCACTTAGAACTTTAGTCCATACTGATGAAGCCCCATTAATAACTACTCTCTGCATCCTATCTATCAACCAATTTTCTATCCATGTACAAATGTGCCACCTCAGCCCCACCTTAGCTTATACATTAGTCACCAATGGGGGACTGTATCAAAAGCCTTTGCAAAATCCAAGTATGCTACATCTACTGCTATGCAAGAGTCCAAAATCCTACTCCTTTCCCTATAAAAGCTTAGTTTGACAAGATCTATTCCTCCTAAATCCATGTTGATAATTTCTTAAAAAGTCAGTCCTTAAAACATACTCTAGAATATGTTCCCGTATCAAACCTTCCAGTATCTCCCCCACCACTAAAGTTAAATTTACAGGCCTGTAATTACCTGGCTGTGTAAAAAGGAATCTTAACCCTGCAGGAAAACTTTTAATACAATGTAGGGCATCCCTGCCCACCCCCAACTGCTGTGTCAGGTTGTTAAAAAAATATTCAGAATGCTACTTACAGCCCCTCACTCCTGGGGATTAGGAGGGAGGGAAAGGGCTCCCCTGTGCATGCCTCTGTCCTCTAAGATGACAAGGAGGATGCAGAAACCTTTTAAATAAGAAGACACCTCCTACTCTTCAGTTTCCTTGATTTTGGACAAGCACTACAGGAGAACCATAAGGAGCAGAGGATGGTAAGGATTTTTTAAATGACACTGTGGGGCCAGTTGTGTATAAATAACTGCAATAATCTTTTACTAATTAGTGCCACCCAATATCTCTGAGAAACTTGATGTCTATACCACAAAAGGTTATCGAGTCATAGGCCTGGCTTATAGGATACTACAAAGAAAACAATTCACACATATACAGCAGTTGGAAAGGTAAGCAGTGTTTTGACTTACTAATTATTAATGGAACAAAATTGTTTGTGCTATTTGTTTGCATGAAGTAAACTAATACTAATTTATTTCTAAATAATTTGTCATATTTAAGTGGAGGACTCATAAAGCTAGTTCCTCCTGCCTAAAGTAAAGCTCCAATTTTGCTTCCCCCCCTTGTCCAGAGAGCCTGGGGATATAGGTGGATAGGCTCCTTCAGAGCTTGACTTATCATTGGTTGACCCACCTGTCTATTGGCGTGGGGTGTATTAAAAAATAGCGGCAGGTATTTACAAATTTTCAATTGCCTATGTAGTATGTAAAACATTGCCAGATTAAAGAGAAAATTCTAATAGTGTGTAAAAGATTTAGTCAGTTTCAATTTCAACATTAATTTATCATTAACATGGGTTATTATTTTTTCCCATAAGGAATATGGTGGAGACAGATCTCATTTTCCTAGGATTTCTAATACTGCAAAATCACCTTAAAGCAGAGACAAACTGTGCTATTCAGGAACTCAAAGAAGCCAAGATAAGGACTGTGATGATTACAGGTATATATATATATATTTAGAAATCTGGATATTTACTTTAATACTAATTTTTGCAGACATAGAAGTAGGGAAAAGTAAAAAAATAGCTTAGTGTTAACTTTAAGAGTTTGTTCAATTAGAAGAGTGCAGGTGATGAAAAAGGTACTGATTAGCCCTTTGGCCCATTATAATGTGCTACACAGAACTTGTAATAACATCCTCATTCTTGCTCAATTTTAATTATATTTATTAATGACACTTGTAGGCAATGTTCCCACAAATTTTAATATTTTTTATTCTGTGTGCACACAAAATTAAATGTTGTGCGCTACATACCACAGTGTTTATATTCCAGCAGATTTTTGTGTGTGCACCACTTTAACTTAGACACACCACTAGACCCACTAGTGGTGGTCTATTAACCAAGGATCATCAAGGGGTTTCTATTCGGCCAGAAACTCACATAAAAGAAAGCGCAATCAACCTACAAGGCGAGGGGGGTACAAAAAGAGTGGAAAACCACTCAGAACTCCTCGGAGAACGTACTCTATAATTTGAGCCAATGCCTATTGACAATGGACAAAACCAATGTCCTCAATAAAGGACTTACGTTCATACCTACACCCCAACAAAACTCTTTACAATACAAGCTGAAAATGATTTATTTAGGTTAAAACGTCAGCTTAAGCTGAAACACATTTTTGTGACCAAAAGAGTGAACCCATCCCATTTATGACAAAAAGCTTCTTTGACCCTCTAAATACAATTGCCCCTATAAAGGTTTTTGCTAACAAAAGGGACCTTAGCCTAATAGCTATAAAACAGAAGAAAAGTCACCCAAATTTAATTAAGAGGAACAAATAGCCCATAAATCTTTTGGGTGAGAACTCATCCATAGTCATAGTCATGGCGGATAAGGTGGGTCGGATAGTCCTTATGGACTCTGAATACTATCGCCAGGAGGTGTGTCAAAAGCTGTCTGACATTCAGATTTATGAGACACTATCAAAAGACCCACAGCCTCTTTAAAGGTGTCCTTGACCAAAAAGTATTATGTACCGAAAAAATGCACTGGATTACAATACCTTATTACTGAGTGGCCCCAATGCCCTATTTTTTACATGGTCCCAAAAACTTGTAAGTCTCTTACAAGACTACCTGGCCTTAAAACTCTCAGTTTTTAAGAGTCTTTCATAATAATTATGAATATGAAAGAAAAACATGGCACATAAATTCCAAAGTAGGGTTTACACTTAGTCGATCATACAGAGTAAACTTGAATGAGCTATTGCCCAGTTTCAAGATCATACTGGTGGACAAAAAAAAAAAGGGTGAAAGACTCCCATATAGCACTGACTTCATCTCAGCTATCAAAGCAGACTGTGAAAGTGTTCAACAAAATTGGCACATAATGGCACACAACACAATCCTTCCTTTTACGAAAGTCACTCATATGTTTGCTTACCACAAAGGTTAAAAAAATCTGAAGTCTTCTGGTTAAGACAGACCATAAAGCCAAGGAAGCGACTAATAAGATACATTGGCTTTCCATAGACAAACAGGGATGTTTTAAATGTCTGGGATGTTTAACCTGTAACTATGCTATACCAGGAGTAGACTTTCCATAGTGGGTGAAGAATTCCAATCAAATTCCAACCAATCTGACATAGATTAAATTGTCTTAGTACCAACGTGGTTTATTTCATAACCTACCACTGTTGGAAAAACTATCAGATTCATTAGAGAATGGATGGCAAATCACAGGCTTTCCTAAGAACATCAATGGAAGTCAAAGAATCTAGCTTCATTGTTTACCACAGTGGCCCGGGAATAAAAAAAGCATTCAGCAAATTTGGAGAACAGCCAGTAGCCCACCACTTCAAAGAAGCTCGACACATACTAGCGAACTTCCATTAGATGGCTCTGGATTCAAATTAAACACAAGGAAGGAATAAATAGACATAGGGCACTTCTCCAAAGAAAATTACATTTGATTAAAAAACTTGAAATGGTTGCCCCAAAAGGCCTTAATGAAATACTCCCTTTATCTTGCTTTTTATAGATAACCTATTCTAACAATAACATGCCTTATCGCCTAGGAATATGATATCTTGGATGGTCAATATGGCATTAGTAGCCTTGTGGTACTTGAAACAAATGTATTAAAGTGATAGTCTACTACAATTACTGTAAATTTGATTAGGATAGGGCGGTTTATTATTACCTAATAGTATTTTATATTTATGTAGTTTCAGCTTGTTTTTATTATACATTATTGTCCTAGATAGGTTTTCTACAGTTATTGTATATTTCAATCAGTCAGGGTTATTAGTATCTATTGCCTCCTTTTTTACTATTGTGATCTTATATACTTCTTAACTTATAACAATAAACGAACCACAAAGCGAACACATACACATTTGCGATTATCGGGTGTACAAGGCTTTGATAATTTTTATCTCCACTAATCTTTTATCTATTAGCGCTTAGCAATTTTAAAGAACGGTACTGTATGTTCTCTAATGTCACGATGTGGAGGTCCTGAGCTCAAATCACTGTTTGCCATAAGCAACAATGTTATAGAATTTCTAGGCTCATAGCCAAGTAAAGCACTAAGCACTTTTCCTTAGATCTTATTGGACACATACAGGGAGATTCAATAAAAGTTCTTATCATTTAAAGTGATAATCAGATATTATTTAACATTTGTAAGATTACATCTGATTGGTTGGGGCACAATTAGCACCATTTTGAACGATAAGAACTTTTATTGAATAACCCTGTTAGTTGTTATTCTGTATCTGATTTCATTTTATATTATTACAATGTACCATTGTGGCACTCTATATTGCTTTGTGCTATTGTAGAGAGCTCTATTGATTGTTATGTTCACTGTTTAGTTCAGATTTAGCGCTTTAGATTTTAATCACAGCAGGGTGGGAAAAAATTAGGAAGCAGGTATGTTGTTATGCTAATTACCTTACCTTTAAATCCTACAGGAAATGGGGTCAATGTAATCCCAATGACGGTCCCTAGTGGACTGAAACGCGTAGATGTGATCCTGTGAATTGTTATAATAAACTTTTTTTGTTTTAAGTCCAGCTAATCTTTTAATATCCTCGGATTAAGAACCCTAGTGGTTGCATCGGAAGCAAGAGTGCAGTCAGAAAGCTTATTATGTATATTTCATATATAATGAAATGTTGTGCGCTACATACCAGTGTTTATATTCCAGCAGATGTTTGTGTGTGCACCACTTTAACCGGTGTGCACAGGCCTGCAGAGTTGTGTGTACGGTATACGCACAAGCGCACAATTTAGAGGGAACACTTCTAGGGACAGCTTGGCAGAATCATATCTATAGGCAAGTTCCAACAGATGCCATAATATGTGTTATTTTTCAAGTTCAGTATTACATCAAATAAAATAAAAAAACTGTCACAACAGAAATCAAGTATCGACCTTTTTAGTTGAATTAATGTTGGCTCTTCACAAAGGGGATAATCTGCAGACAGCTCTTAACATTGGGTTGAATTGTGGCATGATTCAGAAAAACAGCAAGATTATTAAACTAGAAGCCAACGAACCCCAACAGGATATACCAGCATCAATTACTTGGAAAAGTCAGACTGAGAGCCAAGAAATTGGACACAAAGATAATGTAAGTGCAATATTGCATGTTTAATTTTTTACTGTATGTAGAAAGAGAAACTACAACACCATGAAATAAATTCCCATTTAAATAACATTAATAATGTTTTAAATGAACTATGGCATAGTAGGCTTGGCTTTGTTTAAAGAAAGTATGTGAAAGGTAGTAACTAGGTTAGTTATGTACTGACCATACACAATGTTCCTGTGATGTTTCCCAAATGGGATTTCCCAATTCACTTTACGACCAATGTTACAAATGTAATGTCAATCGTAAAGTGTTTTCTATCCTGGGGATCATCACAGTTAAGAACTGCTGGGTAGTTAGATGTTAAAGATGATTAGATGTTCATAAAACAAAAAAACTGGTGACTTGTTAGTTACCTACAGCCAGCCCCAAATGATCTGTTCAGCGCTTCATTAGAATCATTACTAACCAGACATTTAAGACATTTATTGCCTTCATTCTGTCAGAGTAATCTGACCCCTCCCTCTATGCAGTCAATCAGGCTGTGACTGCTGACATAGCTGTCAATCATTGACTGTTATATCAGTAGTTTCCCCTGCTGCCTTCTCTGCACATGCCCGAGCTTTTAAAAGGAGGAGGCGGATACCTTTGTTAGAAAAAAACTTGTCATTAAATATTTAGTCACAACATGGTCATCCCATATGTAGCAGGGGTCTCCGAGAAATTAAGAAGAATTTTCAAAAAACATCGTATCCCTGTCTGCTTTAAACCGAACAACACACTGAGGCAGCAATTGGTACATCCGAAAGACCCAATACCAAAACACAAGAAAAGCGACATCATATATGCAGTGCAGTGCAGTGAAGAATGCTCTGATTTGTATGTGGGGGAGACCAAACAGCAACTGCATCAACGTATGGCCCAGCACAGAAGAGCCAATTCCTCGGGTCAGGACTCAGCCGTGTATCTGCATCTTAAGGATAAAGGACATACCTTTGAAGATTGTAATGTTAACATACTGGCGAAGGAACGTGACTGGTTCAAGAGAGGTGTTAAGGAGGCCATTTATGTGAAAATAAAGAAACCAAGCCTAAATAGAGGTGGGGGGGTTCGACACCAACTGTCTGCCATGTACAATGCTGTTTTAACACCTTACTCTGGGCGTTCCTATAACACCTCTTAGCCACTATCTAATCACACCCTTAACACCTGGCTGTGATATGCTAATTGGGATTCTCCAGGGTACATAATTGCCACAGATTCTTGTACAAGTCATTCTGAATTGAGAAAGCCAGTCGGATGACTAGCGAAACGTCTTCAAGAACTACATTTCAAGTCCAGTTGGATCTAATTGAATACAACAGATATACCATGACCTGGATGAATGAGAACCTTCACAAGCATTAGTCACAATTGCTTGTAATAAACTGATAAACATGCTGTTGGGGTTGGGGGCAGCTAATTGACAAGTCACCAATTCATGGCTTTAAGGATGACATGCCATTTTACCTCTAACTATGGCAAGTTTTAGTGTGATGTCTCTTATGATAATTATGAATTAACAATCTACTGACAATAAAGGTAAACAAAAGTATTTAAACCGAATATGTCACAATAGTACTAAAACAAAATAAACGCACCATTGCTCATTCATTTTTTGCATAAGGCAACAATCTTGCAGTGCGGTTTGCAGCCTAAAAGTTCCAATAGTTGCCTTTAAAGAAGTAGGGTTTACACATGCAGTGTGCAGCTCCCCCTGATACCTGCCCAGTGGCTGGTAAGGGGCAGAATTTCCAGACAGAGCTGTGTGGTCGAGCATCTCTAAAAAATTTCAACTTTTGGAAAGCTTAAAGGGCATGTCCATCCTTATAAAAATTTTTGTCATATGATAATATACCTGCAGTGCGCAGTGGGGGCCAGTATGGGGTTTAGTTATAGTTTTGGGGGTGGGCATGCCCTTTAATATGCAAGGTGCTGGATTACTTTTTACCTTATTTTACCTCTAATTTTTCCTATTGTATCCTAATCTTCCAAATCAATTCTGTGAAAGTGCACAGGAGTTTCTTTGATATACAAAATCTATTCCTTTAAAGTAAAAAAACAAAACAAAACAGAATTATTTATTATGAGATTATTATTACATGTAATCATGGATATTTATAATTGTGTAACATTCATACACTTACATTCATACATACCATTTGTAATTTTGTCATATTCATTTGATATTTTTTTTAACTAACTGGGCTGTCTTTTCAGGAGAACTGTGATGTCAATAATGGTTTAGGTCATAATGCATTTCTCTCAGGGGACTTTCACTTTGCAATGAGTGGGAGATCGTTTCAGATTGTACTGCAGCATTTCTACGACTTAATGCCAAAGGTGGGTCCTTTCTTACATATATATGTGTACGTATATACAGAGCAGGATCATCCACAAGGTAACCCTAGACACCTGCCTAGGGCCCAGGAAACTTCTGGGGGCCCAGAAAAATTGCCATTTATATTCATATATGGTTTTAAAAGATCTCAATGGCTTACTGCTATGCGAAATACGAAGCACGGGTGCTGTCCTTCACAGTGGATATACAGAAGATTGGGTAATTGGGTAATAGATCTTTATTTTCAATATCACACCATTATAAAAATCCTGGAGAGGGGTTAAATTAAGATTTATTACCTACTAAAGACAGAGGAGTGCTCATTACCCGATCTTTTGTATGTATATATATATATATATATATATATATATATAAAATACATACAGTATATTTGAAATAAAATATCAGAGCACTCCAAGACCAGGGACCGAAACATTGCGACTTGATTTATGTGAATAAACCCACTTGTTCGCAAGTCCATGGAGGGCTCTGATATTCTATTTCAACTGTATTATTGGATCCCTCATAATCACCCTGGCTATTGTGTCTAAGAAGAGTGTGCCAGTGTCTAGTGTCTTTATTATATATATATTATGTTTTTTGTTTTTTTTAAATATATAGTAATACAAAAATACAGCAGCACGATTTGCAAGTAAAAAGGCTTTAATACATACGCCTGTAGCAGCAAACATCTGTGTTCAAAAGTGCAACATTTCGGGCTTTGGTCCTTTCTCAAGCAGAAATTCCCAGTGTATGTGCATCAATTACTGTTCAGCAGGTTAAATAGTAACAAACAGGAAATAGAAACAAATGTATATCAATCTGATACCATGTTACACACTGTCCCCCATGGTCTATTGGTGGAACAATACTATCCATTAACCACATTCACAGATCATAGTCTCTGTTAAGACCATTAGGTGTCAGTGATCCCAACCGCTGCATCCACCAAACCTCTCTCTCTTTGAGTAATTGTTGTCTTTCACCTCCAATATTCTCATCAAATTTACCATGCTCCAATACCATAAATCTTAATTGTCCTACATCATGTTTCATTTCGCAAAAATGTTTAGGTATCGGTAACATTGTGTTTTTCAATTGTATGGATGATTTATGCTGAGAGAACCTAATTTTAAGCTTCTGCGTGATCTCCCCTACTTACAGAAGACCACACGGACATATCAATACCTACATAACAAACCTTGAGTTACAGGAGTGGTGTCCCCTAATAAGAAACTGTTGTGGACAGTAAACAGAATTGGCTCTATAATAAGAGATGTTTATATTAAGAGCTTTGTTCCTCCCTCCGCATACCCAGTGGTGGAAGCATTATTAAAATACTTGTTAAAAATGAAATACAATAAATCTAAATTTTGAAAATATCTGAAGAAACCATTGAAATGAAAAAGGGAGGTCTGACATCACAATTAAATATGCTAAAAGGTGATGCAAGGATGAACATTATATTGAATAAGGTTTGAAACAATTGTCGGATAAACCGGTGTATGAGGAACATAACTTAATAAAATTACTTTTCTATCTCTTAAAGATACTTCTAAATGGGACAATTTTTGCGAGAATGACACCACAGCAAAAATCAATTCTAATTGATGAGTTCCAAAAATTAGAGTAAGTGCTGTAAGTAATAATGGAATCTATGGGAATTATGTCTGTGCCATTTATTTGCATACTATGTTTTCATAAACAATAACATTCAGAAACAGAGCTTCAAATATTGATATCAGATTAGCAATAATAATGTGTTAGATCTTTTTAGATTTTGTAGACTGGGGAACCAGGTTAGCATAAGGAAAATATCTTGGCAAAGCATGTACTGTATATGGTTAATTCGGTTTTGTTTTAATATTTATTATTATAATTTATTATAGTAACAGTCCAAAAAAGTGATTGTTGTATTACATACATTTTTTTAAAGAAGGGATGACGAGTGAATGATATTATACCCAAGCTTAAATATATAGTTAACACATTCTTATGTGATAGTTGCTAAATTTTACAGAAATGAGCCCCCCATTCTCATATGACTGCCGATGGAATCTGTATACAATAAGCAATGCTAAGCACATAAACTAGCCTAACAGACCTCCAATGGTAGCAGTTCATCAGCATTGTAGTTATTCATTTTCAGCCCATGCATGTCAGTCATTATTTGTCAAATCTTAGAATGATATATAGGCACAGTAAAATAATCACAATACATACAGTAGTTATCTTCATCCATTTGGCCACCAATACTGTGTAAGTGAACAATGTATGCAAAGTTCTAAATAAATTAATGAACTGACAATGTAACAGTGATATTAGATTTATAAAATTAAAGAAGGTGGAAGAAAATGGAATATTCAGGGGTTATTGGGCAACATAAACGACAAGGACAAATGTGTACTGAATGCTTTGTTAGCACAAATTGGTTTGAGCTGGTTAGTCTAGAATGGGTTTTAAAGTACTTGTGGTCACAGGGTGCCCTTAACCCTCCAGCTGATATGTTCCCTGTGTGTTATGAGAAAGGACTTTGGATCCGAAATATGTCACACATGTTTCACTGAATAAAACCTACACTTTGATCACAGCTATAAGTCTGTGTCCTCTATGCCAACCTACATTAGCTATGTTGTATTCATTAAAACACATTTCTGACCAAAACTATAAAAATGTGCAACATGGACATTGCAACATGTCCTGTAACATACTGTTTGTTAAATAAATGGACTGTACGACTCAACACAAGGTGAAACAACTAGTTATTTCTATTCTGTTGTATTCAATAGATCAAGCTGGACTTGAAATGAGTTCTTGAAGACGTTTCGCTAGTCATCCGACTGGCTTTCTCAATTCAGAATGACTGTACAAGAATCTGTGGCAATTATGTACCCTGGAGAATCCCAATTAGCATATCACAGCCAGGTGTTAAGGGTGTGATTAGATAGTGGCTAGAGGTGTTATAGGAATCCCTGTCGTATCCCTGTCTGCTTTAAACCGCAGCAACACGTGGAGGCAGCAATTGGTACATCCAAAAGACCCAATACCAAAACACAAGAAAAGCGACATCATATATGCGGTGCAGTGCAGTGAAGAATGCTCTGATTTGTATGTGGGGGAGACCAAACAGCAACTGCATCAACGTATGGCCCAGCACAGAAGAGCCAATTCCTCGGTTCAGGACTCAGCCGTGTATCTGCATCTTAAGGATAAAAGGACATACCTTTGAAGATTGTAATGTTAACATACTGGCGAAGGAACGTGACGGGTTCAAGAGAGGTGTTAAGGAGCCATTTATGTGAAAATAAAGAAACCAAGCCTAAATAGAGGTGGGGGGGTTCGACACCAACTGTCTGCCATGTACAATGCTGTTTTAACACCTTACTCTGGGCGTTCCTATAACACCTCTTAGCCACTATCTAATCACACACCTTAACACCTGGCTGTGATATGCTAATTGGGATTCTCCAGGGTATAAATTGCCACAGATTCTTGTACAAGTCATTCTGAATTAGAAGCCAGTCGGATGACTTAGTGCGAAACGTCTTCAAGAACTACATTTCAAGTCCAGTTGATCTAATTGATACAACAGATATACCATGACCTGGATGAATGAGAACCATAAATCTTGTAGGGATATATCTGACAAAAGCCTTAAACATAGGGTGTACATAGATGAATCTAGGCTTAAAGGAACAAATATGATTGATAGCATATGCAGGGGCAGCATAGGATCCCATGGCAGTCCCCTTTAACTGTAAGTAGTATCTGCCAGAGAATTTAAAATTGTTATCATACAAGATAAACCTCAAAAGTCCCACTCAGAACTCTCTCCTCATTATATTGTGTATTATCAATGAGAGGCTTTTTTAACAGCCTACATGGGGGATGGAAGTGTAGAGAATTATCACATCAAGAGTGACCAGCACATATGCAATATTTTCTATATTATTTGTGAGGCCACCTATTTTATAGATACCTGGGCATTTTATTTTACACATACACATGCTAAGCAGATTCTAGAGGGGGAGCTACCTATATAGTTTTAGTCTGAAGCATCCAGATCATCTATATGAGTAAAGAAATCTAGAATCAAGTTACTTAAGACATTGGGGTAACTGGCAGACACAGTAAAGTATCCTGGCTCTATAATTTGTTTTCTCTGTATATTTTGCATAATAAATATCAAAATCTATTCCTGAGATGTCTTATGACCCTTTAATTTACACAACATATCTGAATGTAGACACGTGTATTTTTCTACAGATTGAGAAATAACAAGGAACAGCAATGCTTTTCAGGGAAGAGGACCCTCCATTTGTTTAAAGTGAATTATTAAAAATAGCAGTTGGGGCTGTGGGCAGATACTGACAAGTCACCAGTTTATGTTTTAAATGGTATGTACACTGACAAATTGTTTTTCTATAATTGCCGATTAGTGGAAACTATAATTCATGCCCACTATAACTGTACAGTTTTTTGTTGATCTGCCCACTATTTCTTCAGATATCCAATCTGAAACATCTTACATTTCAGCATTTTTGTAAGCAATATCTGTTGTATTCAATTAGATCAACTGGACTTGAAGTTTAGTTCTTGAAGATGTTTCGCTAGTCATCCAACTGGCTTTCTCATTCAGAATGACTTGTCAAGAATCTGTGGAATTGAGAAAGCAGTCGGGATGACTGGCTAGTTATGTAAACTAAACCAGGATAAAAGGATTATACTGTAAAACAAGCTAATTAAATGCATTTCATCATAATCTATGCACAGAAGGCTACATTTATTAATTTCAATTTACAATGTAAAATGTGCTTTTCCATTTTTGCAGTTACTATGTTGGTATGTGTGGTGATGGAGCAAATGATTGTGGGGTAAGTCACTTCAATACAGAAAAATTGTCTTATATTCTATGAATGAACAAAATTTTGCTACATTCGGGAAATACTATAAATATATATTGATCGTGGCCGTGACTGAACACAACTAACAAAGATCTGCACATTTCATGGAGTTGGGCAAATGGCGTGCATTGAAAGTTCAAAGTGAACCCAACTTCAGTCCATTCTTAAACCTATGTAGGCAAATATTTTATATGCAGAAGATGAAAGGTATTTTCAAAGCAAGAAGGATATATTCCTGGCTTAATCAAACATCCACTCTAAATATGAATGGACAACTAAAGCCTCAGAACAACATTGAATCAGAAAGTAGCTCTCCTTGATATAAAAGCAGTAATCTTTGTCTCACATCACCTCAGTATGGTTTTGTTGAGACATATATCTTTCTAACATGGAGTTTGTGTTTTATTTCCCAACATTCCATTATCGCACAGTGTAGTCACTGACCATTATGTTCTTTTATATGCTCAGATACTGCAGGAACTTTTTACAGTTGGTCCCACCCACTAGTAGCCTCTAGCCAATCCTTTTACAGGACAGACTAGGTAAGGGAGCACATTATTGGTGTTTTTAGAGGGGGTATCTTTAGATTCTGGAGTGTAAAAAATTGGGTTTAGTTCTACTTTAATAAAGATGATCCTAAAGATATAACATGTATTTTTCACATATGGTCAATTGTTTAACTTAGTACAAAGTAAATACAATGTTTCTATAACACATATTTTGTTTTAGACCTCTAGCTGTGGGTCATTTTTCAAAAGTTCCAATAGTATAAACATCCAAATAAACATATAATTCATTGATTGTGTTGAAAATAATTATTTAGAATACTTATCATTATTGCCACATATGCATCTCTGTCTTGTCAATATCCATTTATTTGTGTATCTTTGAAAAGAAACCTGATCCTAAACACCAAAGGTGGTTGTGTGTAACTAACTTCCCTTATATGGATATATTAGGTAGGGGATGTTGCAGCCTACTTGGTAAACTGCATTTATTCCAAGACACAGAAAGGACAAGGGGCTCTTGGTTTCTCACCTGACACACTCACACGTGCACATTTATATACACACCTACTTCTCACGTATTATCTTTTATACCTTTATTTTATCTGAAATATTGTAAGCTAGCACGCATATGTTTGACTGGCTCTATAATTTGTTTTCTCTGGAATATTTTGCATAATAAATATCAAAATCTATTCCTTGGTGAGTGATTTCTTATGAACCTATCACTTAAACAACACATGCCAACAAAAAAAGATAAATGTAACAACAATCTGCATAAATCAAGGTGTAGAAATGGTGCACACACACGTGAGGATACCTGCAATTTTCGTATCTTAAATAGAAAAAAGTCCAGTTGTGCAGCACTCAGTAGAATGTATTGTAAATAAATCTAAAGGGAAAAGGACATACCTTTGAAGATTGTAATGTCAACATCTTGGCAAAGGAACAGGAGGCCATTTATGTGAAAATAAAGAATCCAAGCATAAATAGAGGTGGGAGGGTTCAACACCAACTGTCTGCCATGTACAATGCTGTTTTGACACCTTACCCTGGACAGTTTTGATAACACCCCTTAGCCTCAATGCGTCCCTAACACCTGGCTGTGATATGCTTGTACAAGTCATTCTGAATTGAGAAAACCAGTCTGATGACTAGCGAATTAAACTTTAAGTCCAGTTGATCTAACGGAATACAACTTTTTTTTTGTACGCATGGTCTACAAGTGAACATGCCTTTCTTGGTATCCCCCTAGAAGTTCATGTTTTGTTTAACAGGTAAACCTGCTTTAACCAACGTATTTCTTAAAGTGAGAGACCTTTTTAAAAGCCATAATTGCCAAATCCTGAAAATCGTCAATATCGATAGGACTGTTTCAGGATTTGGCAATGTTTTTTTTAGTGATATGGGACATTTCTCTGCTTACAGCAATGTACTGTGTCACAAAAAAACAAATGTTACTTTTTGCTGCATTTAGCTTTGTCTTTTTGTTTCAAATATCACCTTTCTTTGATCAATAATGATTTAGGGTAACCCCGTTTCATAAGGCACTCCTGCTTTTCGTCCAGTCTCATCCTTGACTATGCAGGTAAATCTGGTGAACTGACTACGTACTATGGAAGATTTTACATGTGCACACAAGTAGCAAGTTCCTATCAGTACTTTTCCTGTATAGTTCAGTAGTCAAAACTTGACCCTCCTTTATGACCCAAGCTGTCAGTAGAGCTGATAGTACTTGTACAGGATATATTAGGGTCAAAATAAATGAACTCACTGATAAATCTTTGTAGGGATATATCTGACAAAAGCCTTAAACATAGGGTGTACATAGATGAATCTATGCTTAAAGGAACACATATGATTGATAGCATATGCAGGGGCAGCATAGGATCCCATGGCAGTCCCCTTTAACTGTAAGTAGTATCTGCCAGAGAATTTAAAATTGTTATCATACAAGATAAACCTCAAAAGTCCCACTCAGAAACTCTCTCCTCATTATATTGTGTATTATCAATGAGAGGCTTTTTTACAGCCTACATGGGGGATGGAAGTGTAGAGAATTATCACATCAAGAGTGACCAGCAACATATGCAAATATTTTCTATATTATTTGGCGAGCCACCTATTTTATAGATAACCTGGGCATTTTATTTTACACATACACATAATAAGCAGATTCTAGAGGGGGAGCTACCTATATAGTTTTAGTCTGAAGCATCCAGATCATCTATATGAGTAAAGAAATCTAGAATCAAGTTACTTAAGACATTGGGGTAACTGGCAGACACAGTAAAGTATCCTGGCTCTATAATTTGTTTTCTCTGTAATATTTTGCATAATAAATATCAAAATCTATTCCTGAGTGATGTCTTATGACCCTTTAATTTACACAACATATCTGAATGTAGACACGTGTATTTTCTACAGATTGAGAAATCACAAGGAAACAGCAATGCTTTTCAGGGAAGAGGACCCTCCATTTGTTTAAATGTGAATTATTAAAAAATAGCAGTTGGGGCTGTGGGCAGATAACTGACAAGTCACCAGTTTAATGTTTTAAATGGTATGTACACTGACAAATTTGTTTTCTTAAATTGCCGATTAGTGGAAACTATAATTCATCCAAATTTAAATTTTATAAGTTTTTTGTTGATCTGCCCACTATTTCTTCAGATATCCAATCTGAAACATCTACATTCAGCATTTTTGTAAGCAATATCTGTTGTATTCAATTAGATCAACTGGACTTGAAGTTTAGTTCTTGAAGATGTTTCGCTAGTCATCCAACTGGCTTTCTCAATTCAGAATGACTTGTACAAGAATCTGTGGAATTGAGAAAGCCAGTCGGATGACTTGCGAAACGTCTTCAAGAACTAAACTTCAAGTCCAGTTGATCTAATTGAATACAACAGATATACCATGACCTGGATGAATGAGAACCTTCACAAGCATTTTTGTAAGCAGTTTTGCTGTAGCTGGAATGGTTTGACATATCTTGTGTTGTATACTGCAGTGGGTATGGGGAAAAATAGTCAAAAGGAGTACTTTATTGGAGGCATGTAGCAACACACACCTCTTAGTAAGCGCTACTTACATGTATTTATTCATAGATTAAGATGACGCAAAGTAATTTTTTCAGTTTATATACACTTTAAGGGTAGACATGCCCTTAAACTTTAACTTTTGCCTTGAACTTAACTTTTGGCTTGAAAATTAACAATAGTTTAATCCCTCCATGAAAAACCCAGAATCTTCAACATAATATCAAGCAGTTTCATTCAGATGAAGAAGCTCTATGTAGCACTGAAACATTAAAACCAATAAAAGCTGTCTGATATTAAAAAATCCAGTGTGCCCGGAATTGTGTTTACGGACTTACATACTTTGGCTGATTGCTGAATTCTGGTGGCACCGGATAAGTTATCATAAAATGAGTGCAGATGGAATTTCTCTTTTAAACCAATACAAATATATATTTATCCATACATGTAGCCAGCACTCCAAGGTCTTAGTATCCAAACAATTTATTGTATCAAAGTAGGTCTGAGGCCTACACGTTTCAGCCCGACTACTGGGCCGTTTTAGGACTTAGACCTACTTTGATATAGATTTTTTTAAATCTGGTAACTTGGAATTGTATATTTACCATTTCTGTTTGAACCCTGGTCTTGAAGTAAATACTTTATAATATAACTTTACACTTTACAATTTAGCACTTTGATTTTTATGATGAATGTATATACAAGTATATTTATTACTTGTCACTTTTTTAGCACGAAAATTAACATTGTTTAAAAGTCATCGTTACCCTACGTGCTCCTTACGTGTCTAGTTCTGGCGATGCAGTTATTCACTGCATTGCCAGATTACTACATCATTAGAACCCAGAAGGAAGCAGGGAGGGTAAGTATTGCATCTGGCTGATTGTTCCCTCAATGAACTTGTAGCTCCCCAGTGGCAGCAGTACTCCATGCTCACACCACCATGCTTGACTGTAGGCAAGACACTATTGCTTTTGTACGAAAATGAAAAATGGCTAATTGAGCACAATTTGGACATTTCTTACTTTTCATTTACAAAAATGTGAGGGGTGTACTCTCACTTGTGTGAGATAATCTAAACCATATTTATAAAGGCGCGGTATCGCTTTTTACCGATACAGCGCCTTTAACGATTGTTATTGTGATCGTTAATTTACAATCCATCTCATAAATCTATGATATCGATCGTAAATCTACGACTGCGGTCAAAGATTAACAATAGTCCATAGAATACCATTGCGGCAGTTTATAATGCTTGGTATTCTACGAACAAACGTTCGTAGATTTACAAACGCTCGGCGTAAATGTATGATTGCGGCTGTAACGTATGTGTATATACATAGAACCTGTAATAGAACAGGGCACTTTGATACTATGATATTTTGTATACTTACAGGAGCTCTGAAGAAAAATGACAGGTAAATGTGTAAATAAAACGACAACTCAATTTTATTATTTTTTATTTATTATTTTTATTATTTTGCATACATGTCAACCTTTAATCCTTAAATACAGGTCATATTAACAAATTGGTTTCTTTCAAATTTTACTATTCTAGAAAACAAATTCCATCCCTGAATATTGATATATTCTATTATTTAAAGGGAAATGTTATTCCCCCTCCATTTATAGAACCCAGGGTAAAGACCTAAACTGCCAGTTACTCACCGCTGGTTTTGTAATCCTATATACTTAAAGGTTTGTCTATACTTCCAAAAATCGAATTTTCAAAAACGATACCTTAGATAGATAGATAGATAGATGGATAGATGGATAGATAATAGATAGATAGATAGTGTAAAGGGCCACTTCTCCAACACTTTTTTCAGATTTGAAATCCGAGCTGTAGATTCTCAGAAATCTTCATTCAATCTTCAATAACAGCATGTACAGGGAAAGACCTCTCACTCAAACCAGGTATGCTAATTTGTGTCCCTCCAGTGACCACTTACTAAGATCTACCAACACATGTCAAAACATTTATTAATATAACCCAAAATATAATGAGATGATTAATCATATTGATCTCCTGTCTATCTAATCTGTCTGTCTGTCTATCTGTCTTTGTATCTATCTGTCTGTCTACAAACCAAAAAAGAAAGAACCATAGGTGCTTCAACCCTCTTTATATATATAACCGATCCCCAGCTGGGTGAGAAAATGCATATAACACTTATTGTGTTATATGCATATGCAACTCACTTATAAGAAACTGTGCTCTGGGTGCGTCTTAGCCCCGAACCCTTTGCCAAGACAGACATCGTACCCCACACACAGAGAAACGCCACCAAGATCCCTGATACTTGACCAAACATAAGGTAAGTAACTCACCACATGCTGTCGGTGTATATGATTCTGTCGATCTATTTCTGTCTGTCTGTCTGTCTCTGTTTATCTCTGGCCAATCCGGGCTTGTGTAATGACGTGATGACGTCATACGCACGCTGCGGCCGGACTCTCGCGGGAACTCGCCAGGAGGCGGCCGCGACCTGGGACTACACCTCCCAGCATCCCCCGCTGGCCCCGCCCGCCTCAGGTCAGACGCTCCGGTCCTTACCGCGGGCCGGAGCTACCAGACCTAAGGCTGGAGCCATCGTGGCTGTTTACCTGAAATGAACCCCTTTTACAAACACTTACTTTGTGTTAAAGAACAGTCAGACACACTGGCTGGGTGAAAACATAAGGCCACAGCTTTTATTAATTGACACATTACAACATGTGATCAATTTTAAATATTCAAAACATAATTTATGCATCCTTGCATGTTAATTAGCCATAAGTCCCCGAACGGAAGCCAATGCTAAATGCCAAGCCTCTGGATCCCCAGAGGGCATGTAACGGCTCCAAACATAATCTTTCGCAAGGATGCATCCGCCACCAAGGAGTTGCTGCAAGCCTACACGGAACTCCATCTGCCACCCAACAAGTATAGTGCCTGTTCTATACCATCTTGTAAACCTGTCAGAAAAATGTCCAGCCCAATATCATTTAAGTGGACTCCATCCTGTCTCATGAGAGACCTATTATCGCCCTCCAGCTGGCGATGCCTGATGACTACCCTCCCATGCGACCTGACAAATCTGGAGATCCTGGTGTTAAGGACTCTCCTAGCCTTTTCTATCTATGGCCCTTATCTCTTGTCCCCTGCCAGTGTACCCGGGAATGACCTCCGACCACCAACGATCACTACTTACCTTAAAGAAGGATCGAAGTGCTGAAAGTCTGCTTTCTTAAAAATAACAGGTCCGCCAGTCTATTCCGACAGAGGTCATTGCCGGAAGCGTGGATTACCAACACTGTGGGACCCGGCAGCCCTCCTAATCTGAACTACTTCGACTAGTACTTGCCACCAAGCCGACCCCCTAATTCCCTTCCATACAGTGAAGCTGTGTTCGAAATCCAAACAGTTACGTCCTCCTGGTCGCACATCTGTTCTTTGGGCCGCCCAGAAAGGTAGTGATGTCCTACTAGCCAGACAGAGGTGACGAGTCCCTAAAAAAGAAAAATTAATAAACAGCCAGTTCAGGGCGTATGTATCGCGCCACACAGTTGGATCGCCAGCGCCCTAACCTTCGAACCCTTTCCTCTGAAAACCTAAAGAATGAGCTTTAGTCGCTGCTCCTATTCTAAAGGAATGCTTACCAAACTCTGAGGATGGAGGCCTAACTGCACAAGGCCTTAAGTAGTACTGCCCAAATGGTATCTGGAAAGAGGTTTTCCATCTGCATGTGATAAAAAACCGGGGAAGCCGCTCTAACTGCTGCAAAACCACTAATCGCTTGAACTGGGTTCCAAGAAGAGAAAGAAGAATAGAAAACCATTCCCCTTCACCAAGGGGTCTGTTTTTGAGCATCTATCTAACCCTAACAGATGGCTGGGAATAAAAACTCCTCCATCTTTAAACTTCTGGGCACTTAGAACTACTGACCTTATTCCCCTATTCTCATTGCCCCGAAAAGGCCGGCTTCAAATAGCTTAGCCTCATATGCTAGACTACAGACTACAGGTAACGTTCATTGAGTCTATAATTAATAGGTCGTCTGGTGTTACTGGGCACCTGTTCTTTTTTTCCAACCTTTCAATATGGACTTTATAAAGAACTCTTGGTTACGTCCTTCCACCCCAACAATCTGAAAAGAAAGACAGTCCTGCCAACCTGCGTTGGCCACCAGGCCGAGCCCCCCGGCAGAACGTAAGTTTTCTAGATAGTCCAAGATGGTATCCACCCTGGCTTGAGAATTTTGTTATATCTCCTTCCCTACGGAGACATTTAACCATTCAGACCTGTCCTTATACCGTGCTGGACCATGTAGCTGGAGCGACTGAAGACTGGACCAGCTCATCAACTCCCTTCTGTTAAACCCCCATAGGAAGTCCGGGCACTGCAATCCCTGTAGTTGGCACCGGACGAAGGCGATGAATTCTTCCCACTGAACAATGAGAAAAGCATCGCACACACAGTTAAGTACACCAGGTACATGTCTAGCTCTAAAAGATATGTTGAAGTCCAGACATGTAGCACTAACTGCCTGAGTAATGACAAGACCCGGTAGGGATGAACTAGTATGATTATAATGGCGTACATTCCACACTCTCATTCATCGGTCCAGAACTGATCTTTTTTATTTTGCATCAAATAACCCCAAAGTTCAACTGACACATTATGGGGAGAGTTTCAAGAGGAGTGAGATTTTGGTATAACCTTTTTGGCACCCAATCTAGGGGCCAACCTGTGGCGCATCATTCCTTGCCCAAATGGCTCCAAAACCTACGGATCTGCCGCCATCCCTATAAAGCTGTAACTCCCTCATTACTCTCCTCCTCCCTTGAAAACCGGTCTTGCCGTTATAACCTGGTAAAAAATGTCTGCCATACCACCAGGTCAGTGCGCAACTCCCTAGTGATCCTGATATGGTGATGAGGGTGACGGAACTCCTCTGGAGGCTAAGGATAGCCTTCGGAGAAGACTCTAACCCATGGGCCTGACTCTACATGCAAAATTTCAACGAACCCAGCACCGATTGTAGCAGCCTGAGCGTAACTTTCCTCACCCTGGGTAACATTGAAAATTGAATCTTGCATTTCTTAACTTTACTGGAAGCCTAATTCCATTTTAAAACCGTGTCAATCTCGATTCCTAAGAAGGATAGTACTGGTCAATGGGCCGATAGTTTTTTTCCTCAGATAGGGAACCCCAACTTTTTCATTAAAAATCTACACGAACTTATAACAAGTAATAACAATGTGCTGAGTTTCCCGGGCCAACGAACAAGAAATCGTCAAGGTAGTGTATTATGTTAGTTGAATTGGTCTCATACGGATATAGCCCATTCTAGAAAAGAGCTAAAGATTCTCGAATAAGGAAAAGGATATGAGCGAAACCTCATAGGAAGGCAAATATCGTTATAGTACCTACCGTCTAACTGGCAGCCCAACAGATGAAAACAGGTCGGATGGATTGGTAACAAGCGAAATGCTGCTTCTATATCTTATTTTGCCAACAAGGCCCGTCTCCCTGCTTTCCTTACCAGGTGGACCACCCTGTCAAACGATACTATACACAGAAGAGTCTTCTTAGAATGCCCATCGTTCACCGAGCTGCCCCTGGGTTATGATAATGTGTATCAGACGGAATTTACCAGCTCTCCTTTTTTCGGTACCACCCCAGAGAGCGAAACCCTTAGATTATAAAAGGCAGCTTGCGGAAAACGGGCCCGCTATCTACCGAGCCTAACCTCATTCATGAACCTTTTCCCTAGCCAATTCAAGTGCCTCCTTGACTGATTTTAAATTATGGAAACTGGGAAACTCAGAAAACTGATAGGGTATTTTAAAACCTTCCTTAAACCCCTCCCTGATGACCCTGCTGCTGCCCTCTCTGGGTAAATTTCTAGCCAGGGCTCCATCGCCATGCCTCACGGTTCACTGGTGTTCGCTGACCTACTACTGCTCCCTCCTCTTTTGGCGGCATTTACAAAACATTTGGCGCCGCTCCCGCCGCAAAAAAGGAGCATTCATGCTTAAATCTGGAGAGCCGCTCCGAACTTGCAGCTACCCATCATTAAATAGGCCAGCAGGAGCCGGCTTTTTCTTCTGACCCCTGAGGTGGATGGGCCTGCTGAAGCCCGGTGTGCCTGCATAATTCGTAGCCAGGATTCCCTACCACGGGCCGGACTACCAGATGTTATTTAACATTTGAAACTAACATCTGATTGGTTGGGCAAAAATTAGTCACCAATTTTAAATGATAAGAACTTTTATTGAATCCCCTGAAAGTTGTTTCAGTGAAAATAGTGATCCTTTAATAATAAAGAACGAAAAGTGTCTATTGCACACTTCCGCGTGCTTTTACTTAAACTTATGTTAAGTCTTTTATTCTACTTTAAAAAGAGACTTAAATCCCAGCTATGTAGGGAGTCTCATGGCGGTGGAAACACGAGGTCTGATATGCAGGGAATGCCTGCAACTGGGCATGCCTAGAAGTTCTGAGTGCCAGGGGCAATAGTTTTAAGCACTGTATAATAAAGGAAGGGCCAGTGATGTAATTATTATATTTCTAAATGATGTAGGCAGAAACACTATATGTAGAGTAGCAGCATTTAAAAGCTTTGTAGCATATGGAATGCAGTAAGCAAAAGTTGTTTTGGTGAGAACGGTGACCCTTTAAAGACGCTGTAAATTTGCATGGATGCTGGACCAATTTGCTCACGCTGAAATGCTTGCCCACTACGTGATGATTGGCTATCACTACATGAGTGACATTTCTTATCCTGCTTTAGCATTTTTTTAAAAATCCTCCTACTTGCAATACTAACTATCACGGCACTTAGTAGTACTAGCAAGTGAAAGGAAATGTGGGCTGTGCTTTACTTTACTAGACAGTTCTGTGGACCGAATGGAAACAACTTCTGCCTACCTGAACTATAGTGTGGTGTAAATATCATGGAACTGAAGCACAACACAGTTTATGTAAGCCTTTGAAATAGGCGGTGGTGTGGATACGATTGCTTTGTTGGGGGGGGGGTATATACTGATTATGGAGCAGCTGTATAGGGATTTACTTTGAATATGGACACTGTTGAGTGGCTTATTTAATGCCTGGGTTTAGGGCTTACTTATTTTATAGGACACTGTATTGGCCGGTTTACTGTACTATGCTCATTGTGTAATGGGGTGATATTACTGTATATGGACATCTCTGTATTGGGCTCTACTGTATACTGGACACTGTATTGGGTGATCTTACTATATATTGACACTGTATTGGGGGGCTTACTGTATATGGACATTGTTTTGGGGATATTACTGTATATGGACAACTCTGTATGGGGGCTTACTGCACTATGACACGTGTTTTGGGGGGGCACACTGATATGGACAACGCGTTTTGGGGGTGTATTACTATGTATATGGACACGGTATGGGGAGTATTACTGAATGTGTACAGCTGTGATTAGCGGAGTGTTTACTGTATATGGTGCCTTATTAGGAGCGTACTGATATGGTCTCTGTATTGGGGGATTGTAGGTCTGTAATGGACACTCTATAAAGGGGTGTATTACTTTATTGGACTTACTAATTAGGGGCTTACTGTACGTGGACAATCCGATATGGGGTAAAAGGGGGTTAACTGTATATGGGACCTCTGCCTTGGAGGGCTACTTATTGATACACTCTTATTGGGGTTTTACTATACTTGACTCACTGTATTGAGGGATAGTACTACATATGACCTGAATTGGCGGGACTTACTGTAGATAGAAGCTGTGTATTGGGCTTACTTTACTGGTACACTGTTTAGGATAATTAGCATTATAGTACACTCTATTTAAGGTGGATAGGTTTACTGTATAGGACACTATTGGGGCTTATCTGTATATGGAGCACATTGGTATGGGAAAATTATGTGTATAATGGACACTCTGTATTAGGGGCTACTGTATATGAACATCTGTATTTGGGTTACTGTATATGGATTCACTGTTTGGAGATAATACTTACAATGGATCTGGCAATTGGGTGGGACTTACTGTCATAGGGTACTACCTATATTGAGGATAAGTACCTACATATAGGACCGGCTGGCAATTGGTGGACTCTACTGTATATGGACACTGTAAATTGGGGCTTAGCTGTAAGTGACAATTGGTATGGGGAAAATTAGTGTATAGGATCTCTGTATTAGGGGCTTACTGTATGGACACTCTGTATTGGGGGGGCTACGTATTATGACACTCGGTATAGCGTGGGGATTTACTTGTTTTTACACTTATGTTATATTAATTCGGGCCGCCGCATGGTGATGAACAGTGGAAGTAGTTTTACTAGGGGAGCAAGGGCCGGAGGATGGGGCCGTTGAGTGCGCTGGTGGAGTTGCGATTCTTTTTAAAACTGGGTGGTATTGCTTAGATTACTTAAGTCGGAAGTCCCGGTACTGCAGGTCCAGGAACTCACCTTGCATTCTTTCATATGGGTCCTTCGCCCATACTGGCTAATGGGAAGGGCACATGTCCTCTGGTACTGTACGAACATACAGATCTAAAAAATGAAATTATTAATTACAGTGAAACACAAATGTAGTTATTATTCAGAACATTCAAATAAATGTAGACATTACAACGTAGCTGATTTGTCAGATTTATATAGCTTAACGGCACTTAAAGTAGTCCATTTTGGAATCTCGTTGTCATAATTAGAAGCTCTTCTGTTGCTCACTCTTTTAGCTTCAAAAATCAATCAAATATTAAATGCGTACCCAGGCTAATCAAGTAAGTTACTTGGTAGTTGTCCGTTATTCTTTCATTAAAAATATTGGGACTATATTTGAGAGACCCTAGGCAAATGATTATCCTATATATTTCGCAGTGTTAAGCTCATATCCCTTTAAGTGTATGGCAGTCTGAAATGCGTTACTGGCCAACAATGGGTATTATATAAGATGTTGATCGCTGGGAGGACTGCTAGTTTAAGGGTTACGGTCGCGCACTAGGGGCTTTTTGCGCTCAGCTTTTGGCCTATTCTAGAATATGGCAAAGCACCTAGTATCAATGACAAAGCTAGACGTAGACCACTTACGGTTTATAAAAGGGAAAATCTCTGCTATATATTAGCTCTTCAGCCAGATCGTCATTGAATAAAACAAAAGCGCTTTTGGCCTTTTCAACAACAAAAAAACGGTTGTTATAAATGCATAAACTGCAATATGTGGCAATTCCATTATTGATGGGTTGCGCTAGCAATTGGGGTCTGACACTCATTTCCATACACTGCCGCGACTCTGGTAAAAAATATACGAATATGGAGATAGCTTTCAATGTAATAGCACGAGTCTTGTATTTACCTCTTCAAGTCCTCTTGCTCACTTTAAGAGCCTCGACTTTCTGTCTGTGCAAAACTATGGGCGCCTATTAAGTGCATGATTGCAACGTCCGAAAAGGATCATCAAAATACACTGGCCAGGCAAAGAGATGGAACTCCAAAAGTGAATTCCACCTGTTGACGGAAAAGGAGCATTCATGCTTAAATCTGCAAGCCGCTCCGAACTTGCAGCTACCCTCATTAAATAGCCAGCAGGAGCCGGCTTTTCTGACCCCTGAGGTGGATGGGCCTGCTGAAGCCCGGTGTGCCTGCATAATTCGTAGCCAGGATTCCCTACCACGGGCCGGAGCTACCAGATGTTATTTAACATTTGAAAACTAACATCTGATTGGTTGGGGCAAAATTAGCACCATTTTAAATGATAAGAACTTTTATTGAATCTCCCTGAAAGTTGTTTAAGACAAAGTGTCTATTGCACACACTTCCCGTGCTTTTACTTACAACGTATGTAGTCTTTTATATATTCTACTTTAATTAAAAAGAGGACTTAAATCCCAGTAGGGAGCTCATGGCGGTGGAAACACAGAGGTCTGATATGCATGGGAATGCCTGCAACTGGGCATGCCTAGAAGTTCTGAGTGCCAGGGGCAATAGTTTTAAGCACTGTATAATAAAGGAAGGGCCAGTGATGTAATTATTATATTTCTAAATGATGTAGGCAGAAACACATATATGAGAGTAGCAGCATTTAAAAGCTTGTACATTATGGAATGCAGTAAGCAAAAGTTGTTTTGGTGAGAACGGTGACCCTTTAAAGACAGCTGTAAATTTGCATGGATGCTGGACCAATTTGCTCACGCTGAAATGCTGCCCACTACGTGATGATTGGCTATCACTAACAGAGTGACATTTCTTATCCTGCTTTAGCATTTTTTTAAAAATCCTCCTACTTGCAATACTAACTAATCACGGCACTTAGCTACTAGCAAGTGAAAGGAAATGTGGGCATGTGCTTTACTTTACTAGACAGTTCTGTGGAACGAATGGAAACAACTCTGCCTACCTGAACTATAGTGTGGTGTAAATACATGGAACTGAAGCACAACACAGTTATGTAAGCCTTTGTAATGAGCGGTGGTGGTATTACTGTATATGGACACGTTGTGTTAGGGGATTACTGAATATGGACACTGTATTAAGAGCTTACTTTATATGGACACTGTGTATTGAGGGCTTACTTTATATGGACACTGTATTGGGGGTTTACTGTATGCTCATTGTGTAATGGGGGATATTACTGTATATGGACACTCTGTATTGGGGGCTTACTGTATATGGACACTCTGTATTGGGGGATATTACTATATATGGACACTGTATTGGGGGCTTACTGTATATGGACATTGTATTTGGGGATATTACTGTATATGGAAACTCTGTATTGGGGGCTTACTGCATATAGACACTGTTTTGGGGCACACTGTATATGGACACTGTTTTGGGGGGTGTATTACTGTATATGGACACGGTATTGGGGGAGTATTACTGAATATGTACACTGTATTAGGGGTGTATTACTGTATATGGTCACTGTATTAGGAGCGTACTGATATGGTCTCTGTATTGGGGGATTTACTGTATATGGACACTCTATAAAGGGGGTATTACTTTATTGGACACTATTAGGGGCTTACTGTACTGGACAAATCATCGATATGGGGGAAATTAACTGTACTATGGACCTCTGCATTGGAGCATACTGTATTGGAACACTCTTATTGGGGTTTTACTATATTGACACTGTATTGAGGGTAGTACTACAATATGGACTCTGAATTGGGGGGGGGACTTACTGGTAGATAGACACTGTGGTATTGGGCTTACTTTCATGGTACACTGTCTTAGGGATAACCTGCATAATAGACACTCTATTTAAGGTGATATTACTGTATAGGACACTATTGGGGCTTACTGTATATGGCAATTGGTATGGGAAATTACTGTGTATAATGGACACTCTGTATTAGGGTGACTGTATATGTAACTCTGTATTTTGGGTTTACTGTATATGGACACTGTATGGAGGATAATACTACAATGGATCTGCAATTGGTGGGACTTACTGTCTATGGTACACTGTATTGAGGATAGTACTACATATGGACCGCTGCATTGGTGGACTCTACTGTATATGGACACTGTAAAAAAAAAAACATTGGGGCTTACTGTATAGGACAATTGGTATTGGAAATTATGTATAGGAACTCTGTATTAGGGGCTTACTGTATGGACACTCTGTATTGGGGGGGCTACGTATATTGACACTCGTACTGGGGGATTTACTACTGTGTGTTTACACTTACTGTTATATTAATTGCCGCCCATTGATGAACAGTGGAAGTAGTTTTACAGGGGCGCACCGGAGATGGGGCCGTTGAGTCGGTGTGGAGTTGCGATTCTTTTTAAAACTGGGGGTTTGCTAGTATTACTTATATCGAAGTCCCGGTACTGCAGCCAGACTCACCTTGCTAGTTCTTTCAGTATGGGTCCTATCCCCATACTGGCTAATGGGAAGGCACATGTCCTCTCTGTACTGTACACATACAGATCTGAAAGTTACTTAATTACAGGTGAAACCCAAATGAGTATATTCAGAATCATTCAATAATGTAGACATTACCTACTGATTTCAGTTTAATACTTTAACGGCACTAAAGTAGCTCATGTTGGAATCTCGTTGTCATAATTAGAAGCTTCTTCTGTTGCCTCCTCTTTTACTTCAAAAATCACACAAATATTAAATGCGTACCCAGGCTAACAAGTAAGTTACTTGGTAGTGTCGCGTTTTCTTTCATTAAAATATTGGGACATATTTGAGAGACCTACAAATATTAATCCTATATATTTCCAGTGTTAAGCCAATCCCTTTAGTGTATGGCATGTCTTACTGGCCAAAAGAAGGTATTACAGATGTTGGCGCTGGGGAGGACTGCTGTTTAAGGTTAGGTCACACTAGGGCTTTTTGCCCACATTTTGGCCTATTCTAGAATATGGCAAAGCACCTAGATCAGACAACTAGACGTACACCCTTACGGTTTATAAAAGGGAAAATCTCTCTATAATTAGCTCATTCACGCCGATCGATATTCGAATGGAAACAAAACCTTTTGGCCTTTTCAACAACAAAAAAACGGTTGTTATAAATGCTAATACTGCAATATGTGCATTCCATTATTGATCGTGGTTCGTCCGCCTATGCATTGGGGTCTGCATCAATTTTACACATACACACACACTCTGGTAAACAAATTACAAATCGGAGATACTTTCAATGTAATACAGAGTATTGTATTTACCTCTTAAAGTCCCTTGCTCACTTTAAGAGACTTTCTGTCTGTCAAAACTATGGCCCTATTAAGTCGATTGCAACGTCACAAAAGTTCATCAAAATACACTGGCCAGGCAAAGAGATGGAACTCCAAAAGTGAATTCCACCTGTTGACGGAATTACTGTATATGGACACTCTGTATTAGGGGCTTACTGTATATGGAAACTCGGTATTGGGGGGGCTTACTGTATATGGACACTCGGTACTGGGGGATTTACTGTGTGTTTACACTTACTGTATATTAATTGCCGCCCATGTGATGAACAGTGAAAGTAGTTTACAGGGGAGCACCGGAGGATGGGGCCGTTGAGCGGTGGTGGATTTGCGATTCTTTTTAAGAACTGGGGGTTTGCTAGTATTTACTTAAGTCGAAGTCCCGGTACTGCAGCCAGACTCACCTTGCTATTTCTTTCAGTATGGGTCCTTCCCCAGACTGGCTAATGGGAAGGCACATTTCTCTGTACTGTACAAACATACAGATCTGAAAGTTAATTAATTAAAGTGAAACACAAATGAGTATAATTCAGAAGCATTACAAATAATGTAGACATTAACCTACTGATTTCCATTTTATACTTAACAGGCACTTAAAGTAGCTCATGTTGGAATCTCGTTGTCAGAATTAGAAGCTTCTGTTGCATCCTCTTTTACTTCAAAAATCACAAATATTAAATGCGTACCCATGCTAATCAAGTAAGTTACTTGGTATTGTCCGTTTCTTTCATTAAAAATATTGGGACATATTTGTAGACCCTACAAATGATTAATCCTATATATTTCCAGTGTTAAGCAAATCCCTTTAGTGTATGGCAGGTCTTACTGGCAAAAAGGGAAGGTATTTACAGATGTTAGCGCTGGGGAGGACTTGCTGTTTAAGGGTTAGGTCCCACTAGGGCTTTTTGCCACATTTTGGCCTATTCTAGAATATGGCAAAACCCTAGATCAGACAACTAGACGTACACCCTTACGGTTTATAAAAAAGGGAAAATCTCTCTATAATTAGCTCATTCAAGCCGATCATATTCGAAATATAACAAAACCTTTTGGCCTTTTCACAAAAAAAAACGGTTGTTATAAATGCTAATAACTGCAATATGTGCAGTCCATTATTGATCGTGGTTCGTCCGCCTATGCATTGGGGTCTGCATCAATTTTACACATACACACACACTCTGGTAAAAAATATACAATATGGAGATACTTCAATTGTAATACAGAGTATTGTATTTACCTCTTAAAGTGCCCTTGCTCACTTTAAGAGACTTTCTGTCTGCAAAACTATGGGCCCTTTTAAGTGCAGATTGCAACGTCACAAAAGTGACATCAAAATAGCACTGGCCATGCAAAGAGATGGGAACTCCAAAAGTGAAATTCCACCTGTGACTGCACATTTTTGCACCATGAGACATCAGGTATCTGAACTTAGAGGAATGGGTATTACTGAATATGTACACTGTATTAGGGGTGTATTACTGTATATGGTCACTGTATTAGGAGCGTACTGTATATGGTCTCTGTATTGGGGGATATTACTGTATATGGACACTCTATATAAGGGGTGTATTACTGTATATGGACACTATTAGGGGCTTACTGTACATGGACAATCGGTATGGGGGAAATTACTGTATATGGACACTCTGCATTGGGAGCATACTGTATATGGACACTCTGTATTGGGGTTTACTATATATGGACACTGTATTGGGGGATAGTACTACATATGGATGCTGAATTGGTGGGACTTACTGTAGATAGACACTGTATTGGGGCTTACTGTATATGGACACTGTATTAGGGAATATTACTGCATATAGACACTCTATTTAAGGGGTATATTACTGTATATGGACACTATTGGGGCTTACTGTATATGGACAATTGGTATGGGGAAAATTACTGTGTATAATGGACACTCTGTATTAGGGTGACTGTATATGTAACTCTGTATTTTGGGTTTACTGTATATGGACACTGTATGGAGGATAATACTACAATGGATCTGCAATTGGTGGGACTTACTGTCTATGGTACACTGTATTGAGGATAGTACTACATATGGACCGCTGCATTGGTGGACTCTACTGTATATGGACACTGTAAAAAAAAAAACATTGGGGCTTACTGTATAGGACAATTGGTATTGGAAATTATGTATAGGAACTCTGTATTAGGGGCTTACTGTATGGACACTCTGTATTGGGGGGGCTACGTATATTGACACTCGTACTGGGGGATTTACTACTGTGTGTTTACACTTACTGTTATATTAATTGCCGCCCATTGATGAACAGTGGAAGTAGTTTTACAGGGGCGCACCGGAGATGGGGCCGTTGAGTCGGTGTGGAGTTGCGATTCTTTTTAAAACTGGGGGTTTGCTAGTATTACTTATATCGAAGTCCCGGTACTGCAGCCAGACTCACCTTGCTAGTTCTTTCAGTATGGGTCCTATCCCCATACTGGCTAATGGGAAGGCACATGTCCTCTCTGTACTGTACACATACAGATCTGAAAGTTACTTAATTACAGGTGAAACCCAAATGAGTATATTCAGAATCATTCAATAATGTAGACATTACCTACTGATTTCAGTTTAATACTTTAACGGCACTAAAGTAGCTCATGTTGGAATCTCGTTGTCATAATTAGAAGCTTCTTCTGTTGCCTCCTCTTTTACTTCAAAAATCACACAAATATTAAATGCGTACCCAGGCTAACAAGTAAGTTACTTGGTAGTGTCGCGTTTTCTTTCATTAAAATATTGGGACATATTTGAGAGACCTACAAATATTAATCCTATATATTTCCAGTGTTAAGCCAATCCCTTTAGTGTATGGCATGTCTTACTGGCCAAAAGAAGGTATTACAGATGTTGGCGCTGGGGAGGACTGCTGTTTAAGGTTAGGTCACACTAGGGCTTTTTGCCCACATTTTGGCCTATTCTAGAATATGGCAAAGCACCTAGATCAGACAACTAGACGTACACCCTTACGGTTTATAAAAGGGAAAATCTCTCTATAATTAGCTCATTCACGCCGATCGATATTCGAATGGAAACAAAACCTTTTGGCCTTTTCAACAACAAAAAAACGGTTGTTATAAATGCTAATACTGCAATATGTGCATTCCATTATTGATCGTGGTTCGTCCGCCTATGCATTGGGGTCTGCATCAATTTTACACATACACACACACTCTGGTAAACAAATTACAAATCGGAGATACTTTCAATGTAATACAGAGTATTGTATTTACCTCTTAAAGTCCCTTGCTCACTTTAAGAGACTTTCTGTCTGTCAAAACTATGGCCCTATTAAGTCGATTGCAACGTCACAAAAGTTCATCAAAATACACTGGCCAGGCAAAGAGATGGAACTCCAAAAGTGAATTCCACCTGTTGACGGCTTACTGTATATGGACAATTGGTATGGGGAAAATTACTGTATATGGAAACTCTGTATTAGGGGCTTACTGTATATGGACACTCTGTATTGGGGTTGGGCTACGTATATTGACACTCGTACTGGGGGATTTACTACTGTGTGTTTACACTTACTGTTATATTAATTGCCGCCCATTGATGAACAGTGGAAGTAGTTTTACAGGGGCGCACCGGAGATGGGGCCGTTGAGTCGGTGTGGAGTTGCGATTCTTTTTAAAACTGGGGGTTTGCTAGTATTACTTATATCGAAGTCCCGGTACTGCAGCCAGACTCACCTTGCTAGTTCTTTCAGTATGGGTCCTATCCCCATACTGGCTAATGGGAAGGCACATGTCCTCTCTGTACTGTACACATACAGATCTGAAAGTTACTTAATTACAGGTGAAACCCAAATGAGTATATTCAGAATCATTCAATAATGTAGACATTACCTACTGATTTCAGTTTAATACTTTAACGGCACTAAAGTAGCTCATGTTGGAATCTCGTTGTCATAATTAGAAGCTTCTTCTGTTGCCTCCTCTTTTACTTCAAAAATCACACAAATATTAAATGCGTACCCAGGCTAACAAGTAAGTTACTTGGTAGTGTCGCGTTTTCTTTCATTAAAATATTGGGACATATTTGAGAGACCTACAAATATTAATCCTATATATTTCCAGTGTTAAGCCAATCCCTTTAGTGTATGGCATGTCTTACTGGCCAAAAGAAGGTATTACAGATGTTGGCGCTGGGGAGGACTGCTGTTTAAGGTTAGGTCACACTAGGGCTTTTTGCCCACATTTTGGCCTATTCTAGAATATGGCAAAGCACCTAGATCAGACAACTAGACGTACACCCTTACGGTTTATAAAAGGGAAAATCTCTCTATAATTAGCTCATTCACGCCGATCGATATTCGAATGGAAACAAAACCTTTTGGCCTTTTCAACAACAAAAAAACGGTTGTTATAAATGCTAATACTGCAATATGTGCATTCCATTATTGATCGTGGTTCGTCCGCCTATGCATTGGGGTCTGCATCAATTTTACACATACACACACACTCTGGTAAACAAATTACAAATCGGAGATACTTTCAATGTAATACAGAGTATTGTATTTACCTCTTAAAGTCCCTTGCTCACTTTAAGAGACTTTCTGTCTGTCAAAACTATGGCCCTATTAAGTCGATTGCAACGTCACAAAAGTTCATCAAAATACACTGGCCAGGCAAAGAGATGGAACTCCAAAAGTGAATTCCACCTGTTGACGGACTCTGTATTAGGGGCTTACTGTATATGGACACTCTGTATTGGGGTTTACTGTATATGGACACTGTATTGGAGGATAATACTACATATGGATGCTGCATTGGTGGGACTTACTGTATATGGACACTGTATTGGAGGATAGTACTACATATGGACGCTGCATTGGTGGGACTTACTGTATATGGACACTGTATTGGGGCTTACTGTATATGGACAATTGGTATGGGGAAAATTACTGAATTACTGTATATGGACACTCTGTATTAGGGGCTTACTGTATATGGACACTCTGTATTGGGGGGGCTTACTGTATATGGACACTCGGTACTGGGGGATTTGGTATTGGGGGATTTTTACTGAATATTTACCTGTATTAGGGGTGTATTACTGTATATGGTCACTTATTAGAGCGTACTGTATATGGTCCTCTGTATTGGGGAGAGATACTGTATATGGACACTCTATATAAGGGGTGTATTACTGTATCATGGACACTATTAGGGGCTTACTGTACAGGACAATCGTATGGGGGAAATTACTGTATATGGACATCTGCATTGGGACTACTGTATATGTACACTCTTTATTGGGGTTTACCTATATATGGAACCTGTATTGGGGATAGTACTACATATGGATTCTGAATTGGTGGGACTTTCTGTAGATAGACACTGTATTGGGGCTTACTGTATGGAGCACCTGTATTTGGAATTTACTGCTATAGACAGACCCTTATTTAAGGGGTATATTACTGTATATGGACACTAATTGGGGCTACTGTATATGGACAATTGGTATGGGGAAAATTACTGTATATGGAACTCTGTATTAGGGGCTTACTGTATATGGACACTCGGTATTGGGGTTTTACTGTATAGGTACACTGTATTGGAGGAGTATACTAACATAGGATGCTGCATTGGTGGCCACTTACTGTATATGGACACTGTATGGAGATAGTAAGCTACATATGGACCGCTGCATTGGTGGGACTTACTGTATAGTACACTGTATTGGGGCTTACTGTATATGGACAATTGGATAGGGGAAATTACTGTATATGGACACTCTGTATTAGGGGCTTACTGTATTGGAACCTGTATTGGGGGGGCTTCTGTATTGGACACTCGGTACTGGGGGATTTACTATGTTGTTTACACTTACTTTAATATTAATTGCCGCCCATGTGAGAACAGTGGGAGTAGTTTCCAGGGGGGAGCACCGGAGGATGGGGCCGTTGGCGGTGGTGTTTGGCGATTTTTTTTAAGAACTGGGGGTTTGCTAGTATTTACTTAGTGAAGTCCCGGTAACTGCAGCCAGACTCACCTTGCTATTTCTTTCAGTATGGGTCCTTCCTCCCCAGACTGGTAATGGGAAGGCACATTTCTCTGTACTGTACAAACATACAGATCTGAAAGTTAATTAATTAAAGTAAGAAACACAATGAGTAATATTCAGAAGCATTACAAATAATGTAGACATTAACCTCAGCTGATTTCCCATTTTATCCTTAACAGGCACTAAAGTAGCTCATGTTGGAATCTCGTTGTCAGAATTAGAAGCTTCTGTTGCATCCTCTTGTACTTCAAAAACACAAATATTAATGCGTACCCATGCTAATCAAGTAAGTTACTTGGTATTGCCCGTTTTCTTTCATTAAAATATTGGGACATATTTGTAGACCACAAATGTTAATCCTATTATTTCCAGTGTAAGCAAATCCCTTTAGTGTATGGCAGGTCTTACTGGCAAAAGGGAAGGTATTTACAGATGTTAGCTGGGGAGGACTTGCTGTTTAAGGTTTTAGGTCCACTAGGGCTTTTTGCCACATTTTGGCCTAGTCTAGAATATGGCAAAACCTAGATCAGACATGACGTAAACCACTTACGGTTTTTAAAAAGGGAAAATCTCTCTATAATTAGCTCTTCCCTTCAAGCCGATCCATATCGAAATATACACAAAACCTTTTGCCTTTTTTCACAAAAAAAACGGTTGTTTATAAATGCTTAAAATGCATATGTGCATTCATTCTTAGGTCGGTACATTTTACACATCCCCACTCTGGTAAAAAATATCCAATATGGAGATACTTCATGTAATACAGAGTATTGTAATTTACCTCTTAAGTGCCCTTGCTCACTTTAAGAGACTTTCTGTCTGCAAAACTATGGGCCCTTTAGTGTGCAGATTGCACGTCCACAAAGTGACATCAAAATAGCACTGGCCATGCAAAGAAGATGGGAACTCCAAAAGTGAAATTCCACCTGTGCTGCCCATTTTGCACCATGAGACATCAGGTATCTGAACTTAGAGGAATGATAGACCACATACCTGTAGACAGTTGAGGTGGAGACAGAAATAACAGACTCCTGCAAAAGCTATGTGGATCCACAAGTTTAGATGCAGTTTCAGCCAAAAGGTTTAAATAAGATTTGGGCCTGTCCTGTTTTTTACCTAAACGCTGATTAGGGATGGCCGGTTCGCGAATCGAACCCGGATCCCGCCGCGGATTTTATCCCTTCCGCGAACGGCGATTTTCCGGATTTTTTCTTCCCGCCATCTTACCATTCTTCCGATTCGCGGATTTTTCACATTTCGAACTTACACGAGTTTTCAGCGTATTTTTTGGGAATTTTTTCGAAAATACGGGAAAACACGTATTTTCGAAAATTTTCAAAATACAAGGATTTCTCTTAATTCCACATCCATATTTTCGAAAATACATGCGAATCGTAATTTCGAAAATTTTCGCAAATATTACGAAAAATCTCGTTATTCTTAGGTATTTTTTTTTTTAACGGGTACCGCTCGCGGATTTTCGAATTTTCGAATTTTTTCGAACCGGATTTTTGCGAAGTTCGGACATCTCTACAAACCTGATTTACTTGTTTTAAAAATTCAAAAACATACAAATAGTAAGCAATTTGTTTGTTGATATAAAAAAATTTGTTATTTCTGTCTCCACCTCAACTGTCTACAGGTATGTGGTCTATCTCCATTCCTCTAAGTTCAGATACCTGATGTCTCATGGTGCAAAAATGTTTGTATAAAGGGCTTCCGTTCGCGAAACACCAATTGCTATAACAATGTGAGATGCATTCCAGGTTATTATAATCCATTCTGTAGTGTGTAGGTACTAATAATTCCGGATTAAAAGCAAGTTCAGGGGTTTCTTCATGGTAAAACATTGTCGTTGCTGTGATATAGCGGGAGGAAGACATAAGCAAAAAAACAGTAAAAAGAACGGAAAAAATAAAAAGACCTGTTGTGCAAAGACCAAAAAAAGACAGCCACTAAAGACAGTGTTGTGCATTTGTGGGACCAGAGAGTTGTTAAAAGGTTAACTGTACTCCCTATTAAATCCTTATTTAAGACAAACACAAACCTTATTGAAGGACAGAGTATTTGTTTCATATCAGTCCATCACAAGTATCCTCTCTATCTAAGTGTTTCTGAACTGTCTAGCCCGAGTTCCTTTCATTAGCACTCAACACGCACCTAAAGAAACAGTTTAAGTAAAGTAAAGTGTATTCAAATAAATTTATAGCATGTTGTAACCCTAATCATATTAGAATTACACGGCAGATGTTTGACACCCTTTGTTCTTATTCCATGGAAGCCCATTTTCTGCATTTATCATAACAGACATTAAGACTGTTACAACAAACAGGCGGCTAGAGCTAGAAGCCAGAGTGCCTCCATCCATTCCATGTCCAAGGTCACAGTTCCCTACTTAGTGTCCCAGACCCAGGGTCCCCCCTTTGTCACCGACCCGGGTACCCCCACTCTGTCCCAGAACAAAGGCCACCCTCTCTCCCAGACCCCAGCCCCGCCCGTCCCAGACTCGGGCCCCCTGTCCCAGACCCAGCCCCCCCCCCTTGTCCCAGACCAGGGCCCCCCACTCTGTCCAGACCCAACCCTTCCTGTCCCAGACCCTATGGCCCAACCTCTCCCAGACCCAGAACCCCTCTGTCCCAGGACCCAGGACCCCCCACTCTTCTCCAGACACCAGGTCCACACCCCTGTCCCAGACCCAGACCCCCCCCGTTCAACAGATCCAGAGTCCCTACGTGTCCCAGACCCATGGTCCCCCCCTTGTCCCAGATCCAGGCCCCCCTTTGTCCCAGACCCAGGGCCATTCCCACTGCTTCGCAGACCCAGGGCCCCCCTCTGTCCAGAACCCAGCCCCCCTCTGTCCCGACCCCAGTGCCCCCCTCTGTCCAGACCAGGGCCCCTCATCTGTCCCGATCCCCAGGTTCACCAAACTCTGTCCAGGGGCACCCACTGGTCCCAGACCCAGGTCCCTCGCCACCCCTCTGTCACACAGACCACTCTCCAGACGGCCCACCTCCTCTGTCCTCGCAACCCAGGCAGATAGAGTGTTACATAATTACACGCATTGTAATCTGCCCCCAGCCTCTACCTTCCCACCCAGCATGCATCTGCCTCAGTAAAAACTTGTTTTTAACCCTCACTGTGTTTGTGAAGTTCCTAATCAGGAACTCAGGATGGATGTCTGGATCTTGCATCCCTCCCCAGAGGGTGATGGCCAGAGCCGCTGCCGACCCAACCATCTCGCAGATGCTGTGGACTGGGAGGGGGAACAGAGTCAGAGGAGTTCCCGTAGCTGAGCCTGTGTGAGATGGTGACGTAAGCACAGCTCTGTTCTAAACAGTGATGAGTCGGAACCTCCGCTGCCAGGGACACAACAACCGGACACAGGGACGCACACCTTGCCATTTTTACTCTATGATAGTACAGAGCCATCAACCTGACAGGCTTAATCCCATATAGGAGGTGCAGAATGCACACACATGTGCACAAATAAAGTTCATTTTATATCAGAAATAATGTCATCAATTATTTATTTTTCAGGCGAGCTGTACACACATGCACTCCACACGTACTTTTCCAATACATTGTTATCTTGGCAATGAATTCGGTCCTTGTTCGTGGGACCTTCTCAAATCAACCAAGAGAAAGGTCCAAGAACAAGACAGAATTCCATTAATAATTGTACACTAATACAATTGGTACAATAAAATTGTACCACTATACACATATTAGAAAAGTCCATGAGTTAAGGTATATGCTACTACACATTGGATCCAGATCCAGATGCTCCCGGCATCTAACATTCAAAGCAAATGTGAGTACTAATATATGACTATATATATATATAATATATTATATATTAATATATATATATGTTTTATTAAACCCCACAGGACCTAGACAGAGACGGAAATGTATTTTGGTGAATGATTTACCGAGAAACATCAGTTAATCCTTATACCATGGCTGTTGCTGAAGTGATTCAGAAATGCTGTGTTGTATGTGGGTGATGGTAAATCCAGGGAGTGGAGAAGAATAGAGCAGTAAAAAAGAAGGACAGGAGCTGCCCAGGAGCGTCCTGTAGGGTGTGTTGTGGGCCGGACCATTCAAGCCAGTCTGGGAAAAGATAAATGGCAGACAAATTCATTTGGATAGTGTTATATGACACAGTTGGCACAGCATAAACTATGATCATATACGATCAATGTCACCGAAAATCCATGTAAATAACAAGAACTCAAATTGTAAATGCCCATTTTATTTACCTTTGATACATGCTACAATTGCCATCATACCATCATTGTACAACTCACACCCTTGTAGTTTTTTAAAAGAGCGTGTGCCCTCGAGCTCAGTATTCACTGTCTCTATGCACAGCGTGTAGTTATAACAAGGTCTCACCACCAAAAAGTCCTGATAAGGCTTAGAAAGCTGCTTGTTACCCTTCAGTTTACTTACAGCCAGTGTGAATGGCAATACAGCCTTCTCCCGGTACAAGACAAAAATAGTCACTACGCACTTTTAAAGCTATCTGGATTTTTTTTTGATCTGCAGTGTTGGCGGCAGAAAAGCAAAGAAATATATATTACTTGGGGCAGAGCCATTTAAAATAGGTTGCACAAAACCTAATTGATCCTGTTCTGTGTCAGAGAGGGGCGGGACCTTGTGTTGTTATATGATTGGCTTCAGCCTTCTAGGATGAAAGAATCTGCAGCTCTTGCTTTGATCATTGAGCACTAGGAGGGCATGTCAAAGTATATCTGTATATTGTCCCAGCCATTTAGATTGTAAGCTTTTTGGGCCGGGTATTCATTACTAATTGTTTCAAGCATGTGTCAACTTATATCATTTCTTTTTTAATAACATCAAACCAGCAGCCACGCCAAAAGAGGTTGGAACGCTGCATGAGTATATTTTGTGAATGTGCTCGGTTTATTGGGACAAATATGTTGTCTGGAGACTATTTCCCTTGTTCCCCTTTAATATTATTGTTGTGCCTACCTGGATTTTTATTTATTTCTTTATATTGAATGCTTCTTTGACTGTACATACGTAGCTCATAGTCCTTTTATGCCTACAATTACCATCTACAACTGTAAAAATTGTTAATGCACCCCAAGTGTATTAATCTAAATCCCCAATCGAAAAAAATGCTACTGTTAAGCAAACAACCATATGCAAATAGCTAAATCAAAATGAGATATTGGAGTCGCTGAAAATAGTTTTTTTCTGTTAAAAAATAATGTCATTATTATTATTTGTTGTTGACAATTTTAAAAACACCAGCAGGGGCGATGCACCAACGGGCACACCCGCTGCCTGTTTTGAGCTTAAGTCACGCTCAAACCGATGTCATATTGGGTTGGCGGACTGTAAACCCTTCCTTGCACGAGGTGCATGGGTAAGACTAAAGTTAACCACGCACGCCAACCGCAAGCGATTGTTATATGCCAAAAGCGGTGCACTCTATTGCGGCAACTTAAATGAAAGGCTAAGCTGCATATAAAGTGCGGAATAGAAAAGACAAATAGCATGAATTCCAAGTGCCGCTATTAGCATAATAACATCACTGGGTTTATGCAGACTGTGGTTGCCAATAGCAGGATCTCGGTGCATTGCCTGCAGGCATTCAACATGGACTCCATATAAGTAATACCACGTATTAGGAATATTTTACGTACATTAGGTGCTTGCTTTATTTGTAAACATACTGGGCAGAATGAAAAAAACTCCAGTGCCAGTAATGCTGAAATAATGTATCTTGCCTTTGGATATTTTTTGAACCATTACTGAGATCGATTATAATGGAGCGTCAGAAATAATTCCCGGTTTTCCTGTTGCAGCGGTTATTTGTTGGGTGTTCGCTTCTGCATATTTAGCATATGTGCTATAAGGACGCAACAACATCGGATCGTGGTATGGACGATCGCACCAAAATTCCCATCAGGCCATTGGAATGAAAAAAACAAAACATTTTGCACCTAGCTCAATGCTAAATGGAATAACTTTTAGCGTGGAATTAAATGGTCAATTACACTACTCTTCCAATACAGGGGGGGGTGGTGTCTGAAGTAGAGGCAGAGCATATTTAACCAGTCTCAATGTCCCTGGGGGGGGTGGGATGGGTGTTCGGGAACACCAGGACAGACCCTTGGAATTGTCTGTTCAAGCAATTTAAAATGGAAGAATGTATTGTTGCCTTACAGTTTTTGGGGCTGTGGGGGGTGTATGGTAAAGTTAAACTTTTACATGTTTTTTGGGGTGGAGATGCTCTTTAGTGGCAGGAAATGTCAGCATTTATTTTACACTTATCATTAGCAACTCATGCTATTGTTGTACAATTTAATTAATGAATTAAGGTAGTCTTACCGGAAAGAAAATCAAAAGGCAGTTGACCCGTCAGGATAACACACTGTCAAAAATTTAAACGTGAATATACAAGTTGACAAGGGCATTCTTCCTTCCTGAAAAAAAAACGACAGTAAATAAATTGGCTATATGTGAGCCATCCATGAATAGATAAAGCGCAAATCTGCAGGCGGATGTTAGGAAAAAGGTTAAAATGCACAGTTTTTGAATGCAAAGATAAGGTAGGGCAGTAGTAGCGCCCAACCCCAGTAAGAGGTTAAGGGACCACCTTGACTGTAATCTATGAGCATGGTAAATGTGAGTGTGTTTGAGTAGTTTTTTTCAAAATTAAGTTTTTTGAATGATGGCAATAAAACTGGTTTCATTTATTTTTTTTTCTCTCTAGAACAAGACATCCCCCCCCCCACACACGCTTTAATTCGATAGTTTTCTCCGTCCCTCACAGCCGGTTGCCAAATTTAGTTTTCTTGAGAATTAACCAATTACTAGCTTAGAATGTGGATAAACCACAAAATATTTGACTATGTATATATTGTTTATAATAGCCCTTTTCTTCTGTGAGCCATCTAGTTCGGAGATATCTGTAAGTAAAAATGCTATGTTCTGAGTTAAGATTAGGGCTAAGCCATTAGTATGTTTCTCACAAGCTTATCGTATAGCATTTTTTTATCCAATAGCGTTTGTGAAAACGCAATGGCAGTGCATGTTATATGTGGTGCCAGTGTTGCACGCTTGAACATTTTTTGCAAAATGCAATGTACTCCATATGTGAAATTGTGCAAATCACATCGCAAATAGTCATAACATCTTTGCACATGTCTGGTCCAGTTGCCCACTGGGAGGTGATTTAGTAGTATTTAAAGGTTATTAAAGATACGAGACCTATTTTTTCCATTTTCTTATTAATAAAAATTAATTCATTTAACCTTTTGCTTTAAAATACTGTATCTTTTGTGATAAGAAGTCAATTTGGGGCATCATTTACTAAACAATCGTTATTTTAATTAATTTAAAAACTTGAAATTAATAGCTTAATTACTATTGCAATACCAAATAGTAGCTATTTCATTCCTTATTTCATAAAAATGTCGTTTTCCGCATTTCGCCTTTGTTGGGGAAAGTACCGCTGCGTGCGATGTGTGTGGCGTAGTTTTTCCGCCTTATTCATTGCGGTACAAGTGTTGGTATCACTGCGACAAAGGGATCGGCCTCTAGTGTACATTTCAGAGGTTTTTGTCCACTTTTGTATTTACGCAACCAGCTATTTATAATCAGGTGGATTTTCGACCTTTTTTGCGCCCCTTTTCTCCCTTTTGTTGCTTTTTTTTGCAGTTATTAACCTTACCAGAAAATTTTTCGCCAAAACTCATTCTGTACTGGAATGTTTCCTTAGCAGACTATTCTTACCAGATAACTAGGTATGTTCCATATATGGAATGGTTGAATAATTAGCTGCAGTTGCTTGAAAATAAACAATACAAAAAAATGTGTCCTATATATAAAGAAGGAAATTCGCCTTATTCTTTAACACTATTTATCTTTGGCTGAAAAAAACACCCCAAAATGTTTAGGCCTATTTTTATAACAAAGACTTCTAACCAGGGATCACCTTTTTTGGTCCCTTTCTGTTTAAAAAAAAAGCCAAGGACACAAATCAATATGGTATTGATTTTTTTTAAGGTGCATTTTTACCCCTAATCATCAAGCCCAAAGGTAAAAAACAGAGAGAAAATGTGGCAAATGTGTAGATTAGGATCTGCACACCTAACCACATGGGTGCTACAGAACTGACCAACATTCAATATAATCAAGTGAGGAGTAACTGGGCACACCAGTTCTTGATGGAATTTATACAACTTTTATTGTAACGTTTTGAAAACGACCAGTGTGGTTCCTTCCTCAAGACAAAACAATTATGAAGAATCAAAGTGATGGTATATATATCTATATAGACAACATTCAAACAGCATAAATGGCCCCATCTAGTGGTGTCAACGTTATATTAATATACAAAAGGTGCTCTAAGTGATCAGTGCACGAATTACAGTGCTAGTGCTAATAATTAGATAAACATTCTATTAACATCCAACATACAAGTAATGTAATGTTTTAGTGATTGAAAAACAACATCCGCTATTAAAGTAAAATGTTAAGTATCTAAATGTTCAAAATTAAAAATGTCCAAAATCACATAACTACTTTTTTATATGCAACAGGAATACTACTATTTTTTAGTTTTTGAATTTGAAAAACAAGTAAATTCAGGTTTAGGTAAAAAACAGACCAGGCCCAAATTCTATTTAAACCTTTTGGCTGAAACTGCATCTAACTTGTGTATCCACCATAGCTTTCTCTTTGCAGGAGTCTGTTTATTCTGTCTCACCTCAACGTCTACAGGATGTGGTATATCTTATTTATGTGATTATCTTGACATTTTTTAATTTTGAACATTATATATTACATATTTATATTAATATGGATGTTATTATTCACTACTAACATTACATTACTTGTATTTGGATATGTGTAATACGAGTTTTATCTAATTATTAGCACTAGCACTTTAATTCTGTGCACTGATCACTTAGCACTTTTGTATATTGAATTATAGACGTTGACCACTAGATGGCCATCTTATGCTGTTTGAATGTTGTCTATATATATATATAGCACATGCACTTTTGATTCTTCATAATTGTTTTGTCTGAGGAAGGAACCACACTGGTTCCAAAACATTACAATAAAAAGTTATTCACTCAAGACTGGTGTGCCCAGTTACATTCATCACTTGATTATATTGACTGTTGGCTTCAGCGCTGTAGCACCCATTGTGGTTTAGGTGTGCACGATCCTAATCTACCATTTGCCACATTTTGCTCTCTGTTTTTACCTTTGCGTGATGATTAGGGGTAAAAATGCACCTTAAAAAAATCACATGACCTATTGATTTGTGTCAGCTTTTTTTTTAAACAGAAATGGACCAAAAAAGGTGATCCCATGTGTTAGAATATCTTTGTTATTTAAAAATAGCCTAACACATTTGGTGTTTTTTTCAGCCAAAGATAAATAGTGTAAAACTCAAAAGGCGAATTTTCTCTATTTTATTAATAGGACACATTTTTTAGTATTGTTTATTTTCAGCAAACTGCAGCTAATTATTAAACCAGTTCCATTAATATGGGAACATACCATAGTGCTGTGTAAGAAATAGTCATGTAAATGGAACATTCCAGTAAGTAATGATGTTTGGCAAAAATTCTGGTAAAACTGCAAAAAAAGCAACAAAAGGGAGAAAAGGGGCAAAAAGGCGAAAATCCACCTAATTATAAATAGCTGTAAATAAAAAAGTGACAAAAATAGATCTGGAAATACACTAGAGGCCGATCTTCCTCTCTGTCGCAGTGGATACCAACACTTACCGCAATGTAATGAAGGCGGGAAAACTATCGCCACACGATCGCACACAGCGATACTTCCCCAACAAAGGCGAAAGCGAAACTCGACATTTTTATAAATAAGGGATGAAAATAGCTCTATTTGGTATTGCAATAGTAATTAAAATTAATTTCATATTTTAAATTAATTAAAATAACGATTGTTAGTAATATGCCCCAAATTGACATTCTTATCACAAAGACAGTATTTAAGGCAACAAGGTTAAATGAATTAATTTTTTATTAATAAAAAATGGAAAAAATAGGTCTTCGTATCTTTAATAACCTTTAAATCTACTAAATCACCTCCCAGTGGGCAACGGACCAGACATGTGCAAGCATGTTACTGACTATTTGCGTGTGATTTCACAATTTCACATATGGAGTACATTGCATTTTGCAAAAAATTTCAAGCAGTGCAAGTCATGGCACCAAATTAACATGCATGCCATGCGTTTTCACAAACCTATTGATAAAAAAATGCTATCATAAAGCTTGTGAGAAACATTACTAATTGGCTTAGCCCTAATCTTAACTCAGAACATAGCATTTTTATAACAGATATCTCCAGAACTAGATGGCTCACAGAAGAAATGGGCTAGTATATAACAATATATACAGTAGTCAATATTTTGTGGTTTTATCCAAATTCTAAGCTAGTAATTTGGTAATTTTCAAGAAAACTAAATTTTGCAAACCGGCTGTGAGGACTGGAGAAAACTATCGTGAATTAAAGAACGTTTGGGGGGGGACGTGTCTTGTTCTAGAAGAGAAAAAAAAATAATGAAACCAGTTTTATTGCCATCATTCAACAAAACTTAATTTTGAAAAAAACTAAACTCAAACACACTCACTTACCATGCTCATAATATACAGTCAAGGTGGTTCCTTAACCTTAACTGGGGGTTGGGCCTCATACTGCCCTACCTTATCTTCTGCCATGTTCAAAAACTGTGCATTTTTGAACCTTTTTCCTAACATTCCAGCCTTTCAATTTGTCGCTTTATTATCAATGGAGGTCTAATATAGCCAATTTATTTACTGTCTTTTTTTTCAGGAAGGATAGAATGCCCTTGTCAACTGTATATCACGTTTAAAATTTTTGACAGTGTTTATCCTGACGGGGTCAACTGCTCTTTTGATTTTGCTTTCTGGTAAGATACCATTAATTCATTAATTAAATTGTACAACAAAATAGCATGAGTGCTAATGATAAGTGTAAAATCAAATGCTGTACATTTCCTGCCGTAAAGGCACTCTCCACCCACAAAACATTAAAAGTTTAACCTTACCATACCACCCCGCCCCGCAGCCCCAAAAACTTAAGGCGTACAATACTTCTTCTCATTTTAATTGCTTGAACAAAGAACAATTCAAGGGTCTGTCCTGGTGTCCCCGAACACCATTCCCCCCCCCCCAGGACATTGAGACTTGGCTTAAATTAGCTCTGCCCTACTTCAGACACACCCCCCCTGTATTGGAAGAGTAGTGTAATTGACCATGTTAATTCCACGCTAAAAGTTATTCCATTATGCTTGGCTAAGGTAAAATGTTTTTTTTTTTCATTCCAATGGCCTGATGGGAATTTTGGTCGATCGTCCAACCACGATCCGATGTTGTTGCGTCTTATAGGCACCATATGTCCTAAATACTGCAGAAAGCGAAACCCAAACAATATAACCGCTTGCAGTACAGGAAAGCTGGGAATAATTTCTGACGCTCCATTTATAACGAATCTACATAATGTGCAAAAAATATCCAACAGGCAAGATACATTTTTCAGCATTACTGCACTGGATTTTTTTTCATTCTGCCCAGTATGTTTACAATAAAGCAAGCACTAATGTACGTAAAATATCCTAATACGTGGTAATTTACTTATATGTGAGTCACTGTTGAATGCCTGCAGGGCAATGCACCGAGATCCTGCTATTGGCAACCACCAGCTGCATAAACCCAGTTGTGTTATTAGCTAATGCGAGCACTTGGAGTTCAGTTGCTATTTGGTTTTCTATTCCGCACTTTAATGCTAGACTTTAGCTTTCATTTAAGTTGCCGCAATAGAATGCCGCTTTTGGCATATAACAATCGCTTGCGGTGGCGTGCCGTGGTAACTTTAGTCTTACCCATGCAGCCTCGGCAAGGAGGCGTTTACAGTCCGCCGAACCCAATATGACATCGGTTAGCGTGACTTAAGCTCAAAACAGGGCGGGTTGTGCCCGTTGGTGCATCGCCCTGCTGGTGTTTTAAAATTGTCAACAACAAAATAATAATAATGACATTATTTTTTAACAGAAAAAAAACTATTTTCGCGACTCTCAATATCTCATCTTGATTTAGCTATTGCAGTTGTTTTGCTTAACAGTAGCATATTTTTTCGATTGGGGGATTTTAGATTTAATACACTTGGGGTGCATGTTAAACAATTTTTACAGTGTAGATGGAATTGTAGGCATAAAAGGACTATGAGCTACGTATGTGTACAGTCAAAGAAGCATTCAATATATAAGAGAATAAATAAAAATCCAGGTAGGCACAAACAATATATTAAAGTGGGAACAAGGAAACAGAGTCTCCAGACAATCATATTGTCCCAATAAACGAGCACATTCACAAAATATACTCATGCAGGTTCTCAACCTCTTTGGCGTGTGCTGCTGGGTTGATGTTATTATAAAAAAAATGATTATAATGCACCATGCCTTGAAACTAATTAGAATGAGATCCCGGCCCAAATAGCTTACATCTAAATGGCTGGGACAATATACAGATATACTTTGACTGCTCCTCTCAGTTGCTCAACCTGATCAAAGCAAGGAGCTGCAGATCTTTCATCCTAGAAGGCTGAAGCCAATCATATAACAACACAAAGTCCGCCCCTCTCTGACACAGAAACAGGATCAATTAGGTTTTTTGTGCAACCTATTTAAAGGCTCTGTCCCCAAAATAATATATTTCTTTGCTTTTCTGCCGCCAAAACACTGCAGATGCAAAAAAAAATCCAGATAGCTTTAAAAGAGTTTAGTGACTATTTTTGTATTGTACCGGGGAGAAGCGCTGTATTGCCACTTCCACACTGGCTGTAAGAAACGAAGGTAACAAGCAGCTTTCTAAGCCTTATCGGGACTTTTTGGTGGGAGACCTTTTGTATAATACACGTGTGCATAAGAGACAGTGATACTAGCTCTAGGGCACACGCTCTTTTAAAAACTACAAGGGATGTGATTGTACAATGAGGTAATGATTGGCAGATTGTAACATGGTATCAAAGGTAAATAAATGGCATTTACAATTGAGTCTTGTTATTTACATGGATTTGTCGGTGACATATCGATCGTATATGAATCATAGTTTAGCTGTGCCAACTGTGCATATAACCTAATCCAAATGAATTATTCTGCCATTATCTTTTCCCGTGGCTTAATGGTCCGGCCCCAACTTACAACCCTACAGGACGCTCCTGGGCAGCCTCCTGTCCTTCTTTTTTACTCTCTATTCTTCTCCACTCATGGATTTACCATCACCCACATACAAAAGCATTTCTGCACATCGACTTCAGCAACAGCCAGGTATAAGGTAACTATGTTTCGGTAAATCATTCAAAAATCATTTCCGTCTCTGTCTAGGTCCTGTGGGTGGTTATAAAAACATATATTATATATAATATATAGTATATTATATATATATATAGATATTATTATACTCACAATTTGCTTTAATGTTAGATGTGCCGGGAGCAGTCTGGATCTGGTATCCAATGTTGTAGTATGCATTACCTTACTCAATGGACTTTCTAATATTGTATTAGTGGCTACAATTTTATTGTACCAATATTGTATTAGTGTACAATTATTATGGAAATTCTGTCTTGTTTTGGACCTTTCTCTTGGTTGATTGAGAAAGGTCCACGAAAACGGACCGAATCATTGCCATAGAAACAATGTTTGGAAGAGACGTGTGGAGTGCATGTGTTACAGCTCGCCTGAAAAATAAATAATTGATGACATTATTTCTGATTAAAATGACACTTTATTTGTGCACATGGTGTGCATTCTGCACCCTGCTATATGGGATAAGCCTGTCAGTTGATGGCTCTGTACTATCTAAAGAATAACTGCAAGTGTGCGTCCTGGTGTCCGTTGTTGTGTCTCTGAGCAGCCGCGGGTTCCGACTCTACTGTTAGACAGAGCTGTGCTTACGTCACAATCTCACACAGGCTCAGCTACGGAACCTCCTCTGACTCTGTTCCTCCCTCCCAGTCCACCAGCATCTGCGAGATGTTGTGGTCGGCAGCGGGGCTCTGGCCTCACCCTCTGGGGAGGGATGCAAGATCCAGACCATCCATCCTGAGAGTTCCTGATTAGGAACTTCAAAACACAGTGAGGGTTTAAAAAAACAAGGTTTTACTGAGGCGAGCATGCTGGGTGTGGGAAGTAAGAGGCTGGGGGGCAGATTACAATGCGTGTAATTATGTAACCTCTATCTGCCTGGGTTCTGGGACAGAGGAGTGGGCCTGCTGAGGGGTCTGGACAGAGGGGGGACGAGGGACCTGGGTCTGGGACAGTGGGTGCCCCTGGACAGAGTTGGTGGACCTGGGGTCGGGACAGAGTGAGGGGCCCTGGGTCTGGGACAGAGGGGGGCACGGGTCGGGACAGAGGGGTGCGGGTCTGGACAGAGGGGGGCCCTGGTCTGCTGAAGCAGTGGGAATGGCCCTGGGTCTGGGACAAAGGGGGGCCCTGGTCTGGGACATAGGGGGGACCATGGGTCTGGGACACGTAGGGGACTCGGATCTGTTGAGGAGTGGGGGTCTGGGTCTGGGACAGGGGTGTGGACCTGGTGTCCTGGAGAACGAGTGGGGGGTCCCTGGGTCTGGGACAGAGGGGTTCTGGGTCTGGGAATAGGGTTGGGCCATCAGGGTCTGGGACAGGAAGGGTTTGGGTCTGGACAGAGTGGGGGGCCCTCGGTCTGGACAGAGGTGGGGGGACTTTGGGTCTGGGACAGGGGGCCCGAGTCTGGGACGGGCGGGGCTGGGTCTGGAGAGAGGGGGCCTTTGGTTCTGAGGACAGAGTGTGGGTACCCTGGGTCTGGACAAAGGGGGGACCACTGGGTCTGGGACACTAAGTAGGGAACTGATGACCTTGGACATGGAAGGATGGAGGCACTGCTGGGCTTCTAGCCTAAGCCGCCTGTTTGTGAACAGCTTAATGTCTAGTTATGAATAATGCAGAAAATGGGCTTCCATGGAATAAACAAAGGGTGTCAAACCATCTGCCGGTAATTCTAAATGATAGGGTTACAACATGCTATCAATTTTTTGAATACACTTTACTTTCAAAACGTTTCTTTAGGTGGCGTTGTTGAGTGCTAATGAAAGGAACTAGGCTAGACAGTTCAGAAACAGTCTTAGATAGAGAGGATACTTGTGATGGACTGATATGAAACAAATACTCTGTCCTTCAATAGGTGGTTTGATCTTAAATACAGGATTTAAAGAGGAGTACATTAAACTTTTAACAACTCTCTGGTCCCACAAATGCACAACACTGTCTTTAGTGGCTGTCTTTTTTTGGTCTTTGCACAACAGGTCTTTTTATTTTTTCCGTTCTTTTTACTGTTTTTTTGCTTATGTCTTCCTCCCGCTATATCACAGCAACGACAATGTTTTACCATGAAGAAACCCCTGAACTTGCTTTTAATCCGGAATTATTAGTACCTACACACTACAGAATGGATTATAATAACCTGGAATGCATCTCACATTGTTATAGCAATTGGTGTTTCGCGAACGGAAGCCCTTTATACAAATTTTCTCTATTTTATTAATAGGATATGATAAATAGTGTAAAACTCAAAAGGCGAATTTTCTCTATTTTATTAATAGGACTTTTTATAGCATTGCTTATTTTTAGCAAACTGCAGCTAATTACCAAACCAGGTCCATTAATATGGGAACATACCATAGTGCTGTGTAAGAAATAGTCATGTTAATGGAACATTCCAGTAAGTAATGATGTTTGGCGAAAATTCTGGTAAAACTGCAAAAAAAGCAACAAAAGGGAGAAAAGGGGCAAAAAGGCGAAATTCCCCCTATTTATAAATAGCTTTAAATTAAAAAAAATGACAAATAGCTCTGGAATTACACTAGAGCAATTTCTCTTTTCACAGTGAAACCACACTTAACACAATGAATAAGGCAATAATTATCGCCACACATCGCCTCAGCAATACTTTTCCGCAAAGGCGAAAACAAGCATTTTTATAAATAAGATGCTATTTGTCATTGCAATGTCCTGTGATAGCGAAATGGCAAAAATAGCGATCGTTTATAAATATGCCCCTAGGTTTTGATCTGTATTGAAAAGGAATCCTGAAAATTTCTTTCTTCTCTCTGGAACAAGGGAAGATTTTTCCCATTTTATCAACCACCCCAGATCTTGAAGGGTACGGATGGTAACTTCGATATTTTGTTTTAGGATTAGATGTGAGCTCACTCTCAGTAGCCAATCGTCCAGGTATGGAATGATATTTATACCAAGATGTCTTAGATGAACTGCTACCACACTCATTATTTTTGTGAATACTCTCGGTGCCAAATGGTAGAGCGGCAAATTGAAGATGTTCTGTCTCTTTGTCTGATTGAATGGCAATTCTTAAATACTTTTGATCTTTTAGATGCAAAGAGGCCAAGAAGTCCCCAGGAAGTATATTGTTGATGGTTGACCTCACAGATTCCATTTTGAAATGGCTTTTCTTTATAAATTGCCATTTAAAATATTTAGAAATATTTTCGAAAAAGACTCCCTTGAATCCCTCTTGGTAGGGAACAGGAATTAAGACTCTTTGGGATTTTAGCTTCTTCATCTCCTGTAGTAGAGATCATCTTTTCTGAGTTTTTTTTGGAATGCTTGATGCTAAAAATCTATGGGGAGGTACTTCTAGAAGTTCTAAGGAGTATCCTCATTGTACTGTTTCTAGAACCCACTTGTCTGAAGTAATATTGGCCCATTTTTGATAATATGCAGACAGGCGACCTCCCACAGGTCTGGTGTTATTGGGAAAAAGGTCTTGATCCTCCAAACCTCCGACCTCTTCCTCTATTTTGTTTTGATTTATCCACGAGAGGAGAAGGGCTCCCTTTTTAAAAGGTCTCTTGTCTTGAGGTAGAGATATGATTATCTTCGCTTTTTTGCCTATGACATCTTCAAGTCCAGAACCGAAGAGAACCTCCCCTTGGAATGGAATACCGCATAATCTGTTCTTAGACGTATTATCTGCACTGAAGAGCTAGCACCAGCTTTGGCTGACATTCTAATAGTAGACAAGGCAGAATCACATACATAGTCTGCTGCTCTATGCAGAACACCTTTCATAATACTTTTTTCTAGATCAACAAGCCACATTCTTAAAACTTTGCCCGCCGAAGCTATGGCAGACTTCATAGCTGCACCGGAAGCAAGAAAAACCTTCCTGAGAGCAGTGTCAGCTTTGCGATCCATGGGGTCCTTTAAACAAGATCCATCAACCAGAGGAATAGTAGTCCTCTTAATAATTTGTGCTACCGGAGTGTCTATTTTTGGGGGGTTATACCAATCTTTGGAATCTTCTGGATCAAATAGACATAAACCTGAAAGGCATAGAATAGAGATTTTTTTTTATCAGGGCAAAACCACTCCTCTTATTGAATCTTTGATGGCTTTGTGAACTGGAATGGAAATCTTTTTCCTTACTGCTCCAGAAAATAATTTTGCTACTTTCTTCGGGGGCTCTTGTGGCTCATCTGCCTCTAAGGGCTGCCTAATGACCTTCAGAAAGGGCTCTAGATCTTGTAAGGGAAAGAAATTGTCAGGTATTTCACCCTCATCAGAAGAGGATTGAGCAGCCCTGTCTAAGGGAATGGGAACTTCAGGGTCCAACTCAGATCTAGCTGGGCTATTAGGTTTAGGAGAAGAAGCACCTAAGGCCATTGGATTATGACTTTGTAAATTTTGAAAAGATGTCATAGTCTCTTTAAAATAATCGAAATTTTATTCATAGCTGAATGGCTTGCCACAGGCGGACCTTTGATTTTGTCAAGACAGGAAGAGCATAAGGAACCTGAAAAATCTTTGTCCTGCTTGGCATTGCAACCAGGACATATTCTGCATTTTTCAGAATATGGTAGAGAAGGAGTCTCAGGATGGTCCTGGGCAGACATCTGAAAAACATTGATATATATACACCAGAATAACATCAAGAATACAGTATATGAGGCAACTAAGTAAGCAACACTAGTAGGGTAAGAGCTCTTACCGAATTAGGCAGGGGAGTGAGTCCGCAAGCAAAAATCCCAACACACTCAGATGCACACTGAAGCTGAGGGAAGCGGCCGGGAAGGAACTCCAGAGATTCCTTTTAAAATTTCCAGTCTCACGGCTCTGCGACGCAATGATTTCACGTGTACGGCACGTAGCCGCGCGGATCATCCCCCTGAATCATCAACCGAGTTCTGGACCTGGAAGTAACGGGTGATCGTGACTAACCAGTATTAGCGCTGGAATGTGTGCGGCAAAGGAGACCTACACAGGGCGAATAACTGATCCCACCCTGCAGCCAGTCCTCACCCCCAGGGTTAAGACTTCTGGAAGATGAGTAGAACTGTCCACCGGGTAGGACAAAAAACACTGAAGGGCAGGATTAAGGGAGGGTCTTTTTATGTTGGGACTGTGCTACCAGGGAGGAGTTATCTCCTAATCTCATGGTTATTGCTGCCTTTGGGGATGATAAGGAAAGATGATTTAAATTTAGAAATCTTACCGAAACTTACGTAAGTATAAAAATCCCATTTATTATCAATCATCTACATGTCCTGAATTAAATACTATGCCACGTGTGGGTGTGTACAGAAACACAGTTGCAAAGTAACCCTAAAGGGAACCAAAGCAAAAGAGCAATTACAGAGAACATTTTTTAAAGGACTATTATATTCATAAAATGGGAGAAGTTAAATGTATATGTATGTTGTGTATAGTTCCCCAACCCTTTCTCTACTGTTATTTATAAAATGGGAGAAGTTAAATGCATATGTATGCTTTCTCTACCGGAAGCTCTGGGTAGAAATTAAATCACTTTATTAGCATGTTGTAGATAAGGGAGAGTGAGAGAGTTTAGCAAAGCTGCACGCTTCCTGACCAATCAAATGACACATTAGTATAGTGTAGTATTATGGGTGAAAAATCCTTCCTGACTCCAAGTGGCAATTGGAAATATCCCTGGATCAACTCTACTTTATGAATCAATAGCAGTAACTTGTAACATTCCTTGTTTGCAGAAACATTCCAATTAATGTTGCTGACAGAGAGGGAGATGCAGATGCAGTTTTTTTTATAAAATCTTCTTTCTGACATGAGTAGGAAGATTTATTATATACCTTTTTAACTCTCTGCTGACCATGTGTGTTTCACCAGTATAGATGTCCTTTAATACACTGTATTTAAAACTGAACACCCCTCAAACTCCGTAATACCCCCCACAAAGAAAATATTTTTAGAACCAACGTACCTTCATGTCGGTGTAATTGTTTCATAAATACATTCAGAAATGTAACAATTTAGTAAACTTTCGAGAAAAAAAAGTGAAGAAAAAAACTGACAACCCCCAGTAAAAATTTAACAGCTATAAATATGGATCGATGCACACCAAATCCCCTATTTGTTATGAAATATCAAAGTATCAAATAGTTTTTGATAGAAAATACTATCTTTAGTGTCATTCGTTTCAAAATAAAACCCCTAACCACTGCTAAACATTTTTTGTTTGGCTCGTAAGTCAATTTTTCTAACTGAGATTTGGTGGATTAAATCTGGTAATAAAATGCTGTAACACTCCCCCCCACCCCTTCTTTTTAGTGCTATTCAGTAGAAACTGCGAATTCTGCGTTTTACTTTGCTGATTCCACAGGCACTTAAAGCAGTTTGGAGAAGATCAGTTTTTAATAACTATGGTGTTATTGTTAAAAAAAAAAAGGGTGTGTGTGTATATATCACTAAGATTTGTTTATGTGTGTGTTTCACTTATTTTTTTTATGATTCCTAAAGATAATCTTCAGGTCTTGGGGAAAGATAACAAACTTAAAATATTTTTTTTTTTACCCTTTTTCCCAAGTTGTAATCCGATCGCAAAAATAACTTCCTGGAAAGCATTTTCATTCTTTTGCAAATCAATTAATAATAAGGTGATCAGAACTGGTCTAACAGTTATATAGTTACATAGAATTGGAGGTTGAACAAAGGCAAAGCCCATTATACTCTACCCATAATACCTGTATAACAATCTCATAGGAACATAGTATTGGAGGTTTTATAAAGACGTCCATCTATTCCAACCTTTATACCCTACCAATAATGTCTGTATAACAGTTACATAGTAACATAGTATTGGAGGTTGTATAAAGACATACGTCCATCTAGTCCAACCTTTATACCCTACCCATAATGTCTGTATAACAGTTACATAGTAACATAGTATTGGAGGTTGTATAAAGATATACAAGCACATTTACTGACTATTTGCGATGTGATTTGCACAATTTCACATGATTGGAGTACATTGCATTTTGCAAAAAAATGGCAAGCAGTGCAAGCAATGGCCACCAACATTAACATGCACTGCCATGCCAAGCAGTGCAAGCAATGGCCACCAACATTAACATGCACTGCCATGCGTTTCACACGCTATTGGATAACAAAATGCTATCATAAGCTTGTGAGAAACATACTAATGTGGCTTAGCCCTTAATCTTAACTCAAGAACATAGCATTTTCTACAGATATCTCCAGAACTAGATGGCTCACAGAAATGGCTAGTATATAACAATATATACAGTAGTCAAATATTTTTGTTTTATCCACATTCTAAGTAGTTATTGGTAATTTCAAAGAAAACTAATTTTGCAACCGGCTGTGAGGACTGAGAAAACTATCTGCAATCTATCTGAATTAAAGCGTTTGACTGTCTTGTTCTAGAAGAGAAAAAAAATAATAAATGAAACCAGTTTTATTGCCAGTCATTCAACAAAACTTAATTTTGAAAAAAACTACTCAAAACAATACTCACACTTTACCATGCCTAGTGAATTGTGTTGATGAATTGGTCCTCATAGGATATGCCCATTCTAGACAGGCTAAAAGAGCTAAAGATCTCGAATAAGGAAGGTATTATGCGGAAAACCCAATGAGAATAGGAGGCAAAATTATCTATTATAGTACCTACCGTCTACACTGGCACCCACACGATAAAACCAGGTCGACTGGATTGGTAAAAGCGAAATGCTGCTTCTAATATCTATTTTGTGCCACAGGCCCCTCTCCCTGCTGTCTTTACCAGGTGGACCACCTTGTCCAAACATACGTCATGCACAACAGCAAGAGTCCTTCCTTCGTAACTGACCTCGTTCCACCGAGCTGCCCGGGCTGGGGGTTAGTATTTGTTGGGTTATGTAAGTGATGTATCAGACGGAAACTTACACCGCCTCCTTTTTCGGTTACGCGGCGGGTACAACCCCAGGAGCGAAACCCTTAGATTAAAAAAGGCCAGCTCGGAAAACGGGCCCGCTATCTAACGAGCCTAACCTCATTCAGACCTTTCCCTAGCCAATTCAAGTGCCTCCTTGACTGATTTTAAATTATGGGAAAAACCTGGGAACATCAGAGAAAAACTGAAGGGTATTTTAAAACCTTCCTTAAACCCCTCCCTGATGAGCCCTGCTGCTCTGCCCTCTTGGGTAAATTTCTGACAGGGCTCCATCGCTCCACGGTCCACTGGTGTTCGGCTGACCTACTGCTCATCCTCTTTTGCGATTTACGAAAACATTTGGCGGCCGCTCCGCCGCACCAAAAAAGGATAGCATTCATGCTTAAATCTGCAAGCCGCTCCGAACTTGCAGCTACCTCATAAATAGCCAGCAGGAGCCGGCTTTTCTGACCCCTGAGGTGGATGGGCTGCTGAAGCCCGGTGTGTGCATAATTCGAGCCAGGATTCCCTACACGGGCCGGGAGCTACCAGATGTTATTTAACATTTGAAAACTAACATCTGATTGGTTGGGGGCAAAATTAGCACCATTTTAAATGATAAGAAACTTTTATTGAATCTGATCTCCCTGAAAGTTGTTCAGTGAGAAATAGTGATCCTTTAAAATAAAAGACAAAAGTGTCTATTGCCAAACACTTCCTGTGTTTTACTAAACTTATGTTTAAGTCTTTTATTCTACTTTAACAAGAGACATTATCCCAGCTATGTAGGGAGCTCATGGCGTGTGGAAGTGGAAACACAGAGGTCTCGTATGCATGGGAATGACTGCAACTGGGCTATGCCTAGAAGTTCTGAGTGCAGGGGCAATAGTTTTAAGCACTGTATAATAAAGGAAGGGCCAGTGATGTAATTATTATTTTCTAAATGATGTAGGCACGAAAACAATATATGAGAGTAGCAGCATTTAAAGCTTGTACATTATGGAATGCAGTAAGCAAAAGTTGTTTTGGTGAGAACGGTGACCCTTTAAAGACAGACTGTAAATTTGCTGATGCTGACCAATTTGCTACGCTGAAATTGCTGCCCACTACGTGATGATTGGCTATCACTACAGAGTGACATTTCTTATCTGCTTTAGCATTTTTTAAAAATCCTCCTATTGCAATACTAACTAATCCGGGCACTGAGCTACTAGCAAGTGAAAGGAAATGTGGCATGTGCTTTACTTTACTAGAACAGTTCTGTGGAACGAATGGAAACAACTCTGCCTACCTGAACTTATAGTGTGGGTAAATACATGGAACTGAAGCACAACACAGTTATGTAAGCCTTGGTAATAGACGGTGGTGGTATTACTGTATATGGACACGTTTGGTTAGGGGATTACTGAATAGGACACTGTATTAAGACTTCTTTATATGGACACTGTGTAGTTGAGGGCTTACTTTATATGGACACTGTATTGGCGGTTTACTGATGCTCATTGTGTAATGGGGGATATTACTGTATATGGACACTTGTATTGGGGGCTTATGTATATGGAACTGTATTGGGGGTATTACTATATATGGACACTGGTATTGGGGGCTGTACTGTATATGGACATGTATTTGGGGATTTACTGTATATGGAAAACTCTGTATTGGGGGCTTACTGCATATAGACACTGTTTTGGGCACACTGTATATGGACACTCTGTTTTGGGGGTTGTATACTGTATATGGACACGGTATTGGGGGAGTATTAACTGAATGTACACTGTATTAGGGTGTATTACTGTATATGGCCTGTATTGGAGCGTACTGTATATGGTCTCTGTATGGGGATTACTGTATTGGACACTCATATAAGGGGTGTTTATGTATATGAACATTAGGGGCTTACGTACATGGACAATCGATATGGGGGAAATTAATGTATTGGACACTCTGCATTGGGAGCATACTGTATATGGACACTCTGTATTGGGGTTTACTATATATGGACACTGTATTGAGGGATAGTTACTACATATGGACCTGAATTGGTGGGACTTTGTAGATAGACACTGTATGGGGCTTACTGTATATGGACACTGTATTAGGGAATATTACTGCATATAGACACTCTATTTAAGGGGTATATTACGTGATATGGACACTATTGGGGCTTACTGTATATGGACAATTGGTATGGGGAAAATTACTGTATATGGGACCCACTCTGTATTAGGGGGTACTGTATATGGACACTCTGTATGGGTTTACTGTAATGGACATGATTGGGGATAAACTACATATGGATGCTGCATGTGGGGACTTACTGTGATATGGACACTGTATTGGAGGATAGTACTACATATGGACGCTGCATTGGTGGGACTTACTGTATATGGACACTGTATTGGGGCTACTGTATATGGACAATTGGTATGGGGAAAATTACTGTATATGGACACTCTGTATTAGGGGCCTTACTGTATATGGACACTTGTATTGGGGGGCTTACTGTATAGGACACTCGGTACTGGGGGATTTACTGTGTGTTTACACTTACTGTATTAATTGCCGCCCATGTGATGAACAGTGGAAGTAGTTACAGGGGAGCACCGGAGGATGGGGGCCGTTGAGCGGGTGGTGGATTTGCGATTCTTTTTAAGAACTGGGGGTTTGCTAGTATTTACTTAAGTCGAAGTCCGGACGTACTGCGCCAGACTCACCTTGCTATTCTTTCAGTATGGGTCCTTCCCAGACTGGCTAATGGGAAGGACATTTCTCTGTACTGTACAAACATACAGATCTGAAAGTTAATTAATTAAAGTGAAACACAATGAGTATAATCAGAAGCATTACAAATAATGTAGACATTAACCTACTGATTTCCATTTTTATACTTAACAGGCACTTAAAGTAGCTCATGTTGGAATCTCGTTGTCAGAATTAGAAGCTTCTGTTGCATCCTCTTTTACTTCAAAAATCACAAATATTAAATGCGTACCCATGCTAATCAAGTAAGTACTTGGTATTGTCCGTTTCTTTCATTAAAAATATTGGGACATATTTGTAGACCCTACAAATGATTAATCCTATTATATTCCAGTGTTAAGCAAATCCCTTTAGTGTATGGCAGGTCTTACTGGCAAAAAGGGAAGGTATTTACAGATGTTAGCGCTGGGGAGGACTTGCGTTTAAGGTTAGGTCCACTAGGCCTTTTGCACAATTTTGGCCTATTCTAGAATATGGCAAAACCCTAGATCAGACAACTAGACGTAAACCACTTACGGTTTATAAAAAGGGAAAATCTCTCTATAATTAGCTCATTCAAGCCGATCCCATATCGAAATATAAACAAAAACCTTTTGCCTTTTCACAAAAAAACGGTTGTTATAAATGCTATAACTGCAATATGTGCAATTCCAATATTATGGGTAGCAATTTACACATCCCCACTCTGGTAAAAAATATACAATATGGAGATACTTCAATTGTAATACAGAGTATTGTATTACCTCTTAAAGTGCCTGCTCACTTAAGAGACATTTCTGTCTGCAAAAACTATGGGCCCTATTAAGTGCAGATTGCAACGTCACAAAGTGACATCAAAATAGCACTGGCCATGCAAAGAGATGGGAACTCCAAAAGTGAAATTCCACTGTGACTGCACATTTTTGCACCATGAGACATCAGGTATCTGAACTTAGAGGAATGGTGATAGACCACATACACTGTAGACAGTTGAGGTGGAGACAGAAATACAGACTCTGCAAAGAGAAGCTATGTGGATCCAAAGTTAGATGCAGTTCAGCCAAAAGGTTAAATACGAATTGGGGCTGTCCTGTTTTTTACCTAAACGCTGATAGGGATGGCGGTTCGCGAATCCGAACCCGGATCCGCCGCGGATTTATCCCGTCCGGAACGGCGGATTTTTCCGGATTTTTCCGCCATATGACCTTCCGATTCGCGGATTTTCACAATTCGAAATACGAGTTTTCGCGTATTTTGGGAATTTTCGAAAATAGGAAAAACACGTATTTTCGAAAATTTTCAAAAATACAGGATTCTTCTTAATTCAGACATACATATTTTCGAAATAATGAGAACTCGTAATTCGAAATTTTCGAAAATACGAAAATCTGTATTTTCAGGGTATTTTAATTTTAACGGGTCGCTCGCGGATTTCGAATTTTCGATTTTGAACGGATTTGCGAAGTTCGGACATCTCTAAACGCGGATACTTGTTTCAAAAATTCAAAAACGTAAAAAATAGTTAGCATTGTTGTTGATATAAAAAATTATTTTTGTTGATTCTTGACATTTTTAATTGTGAACATTATATTTACATATTTATATTAATATGGATGTTATTATTCACTACTAACATTACATTAATGTATTTGGATATGTGTAATACGAGTTTTATCTAATTATTAGCACTAGCACTTTAATCTGTGCACTGATCACTTAGCACTTTTGTATATTGAATTAAGAGTTGACCACTAGATGGGCATCTTATGCTGTTTGAATGTTTGTCTATATATTATATAGCACATGCACTTTTGATTCTTCATAATTGTTTTGTCTGAGGAAGGAACCACACTGGTTCCAAAACATTACAATAAAAGTATTCACTCAAGACTGGTGTGCCCAAGTTACATTCATCACTTGATTATATTGAACTGTTGGCTTCAGCGCGTGTAGCACCCATTGTGGTTTAGGTGTGCACGATCCTATCTACCATTTGCCACATTTGCTCTCTGTTTTTACCTTTGCGTGATGATTAGGGGTAAAAAAGCACCTTAAAAAAATCACATGACCTATTGATTGTGTCAGCTTTTTTTTTAACAGAAATGGACCAAAAGGTGATCCCAAGTTTAGAATATCTTTGTATTTAAAAATAGCCTAACACATTTGGTGTTTTTTTCAGCAAAGATATAATAAATAGTGTAAAACTCAAAAGGCGAATTTTCTCTATTTTATTAATAGGACACATTTTTTAGTATTGTTATTTTCAGCAACTGCAGCTAATATTAAACCGTTCCATTAATATGGGAACATACCATAGTGCTGTGTAAGAAATAGTCATGTAAATGGAACATTCCAGTAAGTAATGAGTTTGGCAAAAATTCTGGTAGAAAACTGCAAAAAAAGCAACAAAGGGAGAAAAGAAAAGGGGCAAAAAGGCGAAAATCCACCTATTATAATAGCTGAAATAAAAAAGTGACAAAAATAGCTCTGAAATTACACTAGAGAGCAATCTCTCTTTTCGCAGTGATACCACACTTAACGCAAGATAAGGCGAAAACTATCGCCACACATCACCTCAGCGATACTTTTCCACAAAGGCGAAAGCGAAAACGAGCATTTTTATAAATAAGGTGAAAATAGCGCTATTTGTCATTGCAATAGTAATTAATATTAATTTTCATTATTTTAATATTAATTAAAATAACGATTGTTTATAAATATGCCCCAAATTGACATTCTTATCACAAAGTACAGTATGTTTAAAGGCAACAAGGTTAAAATGAAATTAATTTTTATTAATAAAAAATGAGAAAAAATAGGTTCTGTATCTTTTAAATACTTTTTAAATACTACAAATCATCCCTCCCAGTGGGCAACTGGACCAGACATGTGCAAAGCATGTTTACTGACTATTTGCGATGTGATTTACAATTTCACATGATTGGAGTACATTGCATTTTGCAAAAAAATGTCAAGCAGTGCAAGCAATGGCCACCAACATTAACATGCACTGCCATGCGTTTCACACGCTATTGGATAACAAAATGCTATCATAAGCTTGTGAGAAACATACTAATGTGGCTTAGCCCTTAATCTTAACTCAAGAACATGCATTTCTACAGTATCTCCAGAACTAGATGGCTCACAGAAATGGCTAGTATATAAATATATACAGTAGTCAAATATTTTTGTTTTATCCACATTCTAAGCTAGTAATTTGGTAATTTCAAAGAAAACTAATTTTGCAACTGGCTGTGAGGATGAGAAAACTATCTGAATTAAAGCATTGACTGTCTGTTCTAGAAGAGGAAAAAAAATAATAAATGAAACCAGTTTATTGCCAGTCATTCAACAAAAACTTAATTTTGAAAAAAACTACTCAAAAACACTACTCACCTTTACCTGCTCTAATAGTACAGTCTAGGGTGTGTCCTTAACTCTTAACTGGGGTGGGCTTCTACCGCCCTACCTTATCTTCTGCCATTGTCAAAAACTGTGCATTATAACCTTTTTCTAACATTCCAGCCTTTCAGATTTGTCGCTTTATCTATTCAATGGATGGTCTACAATATAGCCAATTTATTTTACTGTCTTTATTTTCAGGGAAGGGAGAAATGCCCTTGTCACTTGTATATCCACGTTTAAATTTTTGACAGTGTTTATCCTGACTGGGTCAACTGCTCTTTTGATTTTGCTTTCGGTAAGACTACATTAATTCATCAATTAAATTTACAACAAAATAGCATGATTATGCTAGTGATAAGTGTAAAATAAAATGCTGACATTCCTGCCCTTAAAGAGCATCTCCACCCCATACATGAAAAGTTATACTTACCATACCACCCCAGCCCCAAAAACTTTAAGGCTACAATATTCTTCTCATTTTAGCTTGAACAGAGACAATCATAAGGGTCTGTCCTGGTGTCCCCGAACACCCATCCCCCCCCCCCCCCCCAGGACATTGGACTTGGGCTTAAATATGCTCTGCCTCTACTTCAGACACCACCCCCCTGTGTTGGAAGAGTAGTGTTAATTGACCATTTAATTTCCACGCTAAAAAGTTATTCCATTAGACATTGGCAAGGTATGTTTTTTTTCCACTCCAAATGGCCTGATGGGAATTTTTGGTGCGATCGTCCATACACGATCCGATGATTGTTGCGTCTATAGGCACCATATGTCTAAATACTGCAGAAACGAACACCCAAACACATAAACCTTGCATACAGGAAACTCTGGAAATTATTTCTGACAGCTCAATTTATAATCTACAGTATGTCAAAAGATATCCAACAGGCAAGATACATTTTCAGCAGTACTGCACTGGATTGTTTTTCATTCTGCCCAGTATGTTTACAAATAAATGCAGCACCTGCATGTACGTTAAATATTCCCTAATACGTGTGTATTTACTTATATGTAGTCATGTTGAATGCCTGCAGGGCAATGCACCGAGATCCGCTATTGGCAACCCAGTGCAAACAGCCCAGTGATGTTATATGCTAATAGCGGCACTTGGAGCATTGCTATTTGTTGTTTTTCTATTCTGGCACTTTTAATGCTAGCTATTAGCTTTCATTTAAAGTGCCGCAATAGAATGCCGCTTTTGGCATATAACATCGCTTGCGGTGGCTGCGTGGTTAACTTTAGTCTTAACCATGCAGCCTCTGCAAGGAAGGAGTTTAAGTTACGCTAACCAATATGACATCGGTTAGCGTGACTTAAACTCCAAAACAGGAGCGGTGTGCCCATTGGTGCATCGCCCTGCTGGTGTTTTAAAATTGTCTACAAAAATAATAATAATGACATTATTTTTTAACAGAAAAAAACTATTTTCAGCGACTCTCAATATCTCATCTTTGATTTAGCTATTTGCATGTTGTTTTGCTTAACAGGTAAGCATCTTTTTTTCTGATTGGGGATTTTAGATTTAATACACTTGGGGTGCAGTTAACAATTTTACAGTTGTAGATGGTAAAGAGAATAAATAAAAATCCAGTAGGCAAAACAATAATATTAAAGGGGAACTAAAGTCTCCAGACAACATGTCCCAATATACAGAGCACATTCACAAATATACATCAAGCGGGGTCTCACCTCTCTTGCTGTGGTGCTGGGGTGATTTATAAAAAAAAATGTATAAGTGCAGGCCTGCCTTGACACATTAGGAATGAGATCCCCGACCCAAGAGCTTACAATCTAAATGGCTGGGACAATATACAGATATACTTGGACATGCTCTTAGTGCTCAAATGATCAAAGCAAGGAAGCTGCAGCCTCTTCTTCCTAGAAGCTGAAGCAATTATATAACAACACAGAGATCCCGCCCCTCTCTGACACAGAACAGGATTCAATTAGTTTTTGTTTATTTAAATGTTATATTTAAATGCTCCTGTCCCCAAGAATGATATATTTCTTTGCTTTTCTGCAGCCAACACTGCAGATGCAAAAAAAAATCCAGATATATTTAAAAGCTTTAGCTGACTATTTTGTATGACCCGGGAAGGCTGTATGCCATTCACACTGGCTGTAAGTAAACTGAAGGGTAACAAGCAGCTTTTCTAAGTCTTATCGGGGACTGGTGGGGAGACATGTGTATAAATACCCTGTGCATAGAGAACAGTGAATACTGAGCTCAGAGGGCACAGCTCTTTAAAACTACAAGGGCTGTGAGTTGTACAATGATGGCAATGATTGGCAAGATTGTACATGGTATCAAAGGTAAATAAAAATGGCATCTTTACAATTTGAGTCTTAGTTATTTACATGGATTGTGGTGACAATATAGATCGTATATGATCATATTTATGCTTGTGCACATGTGCACATATAAACTAATCCAAATGAATTTTTCTGCCTATCTTTTCCCAGCTGGCTTGAATGGTCCGGGTCCCAAACTTACACCATACAGACCTCCTGGGCAGCTCCTGTCTCCTTCTTTTACTCTCTATTCTTCTCCACTTTGTATTTACCATCACCCTACATACAACAGCATTTCTGCTACTCAGCAACAGCCATGGTATAATGAAACTGATGTTTTCAGGTAAATCATTCACAAATCATTTCCGTCTCTGTCTAGGTCCTTGTAGGTGTTTATAAAAACATATAATATATGGTCATATATTAGTACTCACATTTGCTTTATGTATGTGCCCGGGAGCTCTGGATGGATCCAATGTGTAGTAGCATGTACCTCACTTAATGGACTTTCTAATATTGTATTAGTGGTATAAATGGCAATGTTTCTGTCCTTGTTCTTGGACCTTTTCTGGTTGATTGAGAAAGGTCCAAGAACAAGGACCGAATCATTCCATAATAAATGTATTGGAAAGACTGTGGAGTGCATGTGTGTACAGCTCAGACCTGAAAAATAAATAATGATGACCTGTTTCTGATTAAAAGTACTTTATTTGTGCACATGTGGTGTGCTTTCTGCCACTCTTCTATATGGATTAAGCTGTCAAGACTGATGGGCTCAGTACTATTATGAATAAATGCAGAAAATGGGCTTCCATGGAATGAAGAACAAAGGTGTCAAACATCTGCCTGTAATTCTATAATGAGTAGGAGTTACAAACTGTATCAGATTTATTTTGAATACACCTTTACTGTTTCTTTAGGTGACGTTGTTGAGTGCTAAATTAAAGGAACTCTGGGCTAGACAGTTCAGAAACGAGCTTGGATAGGAGAGATACTTGTGATGGACTGAACAAATACATCTTGCTTCAATAAGGTGTTTTTTATAAGGATTTAAGGAGTACATTAATTTTACTCTCTGTCCACAGTGCATGTCTTCCCCTATATCACAGCAAAGACAATGTTACCATGAAAGAACCTGGCTTGTCCGAGAATTATTTAGTAACTACAGAATGGATTATAACTGGAATGCATCTCATTGTTATAGAATGGTGTTCGCAAAAGGAAGCCCATTTAGACAGCGCCTGTATACAAACTGTAAGTTATACTGTATCTATTGAATTAGAAGGAGGGATGATGTAGTATGTCCATCAGTGCACACTTACAGTATAAGGGTTTCCAGAATAATGAACAATCAAAGGAAAAACATAAAACCTACAGTACATACTGCAAGGAAGTAATTAAGAAATACACAACATTTATTCTTGAAGGAAAAATGCTTAAAATACAGCTCCCTCCCAATTGTGAATCCATAAGAGGTAGGAGCAAGAATTCATACCTCCGGTATGCCTTTATTTAAAATTAAATAGCTTTACAAGCATTGCAGTTATGCCAAGAGCTTAAAGTTGCAAAGAAAAATATTATTATAAATTTTGTTAGTCAGAAAGGGAAATGAAAACAATATTTTTTAGTCAAGGAGAGTAAAAGCTGCATGCACTTAAGGGCTTATTTGTATTTAGGTTTAGGTCCCACTATGTGCGTTTTCCATTTTGCAATTGCAATGTATTTTAAAATATAATGAAATTGTGAGAATCAGTTCCTACTGTATAATTTGCATTCTGAATCAATTCGGTCCATTTTTTATCCGCATGCGTGCACGACTTTTGCCCGTCTGTGTCAGAATCACACTTTATAATAGTCTATGGGAATGCAAAAAAAAGCAGACAAGAGGACAAACGTATTTGCGTTTTTATCAATATTTCCTGTAATTTTCAAAACAAATGACAGGAAACACCAACGGACCGTAAACATGACAACATGTGGACAGCATAGAAAAACGCATGTTTAGTAACCTGCAAACAGATCCGGAACAGACAACGCAACACACATAGTGGAACCTAGACCTACAGATGAAAACTCTTGCCATTGCAATAAACCTGCAGCAACCAATCAGAAGTTATTAAATTTAGCAATCGATATTATTCCCAATCAGTTTAGCGATCGTTAATATACTAATTTTACGATGATCGTGAATCTACGATAACGCAATCGGACATTTACAATCCCCATGAATACCATTGCGTGTAGTTTACTACTGCATGATATTCTATGACCGAACATCCATTAATTAAAGAACATTCTGTGGAAACACTACGACCGCAGCCATACATTTATGGCTGCTGTCGTACAATGCCGATAAAGCACGTAATGCTAAATAGGATACTGCGCTTTATAATATGGCCCCTATTTGGCTACTTGTTGCATGCAATATTTGGGGGGGGGAAGGAAGAATTAGATTTTTGAAAAAACACACACACATTATATATACAGACTATCTGTTATCATTAGTCGCCTGAAGAAGGGGAGTATGTTTCCCTGAAACGTTGCTTTATGTACGTTTGATACAGATGCATGAATAATTATGGTAAGCAAATCCTGAGTGCTGTGTCGTTCCAGACATTATATATATAATATATATAACTAGTGTAAATCGATTTTTTATAGAGATACTAGGTCTGGCTTAGCTGTACAGATTTGTTTCGGTCTTGGGGTTGTGATTGTAAGTACCTTCTAGTCAAATGAGAGCTGTTTTGGATTCGGTACTCACAAAAACCAAGAGGTGTTCGTTGTGATGAGTGGATATATATATATATTATATTAATATATATATATTATATAATACATATATATATATATATATATATACTGTCTTTATACTCTATGTGTCTTGAATACTAAATGCAACAATGAATATTATTTAAATCACTCATATATTTATACAATCTGTAGTGTTAAAATATACTAACTAGGGCAGTAGGATTACATAAGTAGTCTGTGGGCTCTGGGCAACAATTCCCTGGTGCTACGCAGTCCAACACTAGCTGTGACAACTTTGGCCTTGATTGGCAGTAGCTGCTGGGAATAAGGGTTTGAGTGAAACATTAAAAAAGCTTTGGCATGTTGCCTTCCAAAATGTGACCTTCTAAGACAAATTCTAGGTCATACTAAGAATTTTATGTGCTTAAAATCAGTTTAAAATGTTTTTGTTTTTGTTTTAGGCCTGGTATACATAGGTCAATTTGTGAACAGACTATCAATCATAAACAGATTGGTAGCATGATGGTTGGAAAAAAAATCATTTCACGTAACCATGGGTCTGTCAATCATGCAAAAATTTTCACGATTATAGCCACGATCGACCCCAATATTGCACTGGTGGTAAATCAAGCCAAAATATTTTCCCATGTGCACCTGTCCCTAAACATTTTTTTAGCAGGATGAAACTTGTCTATTATATTTTCCTAGTGTCATTGCATCTGGCGTCTCTGTTTCAATTTACATTTAATAGACAATAATATTCATATAGTAGGGATAAGATGAGACTAAAATGTATATAACTTTTTTTCCCCCCAGACTTACTCTCCTTATAAGCCATGCAAGTGGGCATCTATTTATTTTTTCTATTTGGTCATTTTGAATTCATTTACAGTGCTTTTGAGGTACAGTATGCATACTTTAACCCTTTCAAAGCAAGCTCATTTTGAATCAATTACTTTACGTGGTTTGTCTTTAAAATAGTTTTAGCCCAAGAAAAAAGTTACATTTATATGCTAGCAAAAGTGTGGGACTTATGGATACAGTTGATATAAAATCTTACACACCCAATACAATTTCATTGTTTTGTACAATGAAAAAAGAAACAAAGGCAAGAAGTTAAAAAAGAAATGAGAAAAAGTTTATAATAAATCATATCAAATCATGGTTGTGTTAGTGTGACATCCCCTAAACTAATACTTTTGAACACTATCAGGGAGATTCAATAAAAGTTCTTATTGTTAAAAATTGTGTCAATTTTTCTCCAACCACCAGATCTTATTTAACATTTGAAAGCTAACATCTGATTGGTTGGGGAAAGATTAGCAATTTTTAACAATAAGAACTTGTATTGAATCTGCCTGTATACCTGGACTTCGCAAGTTTGCCTACTATTTATAAAAATATTGTGAGAAAATATCACTAAAGTTGTGCACCATGAAGGCTCTGGTGCTATTATTTAAACTTGTGTTTGTTTACTGAATTGGTATCCTATTATAGTTCCACCAAACACCAAGTACATTTACCATTGTAAAAACACCATTGTGTTTGTGAATTTTGCTACATTTATTGGAAGCACTAATTGCCTGTGACTGCTGGTTGGAACCATGGAGCTAGCTATTTAAACTCTTGTTTGTATTAAACATAATAATTTTACTTGGGTGTCTTCTGTAATGTATAGGACATTAGAAGACACAGTAAAATTGAATAAAGTGGGCAAAAACATCCGTGATCTGTGCACGAGTATGTGGGTGCAGGCCTGCAAATAAGGCACGTAAAAATAAAGACAAAGGGAAGGGGAAAAAAGGGATCAAGAAAAAGAGAATAGTAACCAGTCTAGCTGGTTATACTGCATATACTGTGGAATATAATAAATAGGGAAGGCAAACAAACCTACAAATATAAGGTAAACCAGAGGTGGACACATGCATCAACCATAGAAAATACAATCTTATGAATAAGATCTAAAAACTCATAAAATAATTTATTCCTCTGTGCAGTGGAATCCCCAATCCCTCAATAAGTAAAACATGCAAATGGGCCACACAAAATACACCAAAAGTTAAAAATGGCAAAACACACATCTGCAGTCTAATGAAGTAAAGGCATGGAATACCGGTTGGACCCGCAATATAAAAAGCCAGGGATGTGTGAGGGCTAATGCATAAACCTCACAGACTCAGGTGGGGTGCTTACATAAGAACAATGTACAGAACACAAAGGGCGATACAGGACAGTTCACAGGGGAGATAACAGAGCCAATGGATCAATACAAAGAGGTCAACCTATCCAATACTTGAAAAGGTAAGTCCACATCTGGAAACCCTCATCCGGATCAAAGTCCCAGTCCCAATGTAAATGATTACATCTGTCCCATCAGTCTATGATCGCAACCTCCTCTGGCATACTAGAAAGAACCAACCAGATATTACTGAAGATTATTATTTGTCTTGTTTAGTGTTACTGAACTGGATTGAGCTTTTATTCAGTTGCACAACACCAACAGGGAGATTTACGCAGAGCCAAATTAGCTCTGCAAAACATCGCTGTTAAAAATTCAGTATGTTAAAAAGTTGTGCTGGCTAAAGTTAAGGCTGGCTGCGTGAGTGTCTTCTGTAATACACTTGCAGCTGGTGCAATGAAGGATTAACATTGTTTACCGTGACTTAAACTACTACTTAAATACTGCTGCACCCTTGGATTACTGACCCTGCAAATGTCTATATCTACTATTCTATGTGAACTATGTGGTGTGTGCGGGGGGGGGGGGTACTTGGACAGAGATATAATATCATTGTGTATGGGCTCTATTTATATAGAAGCACTTGGTTACCTGACTGCTGATTGGAAAAACTGGAGCTAGTTAGTTTTACACTTGTCTTGACTGAACTGGTGTCTTGTTAGTTAGACAACACCACACAAACATTATTTGTCCTTCTGGAATTTACAGGGCATTATATGACACCATAAAGAGATTTACATATAGGTAGAAACATTTGTGTGCGTGTTATTTATCTGGGTATGTGTAGAGATACTATTACCAGAGGTTTATCTATCTTATCTATCTAATAAATAAACAAGACATGTGCACTCTACTCAGTAGTTCAGTTCGCTTAGGTGCTTGCTGGCGTGTGATCCTATATATCCAACAAGGTAGGAAATGCAGGGCACTATCAGGACTTGTGCAAACTAAAAGGGTTATTAATAAAAGTTCTTATCGTTTAAAATGTTGCTAATTTTGCCCAACCAATCAGATATTAGCTTTCAAATGGTAAATAAGATTGATTGGTTAGGGCAAAACCAGTAAGCCATTGTAGCGATTAGAACTTTTATTGAATCTCCTGAAAATACTTTATTTAATGTGCAACAACACAGGTAGCGACGTTTCACCCCTTCTTAGAACTTTCTCAAGCCATAAATGAGTGGAGCACATTTATGCAATATATAGCTAAATCCCACTTTAGTGAAATCATAATAGATTGATTGACTAATATAAAAGTGGATAGTGGTAATATATAAAAAATATAATATTTAATTAAAGTACAAATATTACATCAAAGTGAATATTTACCAAGATCTATAAAGTGGAAACATTTTCATACAAATATATCATTTAAATATACTTTTACACATGAACAATGTTATGTCTATAAGTGTCATAGTGCCAATTAAAATAGTGTAATTTAAATAGTGCATATTAAAAGGTGTTATGAAAGATATTTTAAATACAAAAACATTAAATCTTTATAATAATTTCATTAACTGACATCATAATTCACAGTTATTTAAGTTAACTAATCACTTAACAATAAGTACATAATTAATTAAAATATCTATTATCATATTGATATAAATGACTGAATCAGGGGGAATATAGTATTATACTATTATGCCTTTTTCGGGGATCTCATTCCTAATGTGTCAAGGCATGCTGCACTTATATCATTTTTTTTTATAAATCACCCAGCAGCCACAGCAAGAGAGGTGAGACACCGCTTGATGTATATTTGTGAATGTGCTCTGTATATTGGGACAATGTTGTCTGGAGACTTTAGTTCCCCTTTAATATTATTGTTTGTGCCTACTGGATTTTTATTTATTCTCTTATATATTGAATGCTTCTTTGACTTACAATACGTAGCTCATAGTCCTTTTATGCCATAACAATTACCATCTACAACTGTAAAATTGTTAACTGCACCCCAAGTGTATTATGCAGTTAACAATTTTACAGTTGTAGATGGTAAAGAGAATAAATAAAAATCCAGTAGGCACAAACAATAATATTAAAGGGGAACTAAAGTCTCCAGACAACATTGTCCCAATATACAGAGCACATTCACAAATATACATCAAGCGGTGTCTCACCTCTCTTGCTGTGGGCTGGGGATGATTTATAAAAAAAAATGATATAAGTGCAGGCTGCCTTGACACATTAGGAATGAGATCCCCGACCCAAGAGCTTACAATCTAAATGGCTGGGACAATATACAGATATACTTGGACATGCTCTAGTGCTCAAATGATCAAAGCAAGGAAGCTGCAGCCTCTTTTCCTAGAAGCTGAAGCCAATCTATATAACAACACAGAGATCCCGCCCCTCTCTGACACAGAAACAGGGATTCAATTAGGTTTTTGTTTATTTAAATGTTATATTAAATGCCTGTCCCCAAGAATGATATATTTCTTGCTTTTCTGCAGCCACACTGCAGATGCAAAAAAAAATCCAGATATATTTAAAAGCTTTAGCTGACTATTTTGTATTGACCCGGGAAGCTGTTATGCCATTCACACTGGCTGTAAGTAAACTGAAGGGTAACAAGCAGCTTTCTAAGTCTTTCGGGGACTTGGTGGGGAGACATGTGTATAAATACCCTGTGCATAGAGAAAGTGAATACTGAGCTCAGAGGGCACAGCTCTTTAAAACTACAAGGGCTGTGAGTTGTACAATGATGGCAATGATTGGCAAGATTGTACATGGTATCAAAGGTAAATAAAAATGGCATCTTTACAATTTGAGTCTTAGTTATTTACATGGATTGTGGTGACAATATAGATCGTATATGATCATATTTATGCTGTGTGCACATGTGCATAGTAAAACTAATCCAAATGAATTTTTCTGCCGTATCTTTTCCCAGCTGGCTTGAATGGTCCGGGTCCCAAACTTACACCATACAGACCTCCTGGGCAGCTCCTGTCTCCTTCTTTTACTCTCTATTCTTCTCCACTTTGATTTACCATCACCCTACATACAACAGCATTTCTGCTACTCAGCAACAGCCATGGTATAATGAAAATGATGTTTTCAGGTAAATCATTCACAAATCATTTCCGTCTCTGTCTAGGTCCTGTAGGTGTTTAATAAAAACATATAATATATGGTCATATATTAGTACTCACATTTGCTTATGTTATGTGCCCGGGAGCTCTGGATTGGATCCAATGTGTAGTAGCATGTACCTCACTTAATGGACTTCTAATATTGTATTAGTGGTATAAATGGCAATGTTTCTGTCCTTGTTCTGGACCTTTTCTGGTTGATTTGAGAAAGGTCCAAGAACAAGGACCGAATCATTCCATAAAATGTATTGAAAGACTGTGGAGTGCATGTGTGTACAGCTCAGACCTGAAAAATAAATAATGATGACCTAGTTTCTGATTAAAAGGTACTTTATTTGTGCACATGTGGTGTGCTTTCTGCCACTTTCTATATGGATTAAGCCTGTCAAGACTGATGGGCTCAGTACTATTATGAATAAATGCAGAAAATGGGCTTCCAGGAATGAAGAACAAAGGGTGTCAAACATCTGCCTGTAATTCTATAATGAGTAGGAGTTACAACATGTATCAGATTTATTTTGAATACACTTTACTGTTTCTTTAGGTGACGTTGTTGAGTGCTAAATTAAAGGAACTCTGGGCTAGACAGTTCAGAAACGAGCTTGGATAGGAGAGATACTTGTGATGGACTGAACAAATACATCTTGCTTCAATAAGGTGTTTTTTATAAGGATTTAAGGAGTACATTAATTTTTACTCTCTGTCCACAGTGCATGTCTTCCCCTATATCACAGCAAAGACAATGTTACCATGAAAGAACCTGGCTTGTCCGAGAATTATTTAGTAACTACAGAATGGATTATAACTGGAATGCATCTCATTGTTATAGAATGGTGTTCGCAAAAGGAAGCCCATTTAGACAGCGCCTGTATACAAACTGTAAGTTATACTGTATCTATTGAATTAGAAGGAGGGATGATGTAGTATGTCCATCAGTGCACACTTACAGTATAAGGGTTTCCAGAATAATGAACAATCAAAGGAAAAAACATAAAACCTACAGTACATAACTGCAAGGAAGTAATTAAGAAATACCACAAATTTATTCTTGAAGGAAAAATGCTTAAAATACAGCTCCCTCCCAATTTGTGAATCCATAAGAGGTAGGAGCAAGAATTCATACCTCCGTATGCCTTTATTTAAAATTAAATAGCTTTACAAGCATTGCAGTTATGCCAAGAGCTTAAAGTTGCAAAGAAAAATATTATTATAAATTTTGTAGTCAAGAAAGGGAAATGAAAACAATATTTTTTAGTCAAGGAGAGTAAAAGCTGCATGCACTTAAGGCTTATTTGTATTTAGGTTTAGGTCCCACTATGTGCGTTTTCCATTTTGCAATTGCAATGTATTTTAAAATATAATGAAATTGTGAGAATCAGTTCCTACTGTATAATTTGCATTCTGAATCAATTCGGTCCATTTTTTATCCGCATGCGTGCACGACTTTTGCCCGTCTGTGTCAGAATCACACTTTATAATAGTCTATGGGAATGCAAAAAAAAGCAGACAAGAGGACAAACGTATTTTTTGCGTTTTTATCAATATCTTCTGTAATTTCAAAACAAATGCACAGGAAACACCAACGGACCGTAAACATGACAACATGTGGACAGCATAGAAAAACGCATGTTTAGTAACCTGCAAACAGATCCGGAACAGACAACGCAACACACATAGTGGAACCTAGACCTACAGATGCAAAACTCTGCCATTGCAATAAACCTGCAGCAACCAATCAGAAGTTATTAAAATTTAGCAATCGATATTACATTCCCAATCAGTTTAGCGATCGTTAATTACTAATTTTACGATGATCGTGAATCTACGATAACGCAATCGACATTTACAATCCCCATAGAATACCATTGCGTGTAGTTTACTACTGCATGATATTCTATGACCGAACATCCATTAATTAAGAACATTCTGTGGAAACATACGACCGCAGCCATACATTTATGGCTGCTGTCGTACAATGCCGATAAAGCACGGTAATGCTAAATAGGATACTGCGCTTTATAATATGGCCCCTATTTGGCTACTTGTTGCATGCAATATTTGGGGGGGGGAAGGGAAGCAATTAGATTTTTGAAAAAACACACACACATTATATATACAGACTATCTGTTATCATTAGTCGCCTGAAGAAGGGGAGTATGTTTCCCTGAAACGTTGCTTTATGTACGTTTGATACAGATGCATGAATAAATTATGGTAAGCAAATCCTGAGTGCTGTGTCGTTCCAGACATTATATATATAATATATATAACTAGTGTAAATCGATTTTTATAGAGATACTAGGTCTGGCTTAGCTGTACAGATTTGTTTCGGTCTGGGGTTGTGATTGTAAGTACCTTCTAGTCAAATGAGAGCTGTTTTGGATTCGGTACTCAAAAAACCAAGAGGTGTTCGTTTGTGATAGTGGATGATATATATATATATATATAATATAATATATATACATACATATATATATATTATATATATATACTGTCTTTATACTCTATGTGTCTTGAATACTAAATGCAACAATGAATATTATTTAAATCACTCATATATTTATCAATCTGTAGTGTTTAAAATATACTAACTAGGGCAGTAGGATTACATAAGTAGTCTGTGGGCTCTGGGCAACAAATTCCCTGGTGCTACGCAGTCCAACACTAGCTGTGACAACTTTGGCCTTGATTGGCAGTAGCTGCTGGGAATAAGGGCTTTGAGTGAAACATTAAAAAAGCTTTGGCATGTTGCCTTCCAAAATGTGACCTTCTAAGACAAATTCTAGGTTCATACTAAGAATTTTATGTGCTTAAAATCAGTTTAAAATGTTTTTGTTTTTGTTTTAGGCCTGGTATACATAGGTCAATTTGTGAACAGACTATCAATCAATAAACAGATTGGTAGCATGATGGTTGGAAAAAAAATCATTTTCACGTAACCATGGGTCTGTCAATCATGCAAAAATTTTCACGATTTAGCCACGATCGACCCAAATATTGCACTGGTGGTAAATCAAGCCAAAATATTTTCCCATGTGCACCTGTCCCTAAACATTTTTTTAGCAGTGATGAAAACTTGTCTATTATATTTTCCCTAGTGTCTATTGCATCTGGCATCTCTGTTTCCAATTTACATTTAATAGACAATACATATTCAATAATAGTAGGGATAAGATGAGACTAAAATGTAATAACTTTTTTTTCCCCCCAGACTTACTCTCCTTATAAGCCATGCAAGTGGGCATCTATTTATTTTTTCTATTTGGTCATTTTGAATTCATTTACAGTGCTTTTGAGGTACAGTATGCATACTTTAACCCTTTCAAAGCAAGCTCATTTGAATCAATTACTTTACGTGGTTTGTCTTTAAAATAGTTTTAGCCCAAGGAAAAAAGTTACATTTATATGCTAGCAAAAGTTGGGACTTATGGATACAGTTGATATAAAATCTTACACACCCAATACAATTTCATTGTTTGTACAATGAAAAAAGAAACAAAGGCAAGAAGTTAAAAAAGAAATGAGAAAAAGTTTATAAAATCATATCAAATCATGGTTGTGTTAGTGTGACATCCCCTAAACTAATACTTTTGGAACACTATCAGGGAGATTCAATAAAAGTTCTTATTGTTAAAAATTGTGTCAATTTTTCTCCAACCAACCAGATCTTATTTAACATTTGAAAGCTAACATCTGATTGGTTGGGGAAAGATTAGCAATTTTTAACAATAAGAACTTGTATTGAATCTGCCTGTATACCTGGACTTCGCAAGTTTGCCTACTATTTATAAAAATATTGTGAGAAAATATCACTAAAGTTTGTGCACCATGAAGGCTCTGGTGCTATTATTTAAAACTTGTGTTTGTTTACTGAATTGGTATCCTATTATAGTTCCACCAAACACCAAGTACATTTACCATTGTAAAAACACCATTGTGTTTGTGAATTTTGCTACATTTATTTGGAAGCACTAATTGCCTGTACTGCTGGTTGGAACCATGGAGCTAGCTATTTAAACTTTTGTTTGTATTAAACATAATAATTTTACTTGGGTGTCTTCTGTAATGTATAGGACATTAGAAAGACACAGTAAAATTGAATAAAGTGGGCAAAAACATCCGTGATCTGTTGCACGAGTATGTGGGTGCAGGCCTGCAAAATAAGGCACGTAAAAATAAAGACAAAGGGAAGGGGAAAAAAGGGATCAAGAAAAAGAGATATAGTAACCAGTCTAGACTGGTTATACTGCATATACTGTGGAATATAATAAATAGGGAAGGCAAACAAACCTACAAATATAAGGTAAACCAGAGGTGGACACATGCATCAACCATAGAAAATACAATCTTAATGAATAAGATCTAAAAACTCATAAAATAATTTATTCCTCTGTGCAGTGGAATCCCCAATCCCTCAATAAGTAAAACATGCAAATGGGCCACACAAAATACACCAAAATGTTAAAAATGGCAAAACACACATCTGCAGTCTAATGAAGTAAAGGCATGGGAATACCGGTTGGACCCGCAATATAAAAAGCCCGGATGGATGTGTGAGTGGGCTAATGCATAAACCTCACAGACTCAGGTGGGGCTTACATAAGAACAATGTACAGAACACAAAGGGCGATACAGGACAGTTCACAGGGAGAGATAACAGAGCCAATGGATCAATACAAAGAGGTCAACCTTATCCAATACTTGAAAAGGTAAGTCCACATCTGGAAACCCTCATCCGGATCAAAGTCCCAGTCCCAATGTAAATGATTACATCTGTCCCATCAGTCATGATCGCAACTCCTCTGGCATACTAGAAAGAACCAACCAGATATTACTGAAGATTATTATTTGTCTTGTTTAGTGTTACTGAACTGGATTGAGCTTTTTATTCAGTTGCACAACACCAACAGGGAGATTTACGCAGAGCCAAATTAGCTCTGCAAAACATCGCTGTTAAAAATTCAGTATGTTAAAAAGTTTGTGCTGGCTAAAGTTAAGGCTGGCTGCGTGAGTGTCTTCTGTAATACACTTGCAGCTGGTGCAATGAAGGATTAACATGTTTACCGTGACTTAAACTACTACTTAAATACTGCTGCACCCTTGGATTACTGACCCTGCAAATGTCTATATCTACTATTCTATGTGAACTATGTGGGTTGTGTGCGGGGGGGGGGGGTACTTGGACAGAGATATTAATATCATTGTGTATGGGCTCTATTTATTATAGAAGCACTTGGTTACCTGTACTGCTGATTGGAAAAACTGGAGCTAGTTAGTTTACACTTGTCTTGACTGAACTGGTGTCTTGTGTAGTTAGACAACACCACACAAACATTATTTGCTCCTTCTGGAATTTACAGGGCATTATATGACACCATAAAGAGATATTACATATAGGTAGAAACATTTGTGTGCGTGTTATTTATCTGGGTATGTGTAGAGATACTATTACCAGAGGTTTATCTATCTTATCTATCTAATAAATAAACAAGACATGTGCACTCTACTCAGTAGTTCAGTTCGCTTAGGTGCTTGCTGGCTGTGTGATCCTATATATCCAACAAGGTAGGAAATGCAGGGCACTTCAGGACTTGTGCAAACTAAAAGGGTTATTAATAAAAGTTCTTATCGTTTAAAATGTTGCTAATTTTGCCCAACCAATCAGATATTAGCTTTCAAATGTGTAAATAAGATTGATTGGTTAGGGCAAAACCATGTAAGCCATTGTAGCGATTAGAACTTTTATTGAATCTCCTGAAAATACTTTATTTAATGTGCAACACACAGGTAGCGACGTTTCAGGCCCCTTCTTAGACTTTTCAAGCCATAAATGAGTGGAGCACATTTATGCAATATATAGCCTAAATCCCACCCTTTAGTGAATCATAATTAGATTGATTGACTAATTAAAAGTGATAGTGTTATATATAAAAAATATAATCATTTAATTAAAGTACAAATATTACATCAAAGTGCAAATATTTACAAAGATCTATAAAGTGAACATTTTCATACAAATATATCATTTAAATTACTTTTACACATGCAACCATGTTATGTCTATAGTGTCTATAGTGCCAATCTAAAATAGTGTATATTTAAATAGTGCATATTAAAAGGTGTTATGAAAGCATATTTCTAATATACAAAAACATTAAATCTTTATAATAATTTCATTAACGACATCATAATTCACAGTTATTTAAGTTAACTAATCACTTAACAATAAGTACATAATTAATTAAAATATCATTTATATTGAATATCATGACTGAATCAGGGGGAATATAGTATTATACTATTATGCCTTTTTAAAGAGCTTACAATCTAAATGGCTGGGACAATATACAGATATACTTGGACATGCTCTCTAGTGCTCAACTGATCAAAGCAAGGAAGCTGCAGCCTCTTCTCCTAGAAGCTGAAGATTTAAAAGCTTTAGCTGACTATTTTGTATTGACCCGGGAAGGCTGTATGCCATTCACACTGGCTGTAAGTAAACTGAAGGGTAACAAGCAGCTTTCTAAGTCTTATCGGGGACTTGGTGGGGAGACATGTGTATAAATACCCTGTGCATAGAGACAGTGAATACTGAGCTCAGAGGGCACAAGCTCTTTTAAAACTACAAGGGCTGTGAGTTGTACAATGATGGCAATGATTGGCAAGATTGTACATGGTATCAAAGGTAAATAAAAATGGCATCTTTACAATTTGAGTCTTAGTTATTTACATGGATTGTGGTGACAATATAGATCGTATATGATCATATTTATGCTTGTGCACATGTGCATAGTAAACTAATCCAAATGAATTTTTCTGCCATTATCTTTTCCCAGCTGGCTTGAATGGTCCGGCTCCCAAACTTACACCATACAGACCTCCTGGGCAGCTCCTGTCTCCTTCTTTTTTACTCTCTATTCTTCTCCACTTTGTATTTACCATCACCCTACATACAACAGCATTTCTGCTACTTCAGCAACAGCCATGGTATAATGAAACTGATGTTTTCAGGTAAATCATTCACAAATCATTTCCGTCTCTGTCTAGGTCCTTGTAGGTGTTTAATAAAAACATATATATATATGGTCATATATTAGTACTCACATTTGCTTTATGTTATGTGCCCGGGAGCTCTGGATCTGGATCCAATGTGTAGTAGCATGTACCTGCACTTAATGGACTTTCTAATATTGTATTAGTGGTATAAATGGCAATGTTTCTGTCCTTGTTCTTGGACCTTTCTCTTGGTTGATTTGAGAAAGGTCCAAGAACAAGGACCGAATCATTGCCATAATAAAATGTATTGGAAAGACTGTGGAGTGCATGTGTGTACAGCTCAGACCTGAAAAATAAATAATTGATGACCTAGTTTCTGATTAAAATGTACTTTATTTGTGCACATGTGTGTGCTTTCTGCACCTCTTCTATATGGATTAAGCCTGTCAAGACTGATGGGCTCAGTACTATTATGAATAAATGCAGAAAATGGGCTTCCATGGAATGAAGAACAAAGGGTGTCAAACATCTGCCTGTAATTCTATAATGAGTAGGAGTTACAACATGTATCAGATTTATTTTGAATACACTTTACTGTTTCTTTAGGTGACGTTGTTGAGTGCTAAATTAAAGGAACTCTGGGCTAGACAGTTCAGAAACGAGCTTGGATAGGAGAGATACTTGTGATGGACTGAACAAATACATCTTGTCCTTCAATAAGGTGTTTTCTTAATAAGGATTTAAGGAGTACATTAATTTTTACTCTCTGTCCACAGTGCATGTCTTCCCCTATATCACAGCAAAGACAATGTTACCATGAAAGAACCTGGCTTATCCGAGAATTATTTAGTAACTACAGAATGGATTATAACTGGAATGCATCTCATTGTTATAGAATTGGTGTTCGCAAAAGGAAGCCCATTTAGACAGCGCCTGTATACAAACTGTAAGTTATACTGTATCTATTGAATTTAGAAGGAGGGATGATGTAGTATGTCCATCAGTGCACACTTACAGTATAAGGGTTTCCAGAATAATGAACAATCAAAGGAAAAACATAAAACCTACAGTACATACTGCAAGGAAGTAATTAAGAAATACCAACATTATATTCTTGAAGGAAAACTGCTTAAAATACAGCTCCCTCCCAATTTGTGAATCCATAAGAGGTAGGAGCAAGAATTCATACCTCCTGTTATGCCTTTATTTAAAATTAAATAGCTTTACAAGCATTGCAGTTATTGCCAAGAGCTTAAAAGTTGCAAAGAAAAATATTATTATAAATTTTGTTAGTCAGAAAGGGAAATGAAACAATATTTTTTAGTCAAGGAGAGTAAAAGCTGCATGCACTTAAGGGCTTACTTTGTATTTAGGTTTAGGTCCCACTATGTGCGTTTTCCATTTTGCAAATTGCAATGTATTTTAAAATATAATGAAAATTGTGAGAATCAGTTCCTACTGTATAATTTGCATTCTGAATCAATTCGGTCCATTTTTTATCCGCATGCGTGCACGACTTTTGGCCCGTCTGTGTCAGAATCACACTTTTATAATAGTCTATGGGAATGCAAAAAAAAAGCAGACAAGAGGACAAACGTATTTTTTGCGTTTTTATCAATATTTCCTGTAATTTTCAAAACAAATGCACAGGAACACCAACGGACCGTAAACATGGACACATGTGGACAGCATAGAAAAACGCATGTTTAGTAACCTGCAAACAGATCCGGAACAGACAACGCAACACACATAGTGGAACCTAGACCTACAGATGCAAAACTCTGCCATTGCAATAAACCTGCAGCAACCAATCAGAAGTTATTAAATTTAGCCAATCGATATTTAATTCCCAATCAGTTTAGCGATCGTTAATTTACTAATTTTACGATGATCGTGAATCTACGATAACGCAATCGTACATTTACAATCCCCATAGAATACCATTGCGGTAGTTTACTACTGAATGATATTCTATGACCGAACATCCATTAATTAACGAACATTCTGTGGAAACATACGACCGCAGCCATACATTTATGGCTGCTGTCGTACAATGCCGATAAAGCACGGTAATGCTAAATTAGGATACTGCGCTTTATAAATATGGCCCCTATTTGGCTACTTGTTGCATGCAATATTTGGGGGGGGGGAAGCAATTAGATTTTTGAAAAAACACACACACATTATATATACAGACTATCTGTTATCATTAGTCGCCTGAAGAAGGGGAGTATGTTTCCCTGAAACGTTGCTTATATGTACGTTTGATACAGATGCATGAATAAATTATGGTAAGCAAATCCTGAGTGCTGTGTCGTTCCAGACATTATATATAATATATATATACTAGTGTAAATCGATTTTTTATAGAGATACTAGGTCTGGCTTAGCTGTACAGATTTGTTTCGGTCTTTGGGGTTGTGATTGTAAGTACCTTCTAGTCAAATGAGAGCTGTTTTGGATTTCGGTACTCAAAAAACCAAGAGGTGTTCGTTTGTGATAGTGTATATATATATATATATATACTGTCTTTATACTCTATTTGTGTCTTGAATACTAAATGCAACAATGAATATTATTTAAATCACTCATATATTTTATACAATCTGTAGTGTTAAAATATACTAACTAGGGCAGTAGGATTACATAAGTAGTCTGTGGGCTCTGGGCAACAAATTCCCTGGTGCTACGCAGTCCAACACTAGCTGTGACAACTTTGGCCTTGATTGGCAGTAGCTGCTGGGAATAAGGGCTTTGAGTGAAACATTAAAAAAGCTTTGGCATGTTGCCTTCCAAAATGTGACCTTCTAAGACAAATTCTAGGTTCATACTAAGAATTTTATGTGCTTAAAATCAGTTAAAATGTTTTTGTTTTTGTTTTAGGCCTGGTATACATAGGTCAATTTTGTGAACAGACTATCAATCAATAAACAGATTGGTAGCATGATGGTTGGAAAAAAAATCATTTTCACGTAACCATGGGTCTGTCAATCATGCAAAAAATTTTCACGAATATTTAGCCACGATCGACCCAAATATTGCACTGGTGGTAAATCAAGCCAAAATATTTTCCCATGTGCACCAGTCCCTAAACATTTTTTTTAGCAGTATGAAACCTTGTCTATTATATTTTCCCTAGTGTCTATTGCATCTGGCATCTCTGTTCTCAATTTACATTTAATAGACAATACTATTCAAATAATAGTAGGGATAAGATGAGACTAAAATGTATAACTTTTTTTTCCCCCCAGACTTACTCTCCTTTATAATAGCCATGCAAGTGGGCATCTATTTATTTTTTCTATTTGGTCATTTTGAATTCATTTACAGTGCTTTTGAGGTACAGTATGCATACTTTAACCCTTTCAAAGCAAGCTCATTTTGAATCAATTACTTTACGTGGTTTGTCTTTAAAATTAGTTTTAGACTTCCAAGGAAAAAAGTTACATTTATATGCTAGCAAAAGTTTGGGACTTATGGATACAGTTGATATAAAATCTTTACACACCCAATACAATTTCATTGTTTTGTACAATGAAAAAAGAAACAAAGGCAAGAAGTTAAAAAAGAAATGAGAAAAAGTTTATAAATAAATCATATCAAATCATGGTTGTGTTAGTGTGACATCCCCTAAACTAATACTTTTTTGAACACTATCAGGGAGATTCAATAAAAGTTCTTATTGTTAAAAATTGTGTCAATTTTTCTCCAACCAACCAGATCTTATTTAACATTTGAAAGCTAACATCTGATTGGTTGGGGAAAAATTAGCAATTTTTAACAATAAGAACTTTTATTGAATCTGCCTGTATACCTGGACTTCGCAAGTTTGCCTACTATTTATAAAAATATTGTGAGAAATATTCACTAAAGTTTGTGCACCATGAAGGCTCTGGTGCTATTTATTTAAACTTGTGTTTGTGTTACTGAATTGCTATCCTATTATAGTTCCACCAAACACCAAGTACATTTACCATTGTACAAACACCATTGTGTTTGTGAATTTTGCTACATTTATTATGGAAGCACTAATTGCCTGTACTGCTGGTTGGAACCATGGAGCTAGCTATTTAAACTTTTGTTTGTATTAAACATAATAATTTTACTTGGGTGTCTTCTGTAATGTATAGGACATTAGAAGACACAGTAAAATTGAATAAAGTGGGCAAAAACATCCGTGATCTGTTGCACGAGTATGTGGGTGCAGGCCTGCAAAATAAGGCACGTAAAAATAAAGACAAAGGGAAGGGGGAAAAAGGGATCAAGAAAAAGAGAATATAGTAACCAGTCTAGACTGGTTATACTGCATATACTGTGGAATATAATAAATAGGTGAAGGCAAACAAACCTTACAAATATAAGGTAAACCAAGAGGTGGACACATGCATCAACCATAGAAAATACAATCTTAATTGAATAAGATCTAAAAACTCATAAAATAATTTATTCCTCTGTGCAGTGGAATCCCCCAAATAAGTAAAACATGCAAATAGGCCACACAAAATACACCAAAATGTTAAAAATGGCAAACACACATCATGCAGTCTAATGAAGTAAAGGCATGGGAATACCGGTTGGACCCGCAATATAAAAAGCCCGGGAATGTGTGAGTGGCTAATGCATAAACCTCACAGACTCAGGTGGTGCTTACATAAGAACAATGTACAGAACACAAAGGGCGATACAGGACAGTTCACAGGGAGAGATAACAGAGCCAATGTATCAATACAAAGAGGTCAACCTTATCCAATACTTGAAAAGGTAAGTCCACATCTGGAAACCCTCATCCGGATCAAAGTCCCAGTCCCAATGTAAATGATTACATCTGTCCCATCAGTCATGATCGCAACCTCCTCTGGCATACTAGAAAGAACCAACCAGATATTACTGAAGATTATTATTTGTCTTGTTTTAGTGTTACTGAACTGGATTGAGCTTTTTATTCAGTTGCACAACACCAACAGGGAGATTTACGCAGAGCCAAATTAGCTCTGCAAACATCGCTGTTTAAAAATTCAGTATGTTAAAAAGTTGTGCTGGCTAAAGTTAAGGCTGGCTGCGTGAGTGTCTTCTGTAATACACTTGCAGCTGGTGCAATGAAGGATTTAACATTGTTTACCGTGACTTAAACTACTACTTAAATACTGCTGCACCCTTGGATTACTGACCCTGCAAATGTCTATATTCTTCTTTTCTATGTGAAGATTAGTAGAGTGTGGGGGGGGGGGGGTACTTGGACAGAGATTATTAATATCATTGTGTATGGGCTCTATTTATTATAGAAGCACTTGGTTACCTGTACTGCTGATTGGAAAACTGGAGCTAGTTATTTACACTTGTCTTGACTGAACTGGTGTCTTGTTGTAGTTAGACAACACCACACCAAACATTATTTGCTCCTTCTGGAATTTACAGGGCATTATATGACACCATAAAGAGATTTACATATAGGTAGAAACATTTGTGTGCGTGTTATTTATCTGGGTATGTGTAGAGATACTATTACCAGAGGTTTATCTATCTATCTATCTAAATAAATAAACAAGACCATGTGCACTCTACCTTCAGTAGTTCAGTTCGCTTAGGTGCTTGCTGGCTGTGATTCCTATATATCCAACAAGGTAGGAAATGCAGGGCACTCTCAGGACTTGTGCAAACTAAAAGGGTTATTCAATAAAAGTTCTTATCGTTTAAAATGTTGCTAATTTTGCCCCAACCAATCAGATATTAGCTTTCAAATGTTAAATAAGATCTGATTGGTTAGGGCAAAACCATTGTAAGCACCATTGTAAGCGATTAGAACTTTTATTGAATCTCCCTGAAAATACTTTATTTAATGTGCAACACACAGGTAGCGACGTTTCAGTCCCCTTCTTAGACCTTTCTCAAGCCATAAATGAGTGAAAGCACATTTACTGCACTAATATAGCCTAAATCCCACCCTTTCCTAGTGACATCATAATTAGATTGATTGCTACCTCTAATTAAAGTGTATAGTGTTACATCCTATTAAAAACTATACCTCCATTTAATTAAAGTACAATATTACATCAAAGTGCAATTATTTACAAAGATCTATAAAGTGCAACATTTTCATACAAATATATCATTTAAATCTACTTTACACATGCAACACTGTTATGTCTATAAGTGTCTATAGTGCCAATCTAAAATAGTGTATATTTAAAATAGTGCATATTAAAAGGTGTTATGCTAAAGCATATTTCTACATACACAAACATTAACTCTTTATAATAATTCATTAACTGACACTCATAATTCCACAGTATATTAAGCTACCTAAATCACTACAAATAAGTACATAAATTAATTAAATATATCTTCATATTGAATATAACATGACTGAATCAAGAGGGAATACTAGTACTTATCTACTATTAAGGAATCATTTAAATATACATTGTTCATTGAGGCCACGTGGTTTAACAGTGTTAAATTTTGTAATCCAAAAAACTTCCTTTTGTAGGAGAAGTTTTGATCTGTCACCCCCCTATGTGGGGCAGGTTCATGGTCTAAGGCAATAAATTGTAGGTCTGCGATGGTGTGGCCTTTTGCTAGAAAGTGTTTTATCGATTTCCTGTCTCTGTATGCCACATTAATATCAGACCTATGGCCATCCATCCTTGTCTTTAACATAAGATAAGTTTTCCCTACATAGGGTAACGTGCAGGAACATGTTAAAAGGTATATTACAAAAGTTGTAGTACAGGTAATAAAATGTTGAATCTGAAAGATCTTCACCCCATGTGGATGTTGAAACACCGTGTTGGATATCATATTCTTACATGTTATACAATTTTTACATTTATAGCAAGCCAATGGTTTTTTAGGCAACCAAGATGTTTCCTTTTTATAGGATCAGTGTTCACTAATAAATCCTTTAAATTCCTTCCTCTTCTAAAACCTACAGTAGGTTTAGATGGTAGTATTTGTTTCAATTTTGTATCTGATGTTAAAATGTTCCAATTGTTTCTGAGGCTTTGTTGTATATCTGGACCCATGTTGGAAAAGTTTGTAGAGCACACAAATTGTTTATCGTTCCTGCTGTGTATCACTGTCCCTTTTTGGAATGAGGACCTTTTGTTTTGCTTTCTGTTCAGTTCAGTTCAGTACTAACCTTGAAGGTGAATTTTATAGTACCTTCTATTTCATTGAGTGATTGTATCATGTCCATCAGTGATTCCTTATCTATCTCTCTCTCTCTCTCTCGCTCTCTCTCTCTCTCTCTCTCTCTCTATCTATCTATCTATCCTATTTGGTACTTTATATTCATGTGGGGAGATAGGGACAGACAGATACTTACATCTCTAGTAAAGTTCCCTACTTCACTGCCCTTCTTCTTTTCCTCCAGGCTGCACACACAGCTGATTCCCAATTCCTTTTACCTTTGGAGAAGGGGCAGCAGGCAAAGGCAGCTGCTGTTTCTCTATGATACACAGATGTTACTTCTTTGCCTAGCATTCGACTAAAACTTCCATATAAAGCTGATATATACATGGTGAAATTCTTCCTCCTGAACGACTGTTCAGCACTTCTGACCAGTCGGCCAAGAGGAAGGGCTGTCAGTTGCAAAATATATAAAACTAGCAAACCCCGATTCTTTAAAGAATCGTTCAACCCTGTATTTAAAGACTTCTCCCCCCTCTTTCCCTTCTCTCTCTCTCCCCCTCCCTCTCTTTCCCTTCTCTCTCTCTCCCCCTTCTCTTTCTCTCTCTCTCCCTCCTTTCAATCTCTCCTCCTCCTCCTTTTCTCTCTCTTTCCCTCCTGTCTCACTCTCTATCTCTTCCTCTCTCTGCCCCCCTCCTAGAAACGTTATTGTGGTGTAACGTGCGCGCGTGTCTCAGGTGTGAGCAAGTAGGGGTCAGCTTCTCCAATGGTGCACAGACAGTTGAAGGATGTTACACAGACAGTTGAAGGATGGTTTCTAACTATACCTGTATTATAGGGGTTATGGTAATCGAAACTTAACCTCCTGGGATAGGACCAAGACACAGAGTTAATTTAGAACACAGAAAACAGTCCAAGTCCAACAAAACAATATACCCAGGCCAGTTTGGCCCAAACATACAAAAGGAAAAAGTCCTTTACTATCAGGAGTAGGGCCTAGTGTCCAGCCCCAACAAGCTGCAACAAAACAATCAGAGTAAGTTAAGGTATCATTAAACTCATAGCTGAGAGACTGATAACACATGGTCATTTTTAAAGAACTCAGCCTTCTCTTTTCAGATGCTGCCTAATTAGGCAATTGGGAAGGTGAATGGAGGACCCACACTCCTCTTCCTCCATTCACTCCAGGGACCCATAAAATGCATAGAAAACACCGTATTCCACAAGCAATTCCCTGGAGCTTAAACAAATGACAGGAATCTGGGTGAAACAGATAACCTGTCCTGTGCTTCTCTTACAGTATGTTTTGTGTTTGTAATTACATGTTTACTCTTGAGGCTTGTTGTGTTGCATCAATAAACTAATGATAATGTCTTGCTTGGTTGTATAAAGTACCATATCATACCAGATCAGTATTTATTCCAATTAACAAGTGTTGGTAAATTTTAGTAAATAGTGTTTTGCAACACTAGCATTGTGAGGGTATCACAGATCATTTTGTTTTACTACCAAGTGTTTTCCAAGGCAGAAAGGCTGGTATAACAGCCAAAAGTTCCATTTACAATAAACTACTCTGAATTGTCTCTAAGTCCTGTGAGTGTACGGAATTCCTCAATCTGTTATTATGTCAAAAGCACCTGACATAAAATTGTTTTGGGCAATAATCACCCTGACACTGTTTTGTGACCTGTCTGGATGTGCAAATATCCATATTATGTGATAAGCCAATAGTCATGACAACTTGTAATTCATATTAAATTTGGACCATTCCTGTTTATTTTCTTTTCTGAATGAGTGGACTTTCTGTCAAGTATAATGTATCTCTATTTATTCTTTAGATGGTATGCACTCCTTATTACTGGAGAGTCTCCATTCTTATTATGGTTCTTGTACTCTTATTTGTTTCCTATTCTGTGGAGGTAAGTCTACATTGCTATGGTTCTCTCTGAATCTTACTAGCATAGGTCTATTGGTGGATAGTCAATAACATAATAGACTAGCGTCTATTGGTAGATAGTCAATAACATTTTGTACAAATGCCAGTGGTAAAACCTGTTAGTGAATATTACCATAGTAAAGAATTGAATCCTTAATTTAATTAGTCTGCTATTTTCAAAGTAATCTCCACTGATTTTAGGCTTGGAACACGCATCTTTTTTGAATTGAGTTCTCTTTTAAATCATGCCAGCAATGTCAAATCAACAAAAACCAATCAGATATTGGCCTGTAATCCAAGTTATTTTTTCACACTTCCATAATACCAAATAAATGTTTTGTTCCAAAACTATAAAAAGAGGATATATCTGTTGTATTCAATTAGATCAACTGGACTTGAAGTTTAGTTCATCCATGTTTTTGTGCTATGGGATCTCCAGTTTCACCCATTCTGGCCAACCTTTACATGGAGGAGGTAGAAAACAGGCGCTTTAAACCTTTAAGGGCATAGCACCCAGCCACTGGTTCAGATATGTGGATGACACCTGGGTTAAAATCCACCAGAAGGAAGTACAAGCTTCCACAGAACACATTAATGCAGTAGACAAAAACTTAAAATTTACAAGGGAAGAGGTACAAAACAACAAACTAGCTTTCTTGGACTGCTTGGTAGAAGTCAAGGAGAATGGTAAACTGGAAGTAGAGGTTTACAGAAAACCAACACACACATATCAGTATTTGATGTTTGACTCCCACCACCCTTTAGATCACAAGCTGGGTGTCATCAGAACCCTGCAACACAGAGCTGAGAACATCCCCACTAGCACAGAGGCGAAGGCTAAAGAAATGAAACATCTCAGAGGAGCCCTTAAAACTTGTGGATATCCAGACTGGGAAAGAAAAGAACACCTATATCAACAGTGAAGGGGAAAAGCAAGACAGGAGAAAGAACATGGTCATCCCATGTGTAGCAGGGGTCTCCGAGAAATTAAGAATCAAAAAACACTGTATCCCTGTCTGCTTTAAACCAAACAACACACTGAGGCAGCAATTTGTACCTCCGAAAGACCCAATACCGAAACACAAGAAAAGCGACATCATATACGCAGTGCAGTGCAGTGAAGAATGCTCTGATTTGTATGTGGGGGAGACCATACAGCAACTGCATCAACGTATAGCCCAGCACAGAAGAGCCAATTCCTTGGGTCAGGACTCAGCCGCATACCTGCATCTTAAGGATAAAGGACAAACCTTTGAAGATTGTAATGTTAACATATTGGCAAAGGAATGTGACTGCTTCAAGAGAGGTGTCAAGGAGGCCATTTATGTGAAAATAAAGAAACCAAGCCTAAATAGAGGTGGGGGGGTTTGACGCCAACTGTCTGCCATGTACAATGCTGTTTTGACACCTTACTCTGGGCGTTCCTGGGCGTAGCCACTATCTAATCACGCCCTTAACACTTGGCTGTGATATGCTAATTGGGATTTTCCAGGGTACATAATTGCCAAAGATTCTTGTACAAGTCATTCTGAATTGAAAGAAAGCCAGTCGGATGACTAGCGAAACGTCTTCAAGAACTAAACTTCAAGTCCAGTTGATCTAATTGAATACAACAGATATATCCTCTTTTTATAGTTTTGGAAGAAAACATTTATTTGGTATTGCGGTACAACATACATACCATAACCTGGATGAATGAGAACCTTCACAAGCATATAAAAAGAGGACATTTATTTAATATAAATACTCCAAAAATATTAAATGTAACATGCAAAGAAATTTTATTTTTTATGCACAGTATATGGGCCACCACTTACAGTAGCACTGTTGAAATGTTCACAACTATATTTCCAGTTTTTGTACAGTATCTAGTTTTAGGACACAGTTGGTCTGATGATCTGGGCTCATAGTTAAAGGGCATGGCCCCACTGTGTAGTGTTAATATTAGTTTTGTTTAAAAAAAAAATCCTGCAGAAACAGACTTACCATGCTTCGTTCCCCTGGCTCTCTGCATAGCCGACAGTCGTGTCTGTTGTTGGTTGCCTTTTAGCCCATCACAGATGCGGCTTCCAGTCTGGACCCTGTTCGCAACTTCTGGCAAGCAGGGAGCTGGAAGCAGAGATCCAAGGGAAAAAAGGGTGGTAAGTCTGTTTCTGTTTTTTTTTTTTACAAAACTAACATGGCGGTTGGGGGTGGGTTGGGGTACCCTACACAACAGAGAAAAAATAGTTTGGGGGGTAGAGATATGCTTTAAAGGGATTTTCTTGAAATGATAAAAAATGCTGCCAGAAACTCCAAACATGTTTTTAATCCTGTTTTAAATCTCCACACCAAAAATAATTTCTGGTTGATAATATAGAGTGCTGAAAACTGAAACACTCCCATTTCCCAGCCAATGCGTGGATGCCTTCAGGGTGCACAAAACATGAAACATGACTCGGATGGAAAGAACTATAGGGCACACAATTGGTGTGTTCAAAAATGGGGAGATTTCTAAAAGTAGACATAGGGCTGCTATAAATGGGAGCAAATGGCATTTTAGTGCCTTTCTCTCATATTTTCCTCTGACCTATCTAAGTCCAGATCTCTCCTGCTATTGTGATGTCTTGTAGTTCTGGGATTTACCCTGCAGTGATACTTAACTGGTTTTAACAAGTTTGGATCACAACATTTTCGAACAATATTTTTTTCCTGCCTATTTAAAGGATAAGTACACCATAAAAAAAAACTTTTTTTTTTTTTTTTGCAAGATGATGTTTTAAAACTAAAGTTGGCTAAAACATTTTTTTATCTCCCCTCCCCCTACCTTTTCTGCTAAAAACTTGCTGGTTTCCTCCTTTCCTCCTTGTCATGTTGCTCTCTGGTGACTTTTGGTTTTTGCCCTGTGGTGAAACTTGTATGTAGGTATACAGTACGTTTATTTATATAGCACCACTTGGGGGTGCAGCGATCTACAATATTATAATACACAAAGGTGTACAAGGGGGACAAAATATATAAATACATAAATAAGGAGCAAGTATTGGTATTTCCCATTAGCCTATTTAAAGGATAAGTACACCATAAAAAAAACTTTTTTTTTTGCAAGATGATGTTTTAAAACTAAAGTTGGCTAAAACATTTTTTTATCTCCCCTCCCCCTACCTTTTCTGCTAAAAACTTGCTGGTTTCCTCCTTTCCTCCTTGTCATGTTGCTCTCTGGTGACTTTTGGTTTTGCCCTGTGGTGAAACTTGTATGTAGGTATACAGTACGTTTATTTATATAGCACCACTTGGGGGTGCAGCGATCTACAATATTATAATACACAAAGGTGTACAAGGGGGACAAAATATATAAATACATAAATAAGGAGCAAGTATTGGTATTTCCCATTAGCCTATTTAAAGGATAAGTACACCATAAAAAAATAGTCTTTTTCCTTCTCCCTTTTAAATTTGATTTTATCAGCCTATGTGTGCCTTCCTTTATGATTATATATATATATTATATATATATTATAATATATATATATCATATTGTGGCTTTATAAATAGAGAGACTGAAAGCTACAAGCATTTTTGGCAATACATCTGAAGGTAATTACATTAAATGAAACCAACTGGAATAGTAAGATTACTTGTTAATGGGAAATACCAATACTTGCTCCTTATTTTGTATTTATATATTTTGTCCCCCTTGTACACCTTTGTGTATTATAATATTGTAGATCGCTGCACCCCCAAGTGGTCTATATAATAAACGTACTGTATACCTACATACAAGTTTCACCACAGGGCAAAACCAAAATAATTATATAGATTATTATCTATCTCTGCTATCTATCTAGATTATCTATCTATCTCTGCTATCTATCTATCTCTTCTATCTGTCTGCTATCTATCTATCTCTGATATTTATCTATCTATCTATCTTTCTCTGATATTTATCTATCTATCTATCTATCTATTACTATCATCTTCTATATCTTGATATTATCTTTCTATCTATCTACATATCTATCTCTGATATTTACTATATCTATCTATCATCTTCTCTGAATTATCTATCTATCTATCTATATATCATCTACTGATATTTATCTATCTCTGCATATCTATCTATATTATCTATCTATCTATCTCTGATATCTATCTATCTATATTATCTATCTATTCTCTTCTATCTGTCTATCTCTCTCCGCTATCTATCTATCTCTATATCTATCTATCTATCTATCTCTGCTATCTAATCTATCTATCTCTGCTATCCATCTTATCTCTGCTATCCATCTATCTCTGTATCCATCTATCTCTGCTATCTATTATCTATCTCTGCTATCTATCTATCTCTTCTATCTGTCTATCTCTCTCCGCTTATCTATCTATCTCTATTATATCTATCTATCTATCTATCTATCTATCTATCTATCTCTGCTATCTTAATCTATCTATCTCTGCTATCCATCTATCTCTGCTATCCATCATCTCTGCTATCTATCTATCTCTGCTATCTATCTATCTCTGCTATCTGTCTGTGTAACTATCTATCTCTGCTATCTTATATCTATCGTTGTTTTGTTTCATCTATCTATCTATTCACTCCATCTATCTATTTAGCTACTACTATATCTATCTATGACCTATCTATCTCTGCTATCTATCTATCTATCTCTGATATTATCTATCTCTGCTATCTATCTATTATCTATCTATATTATCTATCTATCTCTGCTATCTATTATCTATATTATCTATCTATCTCTGTATCTATCTATATCTATCTATCTATCTATCGCTATTATCTATCTTCTCTCTATCTAATCTATCTCTGCTATCCAATCTATCTCTGCTATCCATCTATGTATCTATCTATCTCTGGCTATCTATCTATCTCTTCTATATGTCATTCTACTATCTATCTGATATTTATCTATCTCTATTATCTATCTATCTCTGCTATCATCATATATCTATCTATCTCTGTATTTATCTATTATATCTACTCTGATACCTATCTACTATATATCTATCTATCTCTGATATTATCTATACTCTGCTATCTATCTATCTCTGCTATACTATCTATCTATCTATCTATTATACTATCTATCTAATCTATCTATCTCTGCTATCCATCTATCTATCTATCTCTGCTATCTATCTATTCATCTATCTCTGCTATCCATCTATCTAATCTATCTATCTCTGCTATCCATCTATCTTGCATCCATCTATCCTGTATCATCTATCTATCTATCTATCTCTGCTATCTATCTCTGATATTTATCTATCTCTGCTACCTATCATATATCTATCTATCTCTTATTTATACTCTGCTATCTATATCTCTGCTTATCTATCTATCTATCTATCTATCTATCTATCTGCTATCTATCTATCTCTGCTATCTATATCTTCTATCTCTGATATTTATCATTCTCTGCTATCTATCTATCTCTGCTACTATCTATCTATATATCTATCTATCTATCTATCTATCTATCTATCTATCTATCTATCTATTCTATCTATATCTATCTATACTATCTATCTATGCTACTATCTATCTATCTATCTCTGATACCCTCTCTATATATCTATCTATCTCTGATATTTATCTATCTCTGCTATCTATCTATCTCTGCTATCTATCTATTCTATCTCTGCTACTATCTATTATCTCTGCATCTATCTATCTCTGCTATCTATATTTCTATCTCTGATATTATCTATCTTGCTATATCTATCTCTACTATCTATTATCTATATTATCTACTATCTATCTATATATCTTATCTATCTATCTATCTCTATATCTACTATCTATCTATCTATCTCTGCTATCTATCTATCTATCGCTTATTATCTATCTATTCTATGATCTATACTCTGCTATCTATCTATCTACTACACATCTAACTACCACCACTATCTTGCGTATCCACCATCTATCATCACTACACTCACATCTCTACACACAATCTACCATTACTACTGTCTATCTATCTCTATACACTCTCTATAAGCATCTCTCCATTAGCTATCTATCATATCTATCATCTCTGCTATCTATCTATCTATCTAGCTATCTACTATCATCTATCTACTATCTATCTATAACACACACACACTTCAGTGTATATGTCCAGACACAATACTAAAACATGATTAGAAGTCAGCAGAATCTTCAGAACAGGATCTTCTTGAATGCACAATGAACAAATTGCAAATTTTTCACATGGATAACTAAAGGGAACTACTTGCTCCTCATATGAAGTTATGTGTGCAGAAAGTTAATAAAATTACTTTTGTGTCCATAACATACCTAGTGGCACTACCCCCCTGTCCCACACATCAAATAGCACTTGGTACCCCTAATATTGTTTGTAAAGAGGCTTGCATTCTTGGTGAAACTTTTTTCAGGAGTTTGAGCTAAAAAAACACACCACACAACACACACACACACACACCACACACACACACCTCTCTACCTCTTCCGGCGCTGCTTCAGGCGCCTTGCCGAACTTCCGGCGCTGCTAAGTCCCGCATCAACCCAGCGGCAGCTCAATTGCCGAAGGGATTTGCCGCCTTTTTTTTTTAAAAAAACAGACACTAATGTGCCGCCATGAGCAACTGTTTCAAGTTGGTCATGGTAGGAGCGGCGCTGCACAACCTTCGCAAGGCGCCTTACCCGAACTTCCAGGCTGCGAGTCCTGCATCAACCTGAGCGCGCACACACCTCTCTACCTCTTCCGGCGCTGTTCAGGCGCCTTGCCGAATTCCGGCGTGCTAAGTCCCGCATCAACCCAGCGGCAGCTCAATTGCCGAAGGGATTTGCGCCTTTTTTTTAAAAAACAGACACTAATGTGCCGCCATGAGCAACTGTTTCAAGTTGCGTCATGGTAGGAGCGGCGCTGGGTAACCTAAATTTATGGTTCTTTTCTCGGTAACCTCAAAAGTAAAATCGGTAACCCTCCAAAGTATAATTCGGTAACCCTCGAATTGGCCATTTCCCAGGTGCCACAGCCATTTACAGAGTTACCATTGTTAGTTTTGCTGTAAATCACCTGCACTTTTCGAACTATCACTCTCCCATTGACTTTAATGGGTCTGAATTTGAACTTTTGAACTTTCAAACTTTTACTGAAGTTCAAAAGTTGAAAACGGACCAAACTTAATGAAGTTCGGCCACCTCTAATTATACTGTGAAATAGAGTTAACTAATGTATGTCTAAACTATTTCTGGTATTATTCTTAGGTTAAAGTAGGCTATAAAAAATCACTTTGATAGTGGCTTGTGAAACTGTTACAGAGTGGCTGAATGTTCATGACATATTGGGGATCACCATCTTAAAGGCAAGAAATCCCCAGAATCCCTGTGACATCATCAGCACACAATGCTATTTCAGCCACTTGGTACTGGCTTCACAAGCACCAGAGGAATCCAAAAACGTTGGAGCCAGATGTAAGCATTTCAATATATATATGGTTTTCTTTTCCTTCAATAATTTCGTCCAGTAGATTTAGAAAAAAAATTGAGCTAGCTTCCTTTGGCTTCCTAAGGCTTTTGGGTATTCACGAGTTGAATTTGAGCAAATATGCTAACTTTGAAAACTCTTGGCCTACATTCTTGACCTAGCTTCTTAACCCCTGACAGTGAGTTCAGAGATCCGCCAAGTCGGTTGTTCAACGATCCCTGAACGAACATCCGTTTCGGCCGATAAAGCGCTACACGGGCAATTATCGGCCGAAACGTTTGTTTGTACACTTCATGCGTTGAGGGTTGGTACCCACAATCGCACATGTGTACGAGCCTTAAGTGGTTACATACTTCATTTCATTGTGGTGACTGTAGGATCAAATATATATATAGAAAGACATTAGTTGTCTTTCCTGTATTCCTTGTTCGGCTTTGGTTTTTTTGGGTTTTGCTAATGGTATAACTTGTTCCTTTGCATTTCCTTTATTTTGGTTACATGTCTGGCACTTTTCTTGCAGGGCTCTGGTTTATAGATTAATAAGATTTGTTTTCTTTAACATTTATCTGCAGTGCTGTCTATGTTAAATCACTCCACGCTATATCTTAGAGGAAACCCACATTATTGAGAACTTTATAACAACTACGGAATGGCTTGTTGCTGGAATAAATTTGATTGTTATAGAATTTGTGTATTCCAAAGGAAGACCTTTCAGACAACCTCTTTATACTAATGTGAGTATATAACTAGCATTTGTTAGAGATCATAAACATTTTTGGCCATGAGCCTTTTAAGAAAAGTATCTTGACCACTGGGCACACAGCATTTGGATTAAAGGTCAACTAAATGGAATAAATTCTAAAATTGGACATTTTGGATGATTATCGAGTGTGTGCAGGGCCCAAAGCTATTAACACAGTATAATAGACCAATCCTGGTGGGTCTGATGGTTGTATTATCAGCTGCATGTGTGATAAGAAATCGTCCAACCCATTGCCGCATTTGACAGCCAGTGAACATACACTTTAAGGATTACAGGTTTCAAGGCCAGATATAGCCAAAATATTTTTTCAGATAGAACTTGCATTTATTTTTCTGTCGATGTCCCATTTCACAGGCACCTAAATCCTTAAAATAAAATGATATAGTCAGGTCACAGTTTCTCTCCATAGACTGTAATGGCAGACTGAATGGCTATACTAAAATCTTTAAATAGATGTTAGCCCTGTTTAAGTTAATGGGTTGGTTATAACTTAAAGGTGGTTTCAGCCGCAGTGGGAATTCAAAACAAGATGAGGAACAACCACAGTTAAACATTGCATATTTATTGAGCAGGTTAACAATATTCAGAATTCAAACAAGGCATGTTGGGAGTTGTAGTTTCTAAATATCTGGAGTACCACTTCAGATCACTGTATGGGAACTGTTATTGTTTATGTTGGGATAAGTTGGAAATTTTAGGACCATATTTGTATTTATATTAACTAGATGCTTTTAAATCTTTGTTTTAGACTTGTTCAGCCTTGTGATCGCTTTGCAAGTAGCATCCTATTATTTTTCCTATTTGGTGATTTTGAATCTTGTTTTATACTACTTTTGAGGTACAGTATGTCAGATAAATTGTTCACATGATGGACACAACGCATTCGCAAATAAAGATCCATGGGCTGCTTTATATTAAATAGGCTTTGCTACACAAATCGTTTTTGAAGGTATTACTAGGACGTAGTATTATAGGTATGGTTTTAGCAAACAATTCCGGTAGAAGCAAATTTTTGGCCTGACTTGACCGTTTTCCACTAGCGATTGCTCGACCAGAATGAATTACAGTTGATGATGTTTAAAAAACACGGCTGCTTTTGAAGGTTCCAAATATACAAGGCTACTTTCAATGGTTAACAGGCTACTTTAGAGGGCTGGCGAATATACAAGGCTACTTTCAAGGGTTAACGAGGCTACTTAGAGGGCTGTCGAATATACAAGGCTACTTTCAAGGTTAACGAGGCTACTTTAGAGAGCTGTCGAATATAAAAGGCTACTTTCAAGGGTTAATGAGGCTACTTTCGAGGGCTGTTGAATATACAAGGCTACATTTGAGAGTAACTGAAAGTAACTGAAAAAAGGTTGCGTGCAAAGGAACTTCATGTTTAAAAGCATTTTAGTGATTTGTCCATGTTCCCCTGACCATTTCCCAGGTGGTGAGCATCTACCATGTTTTTCCTACCCTATTTTACTTTAAAATTTTGATTTTTTTTGCCCCATTAACATTTTTGGGGTAAGCTTTTGGATTTTGCATTTTCTATTTTTTTTTTAAATCTGGTTTTGAACTCTCTAACTTAAATAAAGAGCAATGTAAATTTGGGTGTAAAAATATTTCTCTATACATAGCTGTGGTAAGAATGTGCCGTACAGTTTTGGAAGGCAAAAAGGATAGAAAATAACATTAGAAAAGGGGACAGGCAGGTAGTCAGGTAACAGGTTGCCGCAACTTGAAAAAAATAATCAAAGACTAGTCATTAGCTATGTTACGGTCAGGAACTAGAGACTGGTCATCAGCTAAGCCAGAGGCTGTGTATTTCTGGTGAATTACACTCAACAAGATAGGGGAGAAGTGCAATATATTTATTAATCGATAAGGGAAAATGAGGGGGGGGGGAAGTAAACAGTACAAATTCTTGTCTATAAAGACTATCAGGGTTATTCATAAAAGTTCTTATCGTTAAAAAAATGGTGCTATTTTTGCCCCATCCAATCAGATGTTAGATTTGATATGTTAAGTAAGATCTGATTGGTTGGGGGTGAAATTAGCACCATTTAAATGATAAACACTTATTTAATCTCCTGATTATATATTGACATTTTGAAAAACTCACTGGAATGCAACCCTGTACTGGGGATGCTAAAATGTGTTCCCTAACAAGAAAATGTTGATCTGTTTTTCAAAAAAATAAAAAGACCCATGGGTATGTTTTTTTTTATCCTATTTTTTTCTAGATGGTTGCACCCCCATATACTGGCGAATTACATCCTTGCAATTCTACTTATTATTTTCTGGTATCCTATGCTGTGGAGGTATAATTAATGATAATAAATTCTAATTGGAATTAATATTTAAAATTAAATGTAAGTGCACTGTAAAATCAAGTTGTGTTCATTTGGAAGCTGCGCTTTAAAAATACGTTGCCATATTTTTTTTTACCTATGTCCCTCCAGAGCCTAGCTTTGTGCCTTGAAAGTTGCTGACATCTTGTTACGGTTTGCTGAAGTTTAAGCTCCGCCCCTGAGATTTCCTCTGCTTTTCGCTTGAGCCTTAAACAGTAATGCCTGAGGAGTTCCGTGCACGCGTGCGTTTCCTGCTTTCTCCTGCTTGAGCCTTAAACAGTAATGCTGTGAGTTCCGTGCACGTGCGTGTGCACGGAACTCACAAGCATTACTGTTTGAGCTCAAGCAGGAGAAAGCAGAGGGAAACGCACGGGCACGGAACTCTCAGGCATTATGTTTAAGGCTCAAGCAGGAGAAAGCAGAGGAAATCTCAGGGGCGGAGCTTAACATTCAGCAAACCAGTAACAAGATGTCAGCAACTTTCAAGGCACAAAGCTAGGCTCTGGAGGGCATAGTAAAAAAAAATATGGCAACGGTATTTTTAAAGTGCAGCTTCCAAATGAACAAACTTGATTTTACAGTGCACTTATCCTTTAAAAGTTCCATTTTTTCATGGTCAAACGTGGTTCATCCATAGTTGTGCTTTTTTATAACTACAACTTATCTCCTCTTTCTGAGCAAACAGTAACTTTGTTTAAGTCATATACTTGTCTCAAATGTTTAATTCAGAACCCCAATGCTAAACTGATGCCCTAGGAACTATTTATTTCAAATCTGTTGTTAACTTCTTGCTGGGGGAAGCAAAAGACCATGGGCAAGAGTCGATTTCAATGCCCAGATAAAAATAATGCTGGGTACACATGGAGGGACTATTTGTCCTGGCCGGGGCAATGTCTCAGTCGCAGCAAATTCGGTCACGGACGAATTTGTGCATGAACGATCGTGCATTCTCATAGGGAACCGCACGATTGATCTGAATTACTGACACGTCCGATCGATGTTCGTCAATCGGACAAACTAACGATCTAGGGCGGGCACGGCCGGCCGCACACACCAGCAGATATTTTTAGTACATGGCTGGAAAGTGCCGTGAATCGGTCGTTCGGCCAAAAAATCTGCTGGTGTTACCCAGCCTAAAACCTTGTCAACGTGACTAAAGCTGGTCACTAGAGATGGACGAAACTCACTGGTTTCATTCCATTTTCGGATTCTTGGATCTCGAATAATTTTCGAAAATAACTCGGATAACATTAGAAAATGATCAAAATATGATCGGAGACCATTTTCAAGTTTCTGATAGTATTTTCAAAATTTTTGAAAATAGCCTCGAACGTTAGATTTTTGGAAATACCATTGAAAACTCGAAATGGTCACTGATCGTATTTTCGATCGAAAACCGGGGGTTCCGCGTCGAACACGGATCCCATCTCTACTGGGCACATGATGAAAAAAAAGGAAGTGTTCAAGCAGGAAGTAATATTGCTGAACCTTTCCGCAATAACTTCTCACAATTTTATCTAGAGATGTGATTTAGGTTTATTTGAAGGTACAATGGAAGGATTTTTAAATAATTCTTACTAGTTTGGAAGAATTTAAGACCACAGTTACCCTTTAAGACTGAATTGGGTTGAATTCACAATTCTGAACTAAAACATAAATCATACAGTATAAGCTGCGTTAGAGTAACTAAAGGTATCCATACACTGCATCTTACCTGCACATGTTCCCCCCAACATTCCAGCCAACTGGCAGCCTGATAACTTTACGACCAACGTTACAGCCTAACGCTGATCAGAGTATTATGGGCCAGGAAAACTTAGTGGAACATGGCAGGTAAGAAATGCTGAAAGTATATGTTAAATCAATTAGACATTCATCGCCATTAGCCTCAGGAGTTGTGTTAAGCTTTTTGGTGCCCATACGCTACTTAGATATTTAATAAATAAGATGTTCGACTATAGAGGAACGCCTAATCTATTTAATATTTATAGCACTGGGGGGTTTCTCACCTTCCAACTTTCCGTAAAGTTTCCTGACTAGCCCATCATTTTCAATTCGATTGCAAAAAGAATAGTTCCTTAGCGCCACCTAAATACTGCAGAATATCGGAAGGTTTCTAAAGTATGGGCACTATATAAACTGTTATGGGAGGGTGCACTGCTCAATAAGTTGGCCGCGTAGATCACTGAAATTCAGTGGTGCACTATAGGGATATAACATATGTTACAAACAACTTGAATGGGACACAAGGGTTCCCATTATAAAAAAGATCCCTAATTAAGGCACACATACAACGGCTTAAAAATGTAACAACGTTTATTGGTGATCACATACACAAAATCCTCCATATCATAAATAAGTGTTAAACCCTATCATACCCCTATACATTATAGAATCAATAGTATACTTAGACATAAAATTAAAATAACACCCAGCCAGGCGTCCCTGGCTATAGCTGTGTAGGCTGAGTTCCACTAAACTGATCGGTCCCGACATACATAGATGTTAACACGAATTACGTTCCAGCATGTAGATTGTGTGTACAGTACTTACGAACCAAGGGACTTAGCGTGAGAAGCCAAGAAAGAGGTCAGACGTGTGCCGCCCCGTGCCTCAGACGGACCACACTCTAAGGTCCCGTGGTTCGTAAGTACTGTCCACACTATCTACATGCTGGAACGTAATTTGTGTTAACATCTAGTATGTCGACCGATCAGTAGTGGACTCAGCCTACAAAGCTATAGCAGGGACGCTGGCTGGGTGTTATTTTAATTTATGTCTAAGTATTGATTCTATAATGTATAGGGGTATGATAGGGTTTAACACTTATTTATGATATGGGGATATTTTGTATGTGATCACCATAAACGTTGTTAAATTTTTAAGCCGTTGTAGTTGTGTGCCTTAATTTAGGGATCTTTTTTATAATGGGAACCCCTTGTGTCCCATTCAAGTTGTTTCTAAAGTATGGGCACCTTTAGTGTGCCTATAGACTAACTAATATTTTTTCTGCCCAATCAGAAATATATGACTTTGCTAATAAGGTTCTCTTATGGCCCTTTGCTAAGAGATCTGCCTGAAGGGATGACCATGGGTTGTCAATAGATGCTTATAAGTCTGGGCACCATCTGTTGGACCATACAATAAGCATTCTCTTGTGGTACTGGCCAGCTATAATCATCTACAGTAAAGGCTTTAACTAGAATAACAATCACGTAAGCTAAATGTATTTTGGAGAAACTCAAATAAATTTTTTGTGAAGGACTGGTGGTATACATAAATAAATACCTTTTTGTCTATATTAAATTATACATATATAAACAAACAGACACACACTTTAAAAACCATAATACTAATTTGCTGACAATATTTAAATAACAGGACGGGTTCATTGAAAACAGAAAGACTCTGGAAGTGTTAAAGAGATTAAATTATCAATCAAAAAGTCAATAAAGATACTGCCGAGAAATTAAAGATGGACCCAGACTGGCCTCCACAGAACAGAACTGATTATGCAAGGAACTCACAAGCATTACCGTGATGCACAGTTATGTGATGTACAGTAGAACAAATGTTTTTACCAATGTTTACTACCAGCCATAATTTTGTCAACAGAAACAGATCAGCTGTAGATGGACTGCTGTAAATAAAAATGTAACAGCCTGAGCTGTAACCTGGGCTGACCAGTAATGTAAGGAGGTGTTTAATTCTGCAGCTGTCTAACCCAATTAAATATCTTAATGTAATAAAGTTTTATTTTTCATTGCAGTAATCTGAAACATAGGGGGCAATTAATATGGAGCACAAGTGCTTTTTTAACTTCTTTTCTCCTGATGCAGTAACTGTATCACACTGTGCCATTTTACATTACATTACCATCTTTTTGTGCTGCAAGTCACACAATAATCCGAAATAATGGTTGATGCATGCTCTGCAAAAATAGATTGCAGTGCATGCAATGTGGCCACCCACATTGAGATGCACTGCTCTGCGATAATCAATCGAAACAGATCGCGTTTACATGGCAGTGTGGCCTAGCCCTAAATGCATCACAGGAGCTGGAAGGTATGGTGGGGCACTGAACTGTGCTGGTTTAAATAAGCCAATATAATAATTATTTATTTCTATTCTACATCATAGCACAAAACTTAACCTAAAGTGAAGTTAAAGGGCCATGTCCAGGCAAAACATTTTTTCCATATAATGCAGAGCACCCCCCCCAAACCCCAATTTCGCATTTATAAAGAAATGCCAAAGATGCCCCTGAAGTGAAATGCCAAGATGCCCCTGAAGTGATTACCTAACCCAGTCCCTCGTGCTCAACTTGTGGCTGTCAGTAAGGCGCGAGCGATGCTTCACATGCTCTGTAGTGCTCAACAGATCAAAACTATGAAATAGAAGCCTTGCTATTTCTCCTTGCTCCTAGAAGCTGGCAGCCAATCATCTAAAAGAACAGGAGTCCTCCTCTCCCTGACACTGAACAGAATTTCAGTATTCAATTCTCCTGTCCCTAACAATGATGTAATAATTTGCTTTCTTGAAAAAAAGAAAAGTAATCCTTGCAGTGTATTTCGTAGCTTAATTTTTATCATTTGCTAGGAACATAATGTAAAAAAAAATAAAATCTGGGGATTTGAACATGTTCCTTCTGAACTGTGTTTTCTAAAACAAGTATTTAAGCAGGTAAGCCACCACAACACAGCAGATAAACAGGTATATTTTTCTTTTTATATTGCTTCATTGCAATACCGCACATTCTTAATATGGCCCATAGACTTCTGTGTCGTTCACAGAACCATAGGGGTACACGGAAATATCGCACTTGCCTGTATTGTGACAGTCAGGATATTACAGATATGTTACTATTTAATTGTTAGCCAGCATTATGGGTAGGGTATAAAGGTCAGACTAGATTGACAGATGTCTTTATCAACCTCTAATAATATGTTACTATGTACATGTTAGTTATGCGTTATGAGTAGGGTAAAGGTCAGACAGATGAACATATTTGTATAACTTCAATGCCACTATTGCCAGCCATTTTGAGTATGGTATAAGTCGAATAGATGGGCGTATGCCTTTATTCAACCTTAAAGCTATATTACTATGTTACTATCAGCCAGGCATTATTGATAGGCTATGAAGGTTCTCGTGGCTACGTTGGATCGGAATTCGATCGTCGAGGACTGTTTCGTCACTGATCGCTCGTGTGGGGGGGACGGTCGACTAGCTCATCGTTTTGGTCGTCACTGGACTGTCGATCTTCATCGACTGTCGGGGTTCGAAAAACTTGTCGATATCAGTGGTCGGAAAGGACTTCGTTGATACCGGACGTATTTGGCTCTTTTCGGGATCGGACTTTGTGTTGGTCGATTGGTCGATTCGTCTCTTTGATAGGCTGGATCGGTGCGGAATATTTGACCTTCGGGGATCGTTGACTCATTCGCATTTTCGGTTGCTCGGACTCGGGTGGCGGATCGGGGTTCTTTGGAATGCGGACTTTCGTCGTGCGCCGCGTTTGGTCGTCGTCGGGATTCGGTCGTAGTCGTTTTCGACGGGGCGTCGGACTTAGCTCATCTCTCTCCTTCCCTCGCTCTTGTCTCCTGTCCCTGTGCCATGCTTTGCCCTGCATGTTTTACTTTACCTCCAATGCTAGTATCTATGTAACTATTAGGTGTTTTGGGGTATGGTATAAGGTCAGACTAGATAGATGTATGTTTTTAACAAACCTTCAATGCTGCATTACTGTTAAATATGCATTGGTTGGTTACAAAGGTCAGAATAGATGGGCTAATGTCTTTAATCAACCTCCAATGCTAAGTTACTATGTAACTGTTAGACAGGCATTATAGGCTGAAGCCTTACCGCATTATCAGTGAATTTGGGATATTTTCACCCATAGACTACAATGGGTCCAATCTCAAATGTGGATATTTCAATGTTTTAATTAATAAAAACAGTAAAAAATGCAAACATGGATACCCCAAATCTCCACACAGACACATGTACACACAAGTTCATAATGAGGGACGCACTCACATTCTTCTTAATATGTTTGTTGTGAAAGATGTGTGCAACACATTTTGGTCGGGGGCCCCTTCGTCAGGTACAACGTTGTGCAAATATTTTCACAATAGACATTTTAAGAAGAACGTGAGTGTGTCCCTCATATGAACTTTTCTGGATATAACAGCTGGAGGTGGTTGACAGCACCAACACAAAAAATTTGTCATACTTACCGGAATTTTCTTTTCGGACTACAAATGGCAGTGGTCACTATAGGGTTATCCCTCATTCCGGGCGCAGGACAGGAAGCATAAAATTGTTCCCACCCCTCCCCTACCCAGTCCAGATGGACCGAGCAAGAACAGGATAGGGTGGGATAAATGTGACCACTGCCATGTTGTAGTCCAGGAGAAAGAAAATTCCGGTAAGTATGACAAATTTTCTGTTTTCCGCCAACATGGCAGTGATCACTATAAGGATATACCAAAGCTAAACAATAGGGTGGGATGCAAATAAAACATTTTATTGAATAGCAGAAGAAAAAAAACACTGAGACAAAGTTAGCATAGGATGCAGATGCTAAATCCAATGGTAGTGTTTTATAAATGTATGGGCTGAGCTCCTAGTGGCTGCCTTGCAAATATCTTCCGATACCCCAGCCTGAGGGGCCACGAAGTTGCCACTGCACTTGTTGAATGAGCTTTAACCAGGGGAATTTGGAGTTGTGCCATATTATAAGCCTTTTGATACAGGATGTGATCCACCTTGCACCGTAGATTTGGAAGGTTGAAGACCGTGTTGACTCTGTGTAAAGGAGAAGTAAAGATGTAGTTTTCCGAAAAGATTCTGTTCGTTGTAATATATTTGATGCATCTTGCACATCAAGATTATGAAGAATTTTAGATTCAGGAGAATTGGAGTCCTGTTCGAAAGATAGGAAGAACAATGTCCTGGTTGACATGGAAAACTGGATATGACCTTAGGAATGAAAGATTTGGTAGTTTGTAGAACAAGTCGGTCATGGAAAAATTTTAGATGTGTTCTGTTAATTCTGTAATTTCTGCTACTTTTCGACCTGAAGCAATAGCTAGAAGGAAGGCAGTTTTCCAAGTTAGTAATGTCAAAGAAATTTCTTCTAAAGGTTCAAATGGTGGCTCCATAAGGATCTTTAAAACCAAAGGTAAGTCCCACGGTGGTGATGTATTATGATGTGGTGGTTTTATTTTTTTTAGATGCTGTTTTGACACCTTACTCTGGGCGTTCTATAACACCTCTTAGCCACTATCCAATCACACCTTAACACCTGGCTGTGATATGCTAATTGGGATTTTCCAGGGTACATAATTGCCACAGATTCTTGTACAAGTCATTCTGAATTGAGAAAGCCAGTGGATGACTAGCGAAATGTCTTCAAAACTAAACTTCAAGTCCAGTTGATCTAATTGAATACAACGATATATCCAACAATAGGATTTCAGAAATATGCGAAGTTGAAGAATCTTTAGATAAACACCAGGATTAAAAAAGTTTTCCAAACTTTATAATATTAGAAGAGGTAGAATATTTCTTGATTAATGTCTGGATTACTGAATCAGAAAGACCTAATGTCTTAATTGTGCTTTTTCAAAAGCCAAGCCATCAAATTCACATTGAGGGATCTGGATGAAGAATGGGAGAAAGCATCTATACAAGCTGCCTGACTGTCTGGGAATCTGGAACAAAATACTGGGACTTTGTGATTCTTGCTGGAAGCCATTAGATCTTTTGGGGTATACCCCATATCTTGTTAGGTCGCTGAAGACAGATTGATTGAGGGACCATTCCCCGGACTCACTACCCTCTGCTTAGGTAATCTGCTGGATATTCTGATGACTTGGAATGTAAATTGCTCTCAGGTATAACAAGTTGTCCTCTGCCCAAATTAGGATCTCTAAGCTAGGGTGCACAGAATTTTGCTCGCGAGTGCCTCCCTCTCTTGTTGATATATGCAATAGCTGTCCTGTTGTCTGAGATTACTAGCACGGTTCTGTCTGATTTGATTTTTGAAAGATATTAGCGCTAGTTGATGGCTTTCAATTCTTTGAAGTTGATTGATTGATTGTTTAGACTCTTGTCCCAGACATCTGGACCCAATGATTCTGATAATGGGCTCCCCAACCAACTAGAATCGCGTCTGTTGTCACTCGTACCAAGAGGGTTCTTGGAGTAGAATTGGATGATAATTCTCTTTGGCAGTCCACTACAGTAGGACTTTGTATAGTTTCCTTGGTTAGATATATTAACTGGAGGGGATTCTTGATGGAATAATCCCATTGTCTTAGGAAATTCATCTGAAGAGGATGAACATGGCTCATGGCCCACCTGACCGATTGAGTAGAGGCTACCATATTCCCAATCAACTGCTGACACAGGAGAGCTGTTGTGACAGGTCTGGACGATATTGAGGCATAATGTAATTAGATCTAGTTGCTTTCCAATGGAAGAGACACCTGAAACTTCTGAGTGTCTAGAATCACTCCCAGAAATATTATGTTTTGGGAAGGAATTAGATGGGATTTGTCCCAATTGACTATCCACCCCAGATTCGAAGATGTTGAAGATGATAGCTCCATGACTCTGAACTAGTTGAGGACTCTCTGGTCTCACTAAAATATCTTCCAGATAAAAAAATAGGGAAAATCCCTCAAAGTCTTAATTCTGCTATGACTGGAGCTAAAATCTTCGAAAACACCCTGGGTGCAGTAGCAAGGCCGAAAGGTAAGGAATCCGAGAAATCTCCTGTGTGGATGGAATATGGGGATATGTAAGTATGCATCTTTCAGGTCTATTTTCAGAAGCCAGTCATTTCTTCTTAGATGAGGCACACAGATTTCAGGGTTCCATCTGAAGGGATGGATATTGAGGAATGAATTTAAGTATTTGAGATCCAGTTAGCTCTGAACTCCCCCGATGTTTTTTTCAGTGGGAATAGAGTGGAGTAAATTCCTCTTCTTTTCTCCCTCTGAGGAACTGCCCTATTATATTTCTTAAACAGAGATCCTGTAAAACTTCTTTTAACCTGTTTTTGCTCCAGAGATGTTGGAACTTTTGACTTTGAAAATAATCTTTCCTTAGAAAAGTCGAAAATGAGATGATATCTAGTGTTACTGTTTGAAGGACCCATCTGTTTTGAATGTTTGAGTCCATACATCTGAAAAAAGGGCAAGACGTCCCCCTACTTTCTGATGTCTTATTTGAAGGTGATTTGAAGGTTTAGACTATGTGAATGAAAGGACTGGTTCTGTTAGGAGCCTGACCCTGATTAATTTTCCATGGCCTAAATGAAAGATTTCTCCCAGGTTTGTTTGCCTGGCCTCCCTAAAAGATCTCTTATCAAAAAATTTCCATTTTTCTTATTCCGGGGAAGAAAATGCCCTTTTCCAATGAGTTTTGCAATTGCATCCTCCAGACGTTTGCGCGAATAGTAATCTCCTTGAAAAGGAATTGGGGCTATAAACTCATCTTGAAAAGTCAGTCGGCGCTGACCACTGCCTAGCCATAGTGATCTTCTGGCTAAAATAGCTATTGACATACTTTTAGCCGCCAGACTAAAACTACCTAAGGCTGCTTCTGCACAAATAATGTGGTTGGTAATGCAAATATCTTTGGAGTATCCTTATGATAGCCTCTTCAAGTCCTTTAACCAGACAGATGTTGCCTTGGTCATATCTACTGTGGCTACAGCCGGTCAAAGGCTGCCCCAGCTATGAATAAGCTTTCTTTAGAATGGATTCTTGTTTTCTATCCATTGGGTCTTTGAGCATGGCCCCATTCTTTGACCGGTAATAAGGTGAATTTTGAGAGTCTAGACATTGATGCATATGGTCTAGGAGATGAATCCCAAATCTTTGAAAACTCATCGCTGATAGGATATCTAGAAATAAATCTGCTGATAAATTAAATTTTTTATCAGGCTCTTCCCATTCTGACTGAATAAGATTAGACATGTTTTGGTGAACGAACAGATTTAGCTTAGGAGATGAAGATGCAAACATCTTGTCACTGGAAGTGGACGGTGTTGGCTCAGGTTCCGATATTAAAGTAGCTCTCATGGCTTTTATTAATTTTTGAATAGTCTCAGATGGGAGGAGATCAGTCTCCGTATCTGTTTTGGGCATTGTCTGAGTGTTCTTGATTATCAGCAGGCCCCTGAGTTAATTCACTCCTTAATGGATAGTAACATTGGCTAACACAGATTGTGTTACTGAGTGATCATCGATTGGCTTATTTCCATCATAGAATCTTTTACCCATTGGGTACTTCCTCCTTAAGTAGTATTGACAATTAAGGCATACTTTCTTCCTTATTCAGCAGGGACTGTGGCAATATTTGCACTCTTTCTTGCTTCTGTGTCTTCTATCTCCTCCCTGTGGCGAGATGATTCACTGAAAGACAAATCATTAAAATCATAAATTGATATCCCCCCCCCCCCAGAATGAATGAAAACTGGGGAAGGAAAGAGAGAGAAAAATATATTACTTACCCCTGGATCTGGACCTAGAACAGTGCTCATGTCACAGCTTAAACAATAATATATCTGGGGACCCCAAAACTGAGACCTTCACAGCAGGCTTAATGGCAGAGAAGGGGGCATCCAAACCTGCCCAGACCCAGGTACAAGTTTCTGTTCATGTGAGGGACAGGAAAGGACTGGTAGGGGAGGGGGTGGGAACAATTTAATGCTTCCTGTCCTGCACCTGGGTATGAGGGGTAACCCTATAGTGACAACTGCCATGTTGTTTCAGGAAAATAAAAAATAAGGGGTGTGAGGAGAACCTCCAATGTACGAAACATGTACACACAAACCACTAACCTATCCTACATTCCCCTGGCAGTGATACTTAAAGGGTAACTATAGTTAAAAAAAAAAACTGGGATCTATCATCAATAAAAGTTAGTTTTAGTTCAGACATAAAAACATAAAAACAAATACCCCCCAACCTAGCACAAGTACACAACACCAACTGATCTACCATTTATTCATGTGGCAGACATATTTAAAGGGTGAAGTATGTCAATTTTTTTGACCAATCATCAAAAAAGTAAGTTTTTACACTCCAACTTGGACAAGGTGCAAAACACTAACTAGTCTACCCCTTCATTCATGTAGTAGCCATTTTTAAAGGGTAACTATGGTCAAAAAACAAATGTTTGACCATCATCAAAAGCTAGTTTTATCTCCAAACCTGATAAAGTTACACACATCAACTGACCTGCCCTTCATTATATGGCAAGACATATTTAAAGGGTAAAAAAATTGTAAAAAAATAGTTTTCACCAATATCAAATAGTTATTTTTACCCCTAAATGTCCCTCTCGCCGCCCATATTGAGTTAAATATCTGCAGCACACACAACACCACTTTCCAAAATGAAGCCTGTCGGACAAATTTAAAGTTATACTTAAACTTCCCATTCTAGAAAGAGATGAAAGAGATAGGAGATATAGAGAAGAAGAGAAGATAGAGAGAGAGATATATAAGAGTAGTAGATAATATAGAAGATATAGAGAGATATAGAGATAAGAGATGTATATAGTAATATATATAATATATATATATATATATTGATATATATATATATTAGTTGCTATTCAGGGGAGCCATACTCCTCAAAAAGCCTATTTAATGTGTGATGTACCTATTACAGGGACCCTACTAACATATTTGACCCCTCCAGATAATATGACTATACTGTACTGACTATAGTATCTGACAGCTCACTGTGTCTCCACTATGCCTATTTTGTATCTTTAAAGGGCATGTCTTCCCCAAACATAAATAGACTACTACTGGCCCCACTGTAAAGTTTAAAAAATTCCTTACTTACATCATGCTCCTTATGGTTCTCATGCAGTGCTTGTCCAAAGTCCAGAAAACAAAGAGTAGATGCTGTATTCCTGTCTCTAATCTAGCCTCAGGGAGGAACTGTGACATGTGCAGGGGGAGCCATTTTCCCCCTCTCACTCTCTGAAATCCCTCCCTGGATGTCCACCTCCTTGCTTAACAAAAACTTTCTGTAGTGTAGTGCTACCCTTCCTACCCTTAACCGCATGTCAGATTCCAAAAGAAACAAAGAGAAACGGAAATCCAACTACAGCCTTTTTGCTCCTGCGGTCTGCATATTCAGATATCAGAATGGAGATTGGCCACAAGCAAGTAAAGAATTAAATAGTTAATATAAATAAATATGTTTATTGTATATTTACTTATTTAGAAACATTGATTATTTACTAAAAAACTAATATAGCCAAGCCTAAAAACCTTTAATTGTCCTATTTGTTTATTTCTAAATGGATCTCTGCAGAATTCCATATAATAAACTATATAAACATCAAAGCTATAAAGAAAAAACTCAGTACTCAACCTGATATTCTTTACCTCACTAATGACAATAATATAAAAACTGCACAGGCTATCCCATAATTAATGTCCTTATATTTATAAATTACCCTTTTTATAAAGAAACATTGCTTGGGGAAAATCAAACTTCATAATGTCAAATGGCAAAGTGAATATAAGATCTTTATATTTATATAAGATTCTTTCAGTAATAGCACAAGGAAATGCCCAATGATTAAGTAGAAGTACAAATACTTTTTACTAAAGTCAGAGACAAATGATCAGTGTAGGTAGTATTACAGGTACAAAGAGATGTCTCTAGGGTAAAAATATCTAATCCAGAACCAGTATTATTAATTAAGTTTTTTTTTAATGTCATACCATGTATCATTCTATATAGTCTGATTCTCTCTTTATAAAGATTACTGGATCTTGTGTATTTTCCATGAATAATCAAGTGACTGATATCCCTTTAGAGAAAACAATTATATAAACTCCTAGATCTCACTGTATTACTTTTAGAGAGAAAGCTAATGTGTAAATATACCGTTATCAATATTTATTTTTTGTGTTTTTTCTGAAAAACTGATAAATCTTTTATATTTAAGGCCAATTCAAGTATCGAATATTTCAGAAGATGCAGTAAGTAGGTAAGAGGATGGATTTACATGATAGTAGCAATTAAATCATATATTGTATGAAAAGATATAATGGCTTGAGGTGTATTTACTCATGTACTATTTTCTATTCTCCTACTATACCACCTTTATAATGCTGTGTGTCATCTCAGATGAGATTTAGTGGTTCTGATCATTTTACTTTTTAAGGAAAAATGAAATATCTCTGAGAGTAGCAATGCATCAATTTAACTAAAATAACAATATATATTTATCCCAAACTAAATGGAACTTACATGACATCTCTTATTTTATAAGGAAATATACAGTAGCCATCTCATGTTGATGATGATGTAAGTAGAAAAAATGAATCTCATAACAGTAAGTATTTTATGCTTTTATTACATAGTAATTACTGTTAAAATGTGATAGGTCCTATTTGTGATTAAACTTTGAAAGTCTTATGGTTCAAATATATTACTTGTAATGCTTTTTATTATATATTAATGATTATAGCTGAATATTAAATATAAAAATTATTAGTAATTTTCTTTTAGGATTTTCTCGTATCAGACGATTTATGGATGAACCAGTAAGTTTATAAATAGGTTATACACTCACTATAGCAAGATAATTGCCTTACCTAGAAATTACCTTGGACTTTACCAATTACTATGAATATATTATCCATGTAACTCATTGGTATAAACTAAAATATAAAAACACTCATGTAATTATTGTGTTTATTAAAGAGAATATTATTGTAGGTGATATTATATCTGATAGAAAGCATTGAAACTAACTAATATTTATTTGAGCCTATAACTAAATTGACCTTTTATTAACATCAGCCATCTCATTTTTTATGATGATGTAAGTAGAAATAATATTACAATGTAAATAATTGTCATATTATTTTTACATGTGTTCAGACCCCATGTTGTTAAACCAACTTTAAAATCTGTGTAGTTTAGTTATGGTTCAAATATATTACTTGATATTCTCTATAATTATACATTTCAATAACCTCTATTTCTTTAAGGAAGCGGAGGAGAAGTATCATTGAATGAATTAGTAAGTTGAAAATTGAATGTATCTAATAGCAGTTTATTTTATTGTGTTTCTTAGATCATACAGTGACACTCACTATAGCAAGATAAATTTAGACTAGAAATTACCTAGAAAATACTAGAAAATTACCCTAGACTTTACCAAACTACTACCTATATTATTCATGTAAAGTCATTTTGCACTAACTAAATATAAAAATTTAGATTATATTAAAATTTAACAATGATATTAATTATAAAATAGCAGGATAGTATTGTGGGGATCCAGGGAAACTAAAGTTGTCTATGATGTGTTTCTTCTATTGCATGGAATAGAAGTTTTAAAGACTAAACTGTATTTTCTCAATGCATTTTATAAAAAAAAATGCTTTAAATAAAAGGAAGTAGGTAGTAGCAGCCCTCCAGTACATTTTCTGATTTCGAGCCTCTCTGCCTCCAATTAGCCATGCTGTGAAGGGGGTGTTGTAACAATTCTGTTCCGACATAACTGTAACTCAAAGCTAGCATGTGAGAAAACACTCCTCCACCATTCTTGATCAGCTTGATTATGTAGGCTGTATCCTAGCAAACAGGACATTTCATGTTTGTTTAACTGGCAGGGGAGGAGAGAGGTTTGTAACAGACATTCCCACCAGCCAATGACAAGTGTTATGTTAATCAGGGCCCTGGGATGTCTAGGAGGCAGGCTTTAGTACTCATCTTTGCTGTTGTGATATCTAAGGAAGGGCAGCATGGCTGTAAATGTGAGTAATTTCAGCTGCTGGCAGTATGACATGTAATGGGGATGATGTTGGGTTTTTTTATATTGTTGTCTTTAAAATATCCAACCTTTTAATCATTACTGTTTTTAGGTAGTAAAGAAAGTCCATGTTTTTTTTGTAAGTAAAGAAATCCATTTGGCCCTTAAAGAGTAAAACATCACATTTTATGATTCTTTTGTTCTATTAAAACTACATAAATAATTGAGATCCAAATTAAAGACAATGTAATTTTAACCTCTTGCACATGACATCATTAGGCTCTTACTATGAGTAATAAATACAAGGAAGATAAGATGCAGGTGTTGACCACAACATTTTGCTATTTTTAATTTTAAATCTTATTTGGATCCCACTGATCAATTCTACTTTCTTATATTAATTAGACAGGGGGGGATCGAAGAAAAGTTTTATAAAGTACGTTTTTTATGGTAATGTTTTAAAGGGCATGTCCACCCTTTTTTAATATTTTTATGTAATGTAGGGCGGCTCCCTCCCCCACCACCCAATGCTAAAACTCCCCGGTCATTACATTCTCTTCCTCCAAATTTCAGTCCAGGCCTCTGCTTGGATGAAACTGCAAGCAGGAAGCAGAGGGCCGGACCTGCAGCAGGTTGTTATTGGCTGAGAGGCAGCCAATCACAGACGTTGGTTCCAGCTGTACAGATTGTCGATGGAAGAGGCAAAGTAAGTAATGATCAGGGGAGTTTTTGACAAATTACTATAGCTGTTGGGGTGGGGAATGGAAGCTCTATACTACAGAAAAGAGGTTTGTAGCTGGGGGGGGGGGGGGGGGGAGAGCAACAACAGGAGGGAGAGAAAAAAGGGGGGGGGCTGCACTGAGGCATGTGCAAATTCTCTGGAGGAGAGACAGGAGGCAGAGTCCATATGGACTTGGCCAGGCTCCTTGTGGCCAGTTTCTGGACTTTGGAGGGACATTACAGGAGAACCATTTGGAGCAGGGATGTAAGGTAAGGGTTTTTTCTACACTACACAGTGGGGCCAGTAGTGGTGTAAATTATGGTTTTGGGGTGGATATGCCCTTTAATTTATAATTCATTTTTAGCACCATTTGGGTGTGCTATTCATAATAGGACTTCACATCTAGAAAACACAAATGGTTTTGATTATAAAGCAAATGATTTAATATGAAAATCTTAAGAACAATCTTTTCTGTTAACAGAGCCAATTAAATAAACAACATCCTACTGTAGAGTAGGGTAAAGATTGTTGAATCATGAACGCAAGTTACCGTCTGTTACATATATCACAGATAATTCAGATACATATAAAATTTTCTTATAAGGCTGATAATGTAGGAACATAATCGTCTTTTTCTATTAGAATATGTCGAAACCCGAACTGGAAGAGGGTCACCTTACTTCAAAAGTTAAATCACAACAATACTGTTCGTTGCTTAGCTCATTTATTTTATTACTTGACGACCAGAATAAGTTCCGGGTAAGAATTTTTTTAAATATACTTGATTAATTATATTGTAGTTGATTGAATAATTTTTTTAATACTGATGAGGTATATAATAGTAACCTTTTACAGTCAATATCATATTATCATTATAGTTGTGGTTCAAAGGGTAAGGACTTAGATCGTACATCCTCTTCCTTGGGTTCAACCCCTAAGTTTGGTATTACTTCTAGTTCCAAAACTTAACATATATATAACTTACATATGAACAAACTTACAGATCTATAGATTACAATGAAAAGTTTTATTATGAGCATGTGACCCAAACATTAAATGTTTTCACTGGTTTACAATAGTGGATGTCAGTGTATGTTTATCTTAATGGAAATATTCATAGTTCTAATGGGTAATTTTAGCTGATTTTGGTTTGGCAATACAATTATATAGAATGATTGCTAGTAAAAGTGTGCCCGTTGGTGCACAGTGGGGAAATATGTGGGTGTATGTTAGCTATATGTGGATACAGATTATATAAATCTTTATACACACTACTATAAAATTAGGGATTTGTACAAAAAAAAGAAAGGCAATATGTTAAAAATAAAAGAAATCCCCTAAATGAATATTTTACACAATAACAGAGGCAGAAGGGTACCTATTGGGTGTACCCAATAGGTATTAGAGGGGACATATATACACACATCTTTTGGACTGTACTGGAAGTGTCAGTGCTTTAGAAATACATGTTAAATATACATAAAGGCAGCCTAACATCTAGAGCAGACAGACATTATCCATCTTATATTTGTTTTATAACACTATCACATTTTTCTGTTTTGTTATCGATTTGTTTTGATAAATCTATAAAGGAAGATATTTAAATCCAGGGTTTGAGAGATGGCGAAACTGCTAAAACAGGACGATCGCCTGGCGGATCAAACGAACGTCCCCCGACCGAGAGCATATGCACGGACAATGTCTCGGCCGGAAACAGCCATTCGGCGGGTTTGTACACGCTCTGCCGTCGGGGGTCGTACCTCGCTTGAAAATCGATCTGTGTACAATGCTTAAGTTAGTTGATCTAATTGATTAGCAGATATATCCGACCTGAGTGATGATAACCTTTACAAACATAAGTGAGCTCAAGGTTATTGAATCAAAAAAGCTCACATTACATTAGGTAGTTTATTAGACAAAATAATAAATCAGTCTGAGATTCATTAAGGGAGGTTGTTTCCAGAGGGATGAAATTGTAAATTATTAAATTTGTTAACTATTATAAATGAAGAAAGGAAGCAATTAATGAATAGAGATGGGATCCAATCCGACACAGAACCCCTTGTTCCATGTCAAACATTCGATACATCGAAAATTGTTCATTTTGGATTTTTGGATCTTTTCCCCTAAGATCTGGAAATCCGAAAATGGAACGAACTGGTAGTTTAGGGCACTCTCTATTAACCGGAGAACGACCTGACAGTTGGAAAACAATTTCGCTTCAGCACCAGTTCTCGCGTCAATTCAGCAGGCTCTACTATTGTACACTGCCTATAAAACGTGAAAAAACATTAGGGCTTATAGGGACCTTCCAAACTGTATTTGGCATTGTGAAGGTTTATGTGTGTGCTGTGAAAGCATTTTCAGACGAGTATCCTACATCAGTTGCTTTTAAAGATCCAAGTCGTTTTCAGGCTATCATCTAGTATACAGGGTTATCAAAGGATAAGTATACTCAAAAACAAATAAAGTTTAAATGGGAGCTGAATCCCTAACTAAACTTTCCCCCGCTCCCTTTTTTTAGGTCCCTCAGAACCTACCTGTGCCCTTGTAAAGTGTTGGCATCTTAGATCATGTATGCTCCGCCCCCCAGACTTGCTGGACCTCATTTCCAAACTGTGTCCAAATATCCAGTGGCAGTTGAAGACCGTGCGTGCGAGTGACGTATGATGTGTGCGAGTGAGTTGATGCGCACGATGTGACGTTAGCATATGGATAAGTGCGCGTGTGATGTCATGCATGCACTACGCCATGTGTGCACTAATGTCACGTTGCGTGCGTCCTGACATCACTCGCGAGAGCGCGACACCTGCCGCACGATTGAACTGCCACTGGATATTGTACAAAGTGGAAACGAGATCCAGCAAGTCCACCCAAGATGGCCAGAATTACAAGGGCACAGGTAGGCTCTGAAGGGACCTAAAAAAAAAGGGGGGGGGTTTGTTAGTTAGGAATTCAGCTACCATTTAAAACTGTATTTGTTTTTTCAGTATACTTATCTTTTAATGGGCTGTCTAAATTTACACAACTAATTGATGATTATTATAGTATAGTAATGAACCAGTTATTTCTACTTTAAATACCTCTCTTAATGATTTTCACCACTGATTTACTATTTGTCTAATGGACTATCTAATGAATTGCACTTTGCCTGATTCATATTAACCATTAGTGACCATGCATTCTTGTGTTTTATTTAAAGTCATATCCCGATTGATAATAAATACAGGAATTTTAATCATTTAACGAAGATGTCGTTCGAATAGAAAATACCACTAGCAGTTCCATGCGCAGCCATTGGACATGGCTGCACAATGGGGCTGCTGGTTGGTCATGACCATACTGCTGAAAATGTTGCCAGTCATTTTAGAAGTACACCCCTCTTGATGGCCTTACCACTATGTTTTTAACCTTCTACCTGCACATATTACCCACCAGAACTCAGAAGATTGTAATCCCATCTGAGGTAGATACTCCAGTCCTCTGCTCTAAGCCACAGTATTATTATTATTATTATTATTATGGGATTGATTATATAGCACCAACATCTTCCGTAGCCATTTACAATTACATGTATACTTTCACATTCAGGCTCTAGCCCGAAAAGCTTACAATCTAAGCACATTTATTTGACTATACAACCTATTCAGTATGTCTTTATGATGTGGGGGAAACCGGGACTGGGAGGAAACAACGCAAGCACGGGGAGAACATACAAACTCCTTGCAGATGTGTCAAGGGTGGATTCGAACTCAGACTTCAGTGCTGCAAGGCATCAGTGCTAAACACTGAGCACCAACCGGAAAGTTATGTACCATTTTATTTTATATGTTGACATCCTTGCACTTATTCTAGATGTGTAGTATGTATGTATACATACATATACATTTAACTGTATAGTTACTGCTAACACAAGGACACTAGGGAGGATTTAGAACTTGAACTCGAACCTGAGTTCAAACCGAATTAAAGAGTTCGGACCAAATCAAACTAAAATTGAACTAGTTCGATTTTCTGGACTCACTGGATATTTTCGAAAATCTTTGAACATTCGGAGAATTCTCGAACATTCGGAAGGCTCAAACGGCCGCTTTTGAAAACCTCGAAAAAACGGCCGTCATGGATTGCCGAACGGCCAATGTTGCGGCCCCAAGGACAATTGCGGCCCGACAAGGGCCCTTGGGGTTAAGGGATCCGCAGACCGAACCCAGAACCCCCCAGACTTATAAGGGCCTTTCGGCCCTTGAAGGGCCTTTGGGGCTTAATGGGTCCCGCAGCTCGAGCCTGGGGCCCTTCCATGCCCTTTAAAGGGGCCTTGCGGCATGATAAAAGGCCCTTGTGGGGCTTACAAAGCTGGAACCGGGACCCAAGTCAGATCTTAAAGAACCCCTGGGAGATGTCTTCTTTCTCCATCCGGTGACACAAGCTTGCTAAGGCCACAATACCCCGAGAAGTACCCCTGGGGCCGCCGCAGGTGTACCTCCGGCGCAGGTGGCTTCAACGAGGCGATGGTTAATGTAAATTATGTAAACCAAGCATTGAAAAAATTGACCAATCAGAAAACAGATTAGGGTTTTCTGCAAACCATATAAACAGCTGCAAACCTCCGTGGAGCTCAGAAGTCATTGCAGTGGATGGGAGAAGAAAGAAGATGCTCAGATATCTATCTATCTATCTATCTATCTGTCTCTGATATTTATCTATCTATCTATCTATATATCTATCTCTGATATTTATCTATCTCTGCTATCTATCTATATTATCTATCTATCTATCTCTGATATCTATCTATCTATATTATCTATCTATCTCTTCTATCTGTCTATCTCTCTCCGCTATCTATCTATCTCTATTATCTATCTATCTATCTATCTCTGCTATCTAATCTATCTATCTCTGCTATCCATCTATCTCTGCTATCCATCTATCTCTGCTATCCATCTATCTCTGCTATCTATCTATCTATCTCTGCTATCTATCTATCTCTTCTATCTGTCTATCTCTCTCCGCTATCTATCTATCTCTATTATCTATCTATCTATCTATCTATCTATCTATCTATCTATCTATCTATCTATCTATCTATCTCTGCTATCTAATCTATCTATCTCTGCTATCCATCTATCTCTGCTATCCATCTATCTCTGCTATCTATCTATCTCTGCTATCTATCTATCTCTGCTATCTGTCTGTGTAACTATCTATCTCTGCTATCTATCTATCTCTGTCTGTCTATCTATGTCTCCATCTATCTATCTATCACTCCATCTATCTATTTAGCTACTACTATCTATCTATCTATGTACCTATCTATCTCTGCTATCTATCTATCTATCTCTGATATTTATCTATCTCTGCTATCTATCTATCTATATTATCTATCTATCTCTGCTATCTATCTATCTATATTATCTATCTATCTCTGCTATCTATCTATCTATCTACCTATCTATCTATCTATCGCTATTATCTATCTATCTCTGCTATCTAATCTATCTCTGCTATCCATCTATCTCTGCTATCCATCTATGTATCTATCTATCTCTGCTATCTATCTATCTCTTCTATCTGTCTATCTATCTATCTATCTGATATTTATCTATCTCTATTATCTATCTATCTCTGCTATCTATCTATATATCTATCTATCTCTGATATTTATCTATCTATCTATCTCTGCTACCTATCTATCTATATATCTATCTATCTCTGATATTTATCTATCTCTGCTATCTATCTATCTCTGGCTATCATATCTATCTATCTATCTATCTATCTAATCTATCTATCTCTGCTATCCATCTATCTATCTATCTCTGCTATCTATCTATCCATCTATCTCTGCTATCCATCTATCTAATCTATCTATCTCTGCTATCCATCTATCTCTGCTATCCATCTATCTCTGCTATCCATCTATCTATCTATCTATCTCTGCTATCTATCTCTGATATTTATCTATCTCTGCTACCTATCTATATATCTATCTATCTCTGATATTTATCTAACTCTGCTATCTATCTATCTCTGCTATCTATCTATCTATCTCTGCTATCTATCTATCTATCTCTGCTATCTATCTATCTCTGCTATCTATATCTTCTATCTCTGATATTTATCTATCTCTGCTATCTATCTATCTCTGCTATCTATCTATCTATATTATCTATCTATCTATCTATCTATCTATCTATCTATCTATCTATCTATCTATCTATCTATCTATCTATCTATCTATCTCTGCTATCTATCTATCTATCGCTATTATCTATCTATCTCTATTATCTATCTATCTCTGCTATCTATCTATCTATCTCTGCTATCTAGCTATCTAATCTATCTCTGCTATCCATCTATCTCTGCTATCCATCCATCTATGTATCTATCTATCTATCTATCTATCTATCTATCTATCTCTGCTATCTATCTCTTCTATCTATCTATCTATCTCTATTATCTATCTGTCTATCTATCTCTAGTAGCTATCTATCTCTATAAGCTATCTCTCTCTATTAGCTATCTATCTATATATCTATCTATCTCTGCTATCTATCTATCTATCTATCTATCTATCTATAACACACACACACTTCAGTGTCTAATGTCCAGACACAATACTAAAACATGATTAGAAGTCAGCAGAATCTTCAGAACAGGATCTTCTTGACTGCACAATGAATCAAATTGCAACTTTTTCACATGGATAACTAAAGGGAACTACTTGCTCCTCATATGAAGTTATGATGTGCAGAAGTTTAATAAATTACTTTTGTGTCCATAACATACCTAGTGGCACTACCCCCCTGTCCCACACATCAAATAGCACTTGGTACCCCCTAATATTGTTTGTAAAGAGGCTTGCATTCTTGGTGAAACTTTTTTCAGGAGTTTGAGCTAAAAAAGGCACACGACACCCCCGACACTACGACAGCGACGGGCGGCACATTATACCATCACGTAAGACTACCAGGTGACACATCTCTAGCCTGCTGCTTTAATACTGCTTGCTCGCAGACAGCCGCTTTTTGCGGCGGTGGTCTCTGCTTTTTGCAGGCCTGCCTTTGCCGGAAAGCTTTTCGGGCGGGCTGCTAAGGCGTTCTCGCATGGCATCAGACTCAGCGTGGCAGCTCAATTGCCGAAGGGATTGCCGCCTTTTTTTTTAAAAAAACAGACACTAATGTGCCGCATGAGCAACTGTTTCAAGTTGCGTCATGGTAGGAGCGGCGCTGCACACACCTCTCGCAAGGCGCCTTACCCGAACTTCCAGTGCTGCGAGTCCTGCATCAACCTAGCAGCGCACCACACCTCTCTATAACCCGCTCTCTTATCCAATCTTTTCGGCGGCGGCTGCTTGCAGGTTTAGGTCAGTGTGAGTTCTCTCTTGTCCCGTTAACGTCTTGCCGGCTGGGTGGCTGGCTGAGAATCGGCGTGGCGCATCATAGCCCTAGTGGGGCGGGCATCAGCTGGTTCAAATTGAGCCGAAGGGGCATATTTGCCGTTGGCTGTTTTTTTGTTAAAAAAATCGAGACATAATGTTGGCCGCCAGATGAGAAACTTGATTTCAAGTTGCATCATGTGTAGTAGGGCGGTGCGCTGGGTAAGCCCTCAATTTATGGTTCTTTTCTCGGTAAACCCTCCAAAGTATAAATTCTGGGTAACCCTCGGCAAAGTATAATTCGGTAACCCTTCGAATTGGCCATTTCCCTCCAGGTGCCACAGCCATTTACAGTACGTTAGTCTCACTTATTTTTAGTTTGTGCTGTAAATCACCTGCATCTACTTTTTCGAATGGCATGTATCGACTCTCTGCCATATGACTTTATATGGGTGGCATGTATATTGAATGCTTTGAAGGCTTTGCAATTTAAACTTTTTTTTAGAACTGTTATAGTTCGACGGTTATGAAAGCAGGTAACCAACAGCTTTTGAGTATTTGTTGCGGATGGGCGCCCACTCATAATTGAATCTACTGTGTAAAATAGTAGTTTAGATCTACTGTATTGTCTGAAAGTATCTTGCTGGTTGATTATTTCTTACGTAGAATAGTAGTATAGGGCTATAAAAAATCATCTTTCATAGTGGTGCATTTGTGAAACTGTTACAGAGTGGTGGCTAATGTATCGCGATGACATTTTGGTTTTGCCCTGTGGTGAAACTTGTATGTAGGTATACAGTACGTTTATTATATAGACCACTTGGGGGTGCAGCGATCTACAATATTATAATACACAAAGGTGTACAAGGGGGACAAAATATATAAATACAAAATAAGGAGCAAGTATTGGTATTTCCCATTAACAAGTAATCTTACTATTCCAGTTGGTTTCATTTAATGTAATTACCTTCAGATGTATTGCCAAAAATGCTTGTAGCTTTCAGTCTCTCTATTTATAAAGCCACAATATGATATATATATATTATAATATATATATAATATATATATATAATCATAAAGGAAGGCACACATAGGCTGATTAAAATCAAATTTAAAAGGGAGAAGGAAAAAGACTAAATAAAATAAGTACATGTAATACAGCAATCCAGAATAAGCAACAAAAGTAGTTGTCTTATCAGTTTTTTAAAGAAAACAATTTTCTGGACTGGAACCTGGTTTTGGGTAGAAACGCCTGGCATTTGTTGGTCAAATCTACAGACCAAATTTCTATGCAAAAATTCTGACTGTCAAAAATGTTTTTCAATGACAAAATTTCGGTGGGTTCAACATGTAGGTCAGTATTCAAAAACTCACTGCATTGGTAAGTTCAGATACCACAGGTTATCGTAAAACTACGGCAGCGGCTGTAGGACAATAGTGTATAATATTGGTATTTTACGATGTAATTCTACAACCACAATTGTACTTGTAAAATTGCAATACCGTAATTATAAATACCGTCATTTCACTTAAAAGGGCAAGTCCAGCCCCAAAATGAAAACTTACATACAGGTAAATCACCCTCCAAAACCCTAAACGGTAATAGTTTGAAAAGTGTGAAATATATGTCTAACCTGAAATCCTGCACAATGTCCTGTTTTAAGTAGTTAGTGTTGTTCCCCGCACTCCTTAGTTTATTATTATGTTGATGGTGCTGCTTTCCTGATACTGCTTACCACCAGCAGTAGTTAACTTTTGAAATATATGTTTGTAGAGAAAACGCACTCTTTCAAACTTCAATTATTTATTTGTGACGTGCTAGCATGCACAACGTTTCAGGGTCCTCCCCCTTCCTCAGGTGAAAAATTACAACTCACACTGTGGCAGAATTTATACAGGTAATCCCTCCCCTTTTGGGGTGTGGTTAAAACAAAATGGTGCTGTTTAAACATTTCCAATATAAAACACTTCTAATAAAATTTCTTAAAATTTCTATGTTTCTTTTCACAATACATCTTTATACACACTAAAATTGACATATTAAAATTCTTCTCTGACAAGTTTAAAGTGCTGAAGTGTCCATTGTATTATCCTCATTATAAAAGTGCTTGTGCTTTTGTTATTATAAAGTGGTACTGTGTTATATATTAAATAGTTAAAACCACCTTTGGATAATTTGATACTTTTTATCTTTGGAATATATTATTCTTAGTATCTATATTTAGTTACTTTGTAATTATTCTTGTTTCTTTTTCTGTTTTTCTTCCCCTCCGTTATCCTGTGGACCAAGTAGATCAGGTAAGTGTTAGCAAAAGGTTATGGCTCACAATTATTCTTTTCTCTTTATTGCATATTTTATTTGTGTTTTAAAGGAAGCAACTGAAATTCATCTCCTCATTTAACACTTTAGGGTGCATGGTGTTTAGGTGGTGTATCCAATGTATTTCTCTTTGTAAGAGTTTTTTTTATTATAGTCTCCACCTCTATCACCATCCATCTAACTTGCGCTGCATTGTGTCCCTGTAGTTTAAAGTGCTTGGACACTGATGTCACTCTTTCATTTTTATCAAGATTACATCTAGTGATATCTCTCTTATGTTCTCCTATGCGGGTCCTCACTTGTCTTTTAGTTTTTCCTATATATGCCAGACCACATGGGCATTTTAGCATATATATGACCCCCATTGTAATGCAGCTAGCGAAATGTTTTAGCTGAATTTGGTTGAAAAACAGAAAAAGAAACAAGAATAATTACAAAGTAACTAAATATAGATACTAAGAATAATATATTCCAAAGATAAAAAGTATCAAATTATCCAGATATATCATCATATTTTAAAGAGGCCATTCTTTCTAAAATATGTTCTTATAAGGTTGGAGTTGCCCTTTAAACAGTCAAAATTCAGCATCGAAACTTGGTGCTGTTCTGCGAACTTGGTGGTTGGTTTGTGTATCACTTCCTTTCCCATCAATGGATAACCACATTTTGCTACAAGACAAATGTTTTGTAGAAACTTGAAAATAAAAGTTGGGATTATAGAAAAAAGAAATCTCCAAATTTGGTGTATTAACTGATAATTTATGTTATAGGAAGGAATTCTTGAAAACAGGAAACTCTGGGAATTGATTAAGAAAATAAGCAAATACCAATCTAAAAGCCAGTACAAGGAGCTACAGAGAAGGTTACAGATGGACTCAGAGTGGCCTCCACAGAACAGAACCGATTATGCAAGTCAGTCTTTTTCTGTAATAGACAGCAACATTTTCAAAAAATAAATCTTATTAACTACCGATACAGAAAAACTAAGGAATCCCTTTCAATAAAAAAGTAATATGCTAATTTGCCCTCAAAACTGGATCATTTTTATAAGGTGAAAGTTGTGAAGTTAAAGGATAAGTAAACTCAAAAAACAAATGAAGTTTAAATGGAAGCTGTATAACTAACTAATCTTGTCCCTTTTTTTAAGCTCGCCCCCCGAGATTTGCTGGACCTTGTTCCAGGCTTGGGTCAAAAAATCCTGTAGCAGTTCCCTCCGTGCTTGTGCACGACACCCGCTGCCCGCGCGAGTAACGTCATGGCGTGTAACAGCGCGTGCGGCGTGATGACGTCACACATGCACGACTACATCATGACATCACTCGCGTGCGCGAGCACGGAGGGAACTGCTACAGGATTTTTTGACCCAAGCCTGGAACGAGGTCCAGCAAATCTCGGGGGGTGGAGCTTACCTGACTGCAGACATTATCCAAGATGGCCAGCACTTTACTGGGGCACAGGTAGGCTCTGAAGGCACCTAGGGGGAAAAAAAGGGACAAGATTAGTTAGTTATACAGCTTCCATTTAAACTTCATTTGTTTTTTGAGTTTACTTATCCTTTAAGCCTGTTATTTATTAACTGTGTTAAATGCTTCTTGACTTGACCTAAGATTCCCAGTGAAATGGAGAACATTTTCACAAATTTGATATTAGACGTATCGTTTTTCAGTATGGAGAAATGATCTTGCGGTACTAGTTTCATTATAATTTCACCTGAAAGTAAAATATCACGGCTATTGTGCCCTATCTGCTGTTATTTTGGATGAATATACAGTACTGTATTTCCACAGCATGAATGTTAACCCGAATAAATACTGTCTGATTTATATTTAGTGATATGTTTTTCTTCTTACTCTCACTTGGAATTCTAACAAACATTTACTATGGATGCTGTCAGTGTGAATTTTTGCAAATTAAGGATTGTACAGTCAAGGAAGACATTATGTACATGAAATGAATAAAAAAGAAGGAATTTCTCCCCTGCACTTGCCACTGTCCTTTCAGTGGGGCCAGTAGTGGGTTAAATTTTAGTTTGGGGGTATACATGCCATTTAAAATTAAAGGGAATCTTTAGTGTCATAAACAATATTTTAAATAGCTTTTAGCTTTAGGTTCACTCAAAAAGTGAATTTATACTTTTTCTCATTAATTGAAGAAAATAAGTTTAAGTTCGGGAAAGGCTTTTTCACTGTGAGAATGGTAAAGCTATGAAAATGTTTTCCAGTGGACGTTGTTAAGACGTGTTAAGGTTCATTGGTCAGTTTAAACAAAAAGCTGGATGAGTTTCTCCAAACAAGGAATGTTGCAAGTTACTGGTATTAATACTGTATATAAATGAAAATTGTGTTTGGAAGGTTCCATTTTACTGTGTTAAGCCCAGCATAGCTGATTCATGGGGCGAAAGAGATCTCCAACACTTTGGAACTGAAAATTGCTTGCAAGCACCATGCTTGCAGTACCGTCCTATATACTAAAAGAAAGTTGATGTCTTCTAGCCAACGCCCGCAGGTTTTTCCTGAAAGCCACACCAGGGGGGGGAGAGGGTGTGCACAAGTGGGGAGCTGTGCACCACGGGGAGTGTGTACATGGGGGGTGCGTGCTGCTGGGACAATTCTGCATAGAATCGGGGTTGCTGGGTAAATTCTACATAGCAAGATTTTCTTGTTCAATAACTTTAAAGTGTGGAGGTCTTTTATTTATTGGCGCCTTAAAAGTTGTTCTGGTTCTAGAGTATTGTACAGTAGTGCAATTACTGCACTATAGAAATAGTCAAGGAAACAAAAAAAAAAATCCGACCAAAACATGTGTTGGGTTCCAACAAAGCATTTCTAGCATAACCTTTCTCTCATTATTGCCTTCATTTACCATGCAATTTATAAAAATAATATATATGTACTGTAGAGTGAACAATAGATTATATTGAAAATAAAAGTTCTGGAGAAAAATACCCCATGGTTAAAAAAGAAATTAACTTTGAAATATAGTGGATATTCTAAAAATGATCCAAAACTATCCACTACCATGTACACATACTTTATTTCTGGCTGGTGAGCTGGCAGTCACGCAAAGCTAACCCGTTTAAATGGCTATTAAGCTGTCGGTCAATTTGACTGGCTGGAAAGCTGGCCGGCTAGGAAAGAAGCACAGAGGTAAGAACTATAAATGCAAGCAAAATGTGTATAGTAGGGAAATAAAATGTGAAGGAGAAGGGGCAGCAGAATGGAAGAAGTAGGAACAGAATAGAGAAAGTAGTGCAAAGAATAGAAGAAGACTGGGGAGTGAATGTAACATGTATATTAAGGAATAGCTGGAAGTAGGAAAAAGTCCAAGCACGGGATAAAAAGTTTGCACATGAAAATGAAAACTGTCTGTGTAACAGACACATACTGTAAATACACTGGAACGTTTCCGTTATCGTAGATTTACGATCGGTATCGAAAATTCACGATCGTTAAACCAATCATTAATCTTCGATCGGTTTAACGGTCGTAAATTTACGATACCGATCGTTGGTCGCGGTATCGATAAGAAGCTTTATAAATATGGCCCTTAGGATCGAGCAGTCTGTCTCTAAAGTTTAAAGGGCAAGTCCAGCCCCAAAATGAAAACTTACATACAGGTAAATCACCCCCCAAAATCCTAAACGGTAATAGTTTGAAATCTGAAATATATAAGTCTAACCTGAAATCCTGCACAATGTCCTGTTTTTCCTGTTTCTGCTTCCTGGTTCTTCCAGTTAGTAACTGTCAGTTATGGATTTGACAGTTGACATCACAGCCAAAGACTGAATGTTAATCCCCTATCTGCCTTTACTGAGCATGCCCAGGCTCAGTACAGGCTCAGTACAGGTTTCTAAATTGCTTAGTTTCCATGAGGCATCCAGAAGCATATATCAACATATTTTAAAGGGGCCATTCTTTCTAAAAGATGTTCTTATGACAGCGAAGTTGTCCTTTAAGTCACAATGAATATTTTGTTCTCCATGAAAGACATAAAGATCTTGTGACAATAGCTTGAGGGTATTGATGTATACTTACTGTAATGTTCATATTACTTGTTTTATCATATTGCATCTTTTTGAATGAAAAGAATTGTCTGGCTGTCTTGTTTTATTGTTTTTTTTATGCATTGCTATTTTAAGGCTATGGTCAGATGAATGTTTTTTGACATTTTGCAGGCGGTTCCTTTCTGGCAGCCTATAGAATAATGCTACATCTAGTGGTTTCCTGGTGGCAAATCATCTGGAACTGCCAGGAAAGAGCACACAAAAAGCATTTGTCTGAATGTAATCATTTTTTGACAAGTTGAGACATAAATTGCTTTCTAGCTGCCTTGTCTATATATATTATTCTATAATGAGTAAACACAGAGCACCATTTTGTGAAATAAACTTCTTTGGATAATGATATTTTAGCAAAATAAATCAGTTCAGCCATTTAAAAATGGTTTTAAAAAAAGTAATTTTTTAAAAAACGTTATAAATGTGAACTCCAAATAAGATTCTGTTAAAATGACTTTAGCCAGATTTTTGGAAAATATTTGGATGTATTAATACTTGTATTGACAGCTAAAATATGGAATTTATAGCCAAATCAGTATTTACAAGTTGTTACGAGGAATTGTGGGGGGTTGTATGCAATCCTCCCCTATTTCAACAGCATACAATCTTGGATTCTTTTCATTACTGCCATATGAGCTCTGATTGTGGACTATTGCGTGGATCACAGTGCAAACGGATGTGTGCATGCTTTTCATGTGCGTTGCATGATGTGGCCTTGAAGTACCGTATATACTCGAGTATAAGCCGACTCGAGTATAAGCAGATGTACCCATTTTTGCCTCCAAAATGGGTAACCCATGATTGACTCGAGTATAAGCCGAGGGTAGATAGTTGCCTAATACCATTCCACTGTAGATGTTTGGAAATAACAACTCCCAGCATGCTTTCGTTGCTGGGAGTTGTAGTTTCCAAACACCTATAGTAGAAAGGTATTGGGTGCTACTGTATGGCCACCCTAGAGCCCCCCCAGTGTGCTACTGTATGGCCACCCCCCAGTGTGCTACTGTATGGCCACCCCCCAGTGTGCTACTGTATGGCCACCCTAGAGCCCCCCCAGTTCACTTACCGTACCTGGCCAGTCTTCAGTCTTCATCTCTCCAGTCTTCAGTCTTCATCCTTCAGTCTTCAGTCTTCAGCTCTCCGCCGGTCTTCAGTCTTCAGCTCTTCAGCTCTTCTCCGGCTGCCGCTCGCTCTGTGCAGTTCCCAGTAGTTCTTCGCGGCTGCGCGATGACGTCATCCCACCGGCGTACGCAATGACATCAACGCGCACCCGCGAAGAACTACTGGGAACTGCCGGCTTTCCTTCGTGAATCGCGGCTGCAACTGGAATCAAGGTATGTTTTCTATTGACTCGAGTATAAGCCGAGTCAAGGTTTTTAGGTTGATTTTTAAACCTAAAAACCTCGGCTTATACTCGAGTATATACGGTATACTGTATTTTGAAAAAGTGTTGCTCAATATAAAGCTGCTCCAAACCTTTACACTCCCCTCTTCCAGACCTACCAGTTAATAGTAACATTGTATTGTCTGTTTCAGGAGCTGATTAGCAAGGTCTTCTCCTGAAGCACAGGATGTAATGTTTGAAATACCAGCAGGTCAGGGAGGGGGAGTGTGAGGGTTTGGAGCTGCTTTGCTTGAGCAGATTTGCAAGCTAGATAGGAGTTTGTAAAAAAAACAGGTCAGCCTACAAAATGTTTCGGCTTCTTGTATGAGGGGGATCAGCACAGCCAGTCCAGTTGGTGACACACTTAAGGGTAAGGCACACTAATCACCAAACGCAGAGCAATTGCAAGGTTGCGCAATTCAATTGCGCTACTCTGCGCATGCACTGCGATTCCTTTGATGTAACCCTATTGCGGTGCATGCAATGCACACTAAAAATGGTGACCACATGCGCTGGTTGGAATCACAGGGCCGCAGAGTTAGTGGGGACATCCCCATCCTCTTTTATTGGTGTGCGCAAACCAAAATAGCCTAGTGCGGACAATAGTATAGGGTGTCATAAACCCATAGTAGTTGTTTTATTAAGTAAAGGGACTAATAACTGTTGCATAAATTATAGGGGGTAATAAATGCTGTGTAAAATATAGGGGGTCAGTAATTACTGTATAAAATGTAGGGGACAATAATTCTGCTTTCGGGGGGGGGCAGGTGTTACCTACCTTGTGCTAAAAGCTTTTCACGCTAGGTGCCACGGCTGCAGAGGATGGATCCGGATGGGGGGAGGGGCTCCCCTGCGCATGCCGCAGTAATTGTTGAGGTAGTAACTGATTTTTGTTATTTTTGTAAAAAAAAGTAGAGCACCAATAATTGCTGAATAAAAATATAGGGGTTCAGTAACTCTGCTGCATAAAATGTAGGGGGCAGTAATTCTGCTGTTGGGGGTGGGCAGGGGGTACCTACCTTGTGCTAAAAGCTTTTCCCGCTAGGTGCCACGGCTGCAAAGGATGGTTCCAGATGGGGGGGGAGGGGCTCCCCTGCTCATGCCGCAGTCCTTGTTGAGGTTTAGGAAGAAACAGGCACCAGATGACTCACTGACAGCTTCTAGCTTTATCTTTAAGAAGATAAAATTTTGTTACTTTTCTACAGATTTCACTGGGGTTTTGGCATATGCAGGTACCCCACTTTTCCTGTCTAGAAGGAACCCCCAAATTTAAAAAAAACACATTCAGATTTTTACACTGTATTAGTACTTTTGAACTTTAGTGTAGAATAACAAATTAGTTAAAATGCAGTTTCTTAAAGGGCATGTCCACCCCCAAAACTATAATTTAACCCTTTACACTGGCCCCACTGTGCAGTTAAAATCCTCACCGTACATCTCTGCTCCTTATGGTTCTCCTGCGGTACCTTTTCAAAGTCCAGGAAAGTGATTAACCCTTTCCTAGTAGCAGTGTTGTAGTGTGATGTATATAGGTCTGGGTATCTAGTGTGTCCAGATCTGAAATAATGTATATCTCACCTACGGCTTTCACTCCACCAAATCCGATATATAAACAATAAATTGCAGGTGAAACATACAAAGACACAGGTCTGTAGCTGTTAATATTGCAAAACATGTGTGCTACATGTTTCAGACCCACCCAAGCACTCGAGGAAGAATGCATGTTTTACAATAAACCTGCACTATTCACAGTTACAGACCTGTGTCTTTGTATGTTTCACCTGCAATGTATTGTTTAAGTGTTGGAGGGCCATATTTAAAAACTTGCAATACCGCGGGTTTTCGTTACTGTAGACAGTAGTATACCATGCTGTAAACTACCGTAATGATATTCTACGGGCGGTCATAGATTTATGTTCGCTATCGTACATTTGCAAGATTTCTGATAGTGATCATAAATTAACAATCACCAAAGGCGATACCACACCTTTATAAATATGTCCCGTAGTGTGAAGGTCTCCCTGTCAGCTCTCCCTGTCAGCTGCAGCAGTATCAGTGGAAAGTGTAGCTTCTTAAAGGGTAATGTTGGAGGGTAGGAGAACTGGTGCAGAACTGTAGGGGGAGGATAGTGAAGTGAACCTGATCTGTTGGAGGGTAGAAAGAGTGTGTTTTTTGATTCAACTGTATTACAGAGATAAGCTTAGCAATGCATTACACTGAGAAATCCATTGCACAGAGCTGTGCTAAGATCAGGGTCATTATATTATCCTCCACCTACAGCACTGCACCATGTTCAGTGTACGTATTTAATCAGTGTACATATTAAAGGGAAATGTTGGAGGGTATGCCACTTGCAGCTCTGCACCATGTTGTTTATATAAATGTACATATTAATAGGAATTATTGGAGGGAATGCCAATTAAAGGGGTACTGTTAGAGGGAACGCAAACATGTTATATAAAATTAATGTAGCAGGAGGGCTGCCTGTGGGAAGTTTTGCATAAACAAAAACCCTCTTCCAGCTAGGGTTCCCACCTTTGCCTTTAAGACCCGAACACATACAGTATACAGGCCTATATATTAAAAGTTCTTATCGTTAAAAATGGTGCAAATTTTGCCCCAACCAATCAGATGTTAGCATAAGAACTTTTATTACATAGACCTGATAATATCTACACAACAAATGGTTGTAAGCGTTTTCTTTAGAAGCATGATGCAGGCTGATACAGTTTGTAGTTAAAGGGGAACCTGGGTCCAAAAATGTCTTCAGGTAAATTGATAGGAATTGCTCTCCTGAAAAATGTTGCTAGTTATTTTCATTGTTTATTTTGCATAGTTTTGGAGATATTTACATTTTTGTGTGTGATATGGCAGCAGCATCACCAGGTCCCCTGCACTTCCTGCTTCCTGCTCTGAAACCATGTCAGTTATTCTGCCCTGTGTCTCCTCCTCCCCTTTGCAGCCCCCCATGTCCCTCCAGGGGTGCCTAAGCCCTAAGCCTAAGCCCCGCACACCTACAGATGCCTAAGCCCCGCCCCTGTGGACGCCTAAACCCCGTCCACCTGTGGGTACATAAGCCCTGCCCACTCGTGGGGGCACAAGCCCCGCCCATTCACGGGGGCATAAGTCCCACCTACTCTCAGGTGCCGTGGGCCACTCAGAACCCCGTTACAGAAAACTCTGTGGAAACAGCCTTTTCAGGCAGAGTGAGAACTGTTTTCACATAGTGGAAAAGAAGGGCTGTAGATTCCCTTACCTACTCTGTCAGGACTTCACACAGCAGAGAGGAGGAAGGACTTTCTGTCTCCCTCACACACTGAGGGAATCTGAGGCTGTGCTTGCCGATGGCACTGTGCAGCCTCCCACTCACTGTGCAGCCTCCCAGCCTGACACATGTCAGCCTCCCACCCATTAACTTTCTGGTCAGTCATTTCTTTATATCTTGGGCTGTGGAGCACGCAGAGAGGTGGTTGATGGCTCATTTTAAAAGGTATGAAACTGGCCTTTAATTTAAACTCAACTTGTTTGGAGACCACAGTTCCCCTTTCATGCAATGGTACTTAGCACTGCAACACTGTGTAGATTTAATATGTGTTTGGGTCTCAAAGGCAAAGGTGGCCTTTGCCTTTACACTACTTCCAGGCTCCAACATTCCTTTTTAAAATGCATTGCACAGAGCTCTGCTAAGACCATGTTCATGTCAATATGCTGCCCCTTCAGCTCTGAGCTGTTTTGTATTTATAGGTGTACCTTTTAAAGTGGTCAGCTCAATTCCACTGGGGTTGCCACCTTTCCCTTTAAGACTCAAACACTAAAGCCTCGTACGTGTGTAAGAACCTTTAGGGCTAGCTCCCAATAGCACGTTTTGGATTGTGGTTTGTGATCCGATTGTGCTAGTGGGAGTGCAGGCATGTAATAACCTATGGGACCAGCCCCTCTACATGCAAGGCGTTTCTGTGTGCTATTGGAGTGCATGCCATCACCATATTTGGTCTGTATTGCATGCGCTCTGCTAGGGTCCAATTGTGGAAGCGCAACACCCATGCACGGAAACAAACACGATCACGCATTATTGCGAATGTGCGTCCTCCTTGCCAATGCATTTAATACATGCTGTATGGCTAAACCGAAATCAGTGCAGCTTGCATTACACTTCTAATGGCTAAGCCACACAAGCACGTTTTTAAGGCGATTGCGATTTTCCAATTGTATTAAAAATGCAGCAACTCACCAAAATCTTGTGGTTTCGGGTATGTTGCGATTCACGCATGTGTCAGCAATTTGGTAACGCACCTGTTTTTTGTGCAGTCGCATGCGTTTTCATAATGAAAATGGACAAATCTCAAGCGCAAACGCATATTAATCGTGTGCGCTTGTGTGTGCGATTCAGGTGCATTGCAATGTGGCCCTGCCCAATGTACATTGCAGCAATACACACACTAATATAAATGGTAGAGTGCAGAAATAAAAACATACAAAGACATAGGGGCATATTTCTAAAAAAGCGAAATTAGCGCAAAAAAATTACCGCCGCACATCGGGGCCGCGAAAATAGCGATATCGCCATATTTATAATGGCGAGCGCCATTGCCGCGATATGTATCGCGGCCGCGATGTGTTGCGGTAATTTTAAGTCCCTTAAAAATTACTTAAAATCCCTTCCCGACGCCTCTGCTAAGGGGGCGGGGCATACGGGAGGCACGCCCACCCCGCCCACAACCACATGCCGCCGCTTCCCAGCAGCCCCTCCCAACCCCTTCCCCGCTCGCGGCAATCTCGGAACAGGAGGCTAGGACGGGCTGCCGGGAAGGGGCACCCCCTCCCCAGCAACCCCTCCAAGCCCCCAACCCCGGCCGCTCCCGGGGAGGGGAAGGGAGGGATCCGCTGGGAGGGGTGGAGGCACCCTCCAGCGGGGCCCTGAGAAGGGCCTTTTGGGGCTTAAGGGGTCCCGCAGCTCGAACCACTTTAACTGTATTTTAAAAAAACTTTCTACACACGATAGTTATCCTTTAAGGCAAGCAACTGGCAGCACAAAGGTGTTAAAAGATCAAACTTTTATTGCAGATCATAGTGTATAACACACAGACAAGTTGTGGCCAGGGAAATAGAAATAAGCGTAAGCGACCGTTATTACAAAAATTACCTCTGCCTATTGACATTGCCGCATTTTTATGTTATTATCGCCATATTTATAAATGGGATCAATATCGTGGCGAAAATCAACACCTCTGCGATGTGCGGCGGTAATTTGAGCTCTCTTCTGATAATGTACTTAGTGCAATGTACATTATCGCAGTGAAGAGCTCAAGGAGCAGGGAGCTGGGAGGTCCTGCAGGGAAAGGATTTAGGCGCGGGTGGTCACATTCGCCAGAGGGGAGTGGCTGGGTATAAACCCTTGGAAGGGCCTTTTGGGGCTTAGGGGGTCCCACAGCTGATACCGGGACTTATAAGGGACTTATGGCACTTATAAGTGCCGTTGCGGCCCTGACAAGGGCCTTTGGGGCTTAAGGGATCCCGCAGTTTGAACCTGGATTCCCCTCCCCGGCCCTTATAAGGGCCCTTGCGGCACTGACAAGTGCCCTTGTGGCCCTGACAAGGGGCATTACGGGTCCCGCAGCTCGTATAAGGCCCACCCTCTTCTGCACTGACATGTGCCATTGTGGCACTGAGAAGTGCCTTCGTTGGGGGTCCTGCAGCTCGAAACAGGACCCTCTGTTGGCTCTTGGGCATGTGTTCTTCCATCCAGGGACACCAGCTCCGCTGAAGTGGCCAACACCAGGAAGTGCCCCTGCGGCCGCCGATGACACCTGCATCTTGATCCAAGGTTTTCTTCCTTCACAGCCAGGGACACCAACTCCATTGAAGTCGCCAATACCAGGTAAGGTTACTGTGGCCGCCAGTGACCCCGCTGGCACTTGCGGAGTAGCTGGTTGTGGAAAGCCAGCGGATGGAGGAAAGAAAACATGCCCAAGGGCTCTTGCAAAAGCCAAATGGGGGTCCTGTTTTGAGCTGCAGGACCCCCAACAAAGGCACTTCTCAGTGTTGCAGTGGGACTTGTCAGTACCAGGGAGGTCCCGGTACAAGCTGTGGGACCCCTTAAGCCCCAAAGGCCCTTGTCAGAACTGCAAAGGCCCTTCCAAGGGCCGCAATGACACTTAAAAGTGCCAGGGAAGGGGGGTCCCGGTTCTAGTTGCGGCATACAGGGCAGGGGGCTGGGAGGGGTTGCTGGGAAGGGGATGTGTGGCAGGTAGTCTCTACCACGGGGGGCAAGGGCAGAGTGGGCGTACACCCAGCCACGCCCCTCTGGCGAATGCGACCACCCCGTCCTCTCTGGCAGCAAACTCGGTTGTTTTTGCCACTTCTAAGTTGGTGAAGTGAAATAGTTGAGGTTAACACCAGAGCTCAGTTACCGCCGCTTTAAAAATAGAAGCGAGCGGTAACTAATGGGATGTTATTGCGGTGACTTTCCACCGCATTAACTTTCTGCCGCCATTTTCACCCTTTTATAAATCACGTTAATTCTGATTTTGGCGAAAATGACGGGAAAAACATCTGCAGAAAGTTAACGCCCCTTTATAAATATGCCCCCTAGAATTTCTACCCTACGCGTTTGGTGGACTTATGTTTTATATAAGCCAACATTTATAATCAAATAATTTCTCTGCCTCTGGCTGTTAGGTTCCAGTCTTTTAAAGTCTTAGCTGATCACACGTACCTTTACTGCTAATGCTGTTTAAAAACACCTGATCTGTTTTGCCTCTGGGGAAGAGAGGGGTGTGTGTCAGGAGCCGGCCACCAAACTCACAGGCCACTGCTCAGGCCACAGGTAAATCTTTGACAATGTCATGGGAAGTATGTGGGTTCCAGGCATGAGGTTGTCTTCATCAGCCCCACATACTGAATTAAACATAAAAAAGGCAGGATGGATCTATTGGTTTGTATTAAAAAAAAATATATATATAATTTAAAAATGTTATCTTTACTGATGGGCACTAATACATACATATATATATACATATACATATACACATACCCATTACACAATTTAACACATCCCACTACACATGTTCACGCCCATTCAGCCATTCAGTAGGTCACAATCATTAGGCAAGTTAAGAGGCTGTAATGCTGTGACTGTCAGCACAAGGACTTCACTGAAAAGAATCTTCATTACTGCAGGGATTTTAAAACTGTGCACTCAGCGATTCTGGTCCAGATTGTTTCAAAATGACAGACAAATATGCCTTGCTTAATCAAGGGGAGGGGAATGAAATGGTGAGTATCAAAGAAAACAACAAATGCATTAAAGTGTCATAGGAAAACAGAAACAAACTGACTAACTTTTTACATTTTAAAGCAAGATATAAAGCAGAGGGGCACACTTCAGTGAACACTTTTTTATTGGTGCAAAAACAACAGCATACAACGTTTAGGGACGCTTGGCCCCTTCCTTAGGTATATGTTCACTGAAGTAGTGTGCTCCTCTGCTTTATATCTTGCTTGGATTATGGAGCCCTGGAAGTAGGGGCCTGAGAGGATTGCACCTACCAACTTGTCTGGCAAACTAGCCAACAGCAGTGTGCCATTGTACATTTGGAACTTTTTGCAACTTTTTACATTTTAACATGTTACACTGCCTGGCATTTCTACCTCGTTGTTAGGATACAGCTCATAGCAACCATAAGGTGATAAGGGAATTAGAAGGTAAAACATGCATTAGATAATAGTGAAATTATTTAGTTATAGATATTCCAGTCTATTGGATTTTTAATATGCAATTTGGGAAGCTGAAATCCCATCCTTACCTCTCTATTTTACAGTAAGACACCGTTTTATGAAATACTGTTTATTACATTTAGATACATTATAGAAATAAATGAAAGTTTTGTGAACAGAAACAATATAAACACACAGAACAATAGAAGGGTGGCATTTGTGACTGAATTTGAAAAGCTACATCTTGACAGTTGACAACATATTAGCAGGTTTTTAGATACGTTTACTCCATATTTCATATCAAACAATTGCAATGGCTGTCACAAAGGCCACAGACAACAGTGAATAGGAGGGAATTTGGTTTGGCATTAGGAATAGGAGAAACCAATATTTTACCAAGATATGATAATAACGACAATAACATGGTTTAACATGTTTCTGGTGACATGCACTCTTTATGTAAAAGTAAATCCCCTATTTGCACTTAATAAAGGGTGCATACCACCTGAAACATGTTGTATTAAAGCACTTTATTATCATAGCTTAGACTTAGTCCCCATCACAACATTAGATTTATTAGTAAACCAATAAATAACCGGGATCGAGACTATTCTACTCTTTAATTAGGAATAGGAGTATGTATGTACCCTTGTATGGATTGTATCCATATTCAAATGTAGAGATGTCCGAACTTCGCAAAATCCGGTCCGCTCGAGGATCCGCGAATTTTCGAAAAAAATTCGAAAATTCGAAAATCCGCGAGCGGACCCGTTAAAATTAAAAATACCCTTGAAATAACGAGATTTTTCGTATTTTCGAAAATTTTCGAAATTACGAGTTTCCACGTTTTTCGGGAATTTTCGAAATTACGAGTTTTCATGCATTTTCCAAAATACAAGTAATCCTCCTAATTTCGAAATTTTTCGAAAATATGTATGTATGGAATTAAGAGAAATCCTTGTATTTTCGAAAATTTTCGAAAATACGTGTTTTCCCGTATTTTCGAAAATTTTCGAAAATGTGAAAAATCCGCGAATTGGAAGTTCGGATGGTGGAAAATCCGGAAAAATCCGCCGTTCGCGGACGGGATAAGTCCGCGGCGGATCCGGGTTCGGATACGCGAACCGGCCATCCCTATTCAAATGTCAATTATAAGTAAAATATTTCTACATCCGAGTATGGAAAAAAGGGTTAAAGGAACAATTACTCTAGTAATTATATACTACTATATGTTTGTTGTTTACAGGTATACACCATAATAAATTTAATTAATTTTGCATATTAAACAATTAACCTGATCACATTTTATTGGAGAGAATAATAGGCTTGCTGTACCTGTCAACAATGTTTTTAAGGGATAGCTTTTGAAGCAGAAATTGGGCAGGGCTATAAAAACTCTCTCTAGCCCATCCTTAGCTTTGATATTTCCAATATTCATACTGAAAGCTAGAATCATAAAAAACACTTGATGTCTAAATTTCATTACTTATCTGTCCAAATCCTTTTGTATAAAGTATTCTTATTCAGAATAAAACAGTGTCCGAAAGAACTTTATCTTTTGCTAGGAACAGAATAAAAAAAAACAAGAAAAAACAAACACAACAGTTAAGCTGGGTACACACAGTACAGATTTCTGAAAGGTGACAGACAGGATCTGCAAGATCCTGTCTGCCATCTTTCAAAGATCTGCATACACACAGTCCCGAGCGTTCTCCCTATGAACATCATGGGCAGAACGCTAGGGACTGTGTGTTTCCATCGGCCGCACTAGACTCCTCGGGAAACAAAGGTACACACATAACGGTATCATAAAGGTAATATAAAGGTACACACATAAAGGTACACACATAACGATACCATCGGTATCAGGGCTTTATCGTTACTGTGTTTACCCAGCTTAAGTTCTTCTATTTTGTATTGTCCCTGGAAGGCTGTCAGCAATGTGTGTTGGCTGGAAATAAACAGCAGGGAGTCCAGAAATGTTTAAAGTATTATCAGGGACAGGTGCATAAATGCAGGGGCCTGGTCCCCCCACAAGATTGGAGGCCTGGTCCCTAATACACCCCTTCTCTCAGAGAATCCATGATTAGTTGTTTTAAACAGATGTCTCCCACAAACTACAAACTTCCCCTTTAAAAACATATTATAGACTGCATTTATGTATATTTTTGCAATGTTTTATAAAGCTTTATTGATGAACAGTAGCTCAACTCATGTGTGTATTTGATTTTTGACCTTTAGTTGAAGGTTAAATGTTTTTTTGTAGATGAGAGAACATCCTTGCTATAGAAAGCAGACCCATAAAGCAGGTTCTTGCTCTTTGCAAATATTGCCAAAACCTTGCCGTGTATATCTGCTCCCTGGATATTTTTTTAGCATGGTGTTAAAGTTCATATCATGGGTAATGTAAATATTAATTTTAATTCTTTTGTCTTCTGTACAATTTACAACAGGAGCTGTTTGGATACAAAACAGTCAGATGGCAACAAACTCTCTGTATGATTGGCTATTTCTGTTCCCTTGGGTTTCTTCGAAGCCTGTTTTATCGGAAACCAGAACTAGATGTCTGGGCTCAATGTGTTCCATGCAGCTTAGGAGAAGCTGATATTATATTAATCAGAAACACTGTAAATATACATTTTTACCAGTTACCTTTATTAAAATAATTCAAGAAATGAAGCATAGAGAAAACTGTATGCAAAAAAGGAAGGACAGAAAAAGAATTTAAATACTGTATTTCAGACATGTTAATTCAGAGTAATCAGATTGTAACAATGCAGTATTTTCTATTTTAGCAACATTTTTTTCTGCCATTTTAGCAATAATTTTTCTGCCATTGCTGGCACTGGAATACAAAAAGTAACATAATATACCATTATATAATACATAAAGTGAACAACATGTTTCTATGATCTTATTAAATAGTTTGCATATTCTTTTTGAAGGGAGAACTTGGAAACTACTCAAAAAAGAAGGTGATTGAAATTTATCCTCACGTGTCAGGCTGCAAACCAGCTTATCAGATAATTACTGATAAAAGCTCTATTATAAGAAAATCTTTAATAGAACCTGAAGGAATGGTAAATATCTGCAGTGCATACAAATACAAATTGTTCTTCATGTACACTAACTACAAATGCATTAATAGTAAGCGGTGAGTACAATGTGTGATCATAAATCAGCTATGATAGCATGAGAATTTGTTATAGATCAGTATTATTTTAAGACTGTGGCACACCTGGCAATACAAATGTTTCCCTTGTGTTCTTAATGTTGGAATAAATATTGGAATTTCCCCAATTTTATGCACTTTATAGTGTATATTGTAATCAATATAAACTATATCATGTAGTTATACTACATAGACTGCATTGCAATTTTATCACAATTTATATTTTTAGAGTACAATATAACAAAAATGTTATACTGTTGAAATAATTTTTACTACAAAAATTTATAAGGAATAACTCTGAATCTCTTCACTGTCCACCAGCACAATCTTTCTGTTTTAAATAAAAATTGGTCCACCTTGTGCAATTGTTGCAGATAGGTCTAGAAAGATTTTTCAGAACTGGAGACACATAGGAGCTTGGTTATATAGAAATAAATGACGGTAATTTACAATGGAGAAGAAGCCCTTGCATATGGATATATTTTCTTTACACAATCACTTTAATGAGACAATAATCTCTTGGGTGTATTGTTCACTAATAAATCATTTTAGATGGCATGTGAGCATTCCTTAACCTGGGTCCTTTCATTAGGAGTGGAGTTGGAAAGGGATACTTGTAATTTAAAGGGAACTGTGGTCTCCAGTCAAGTTGATTTTACAAAGGCCAGGTTCCCACCTTTAAAATGAGCCACCAAAGTTCCCCTTTAATTGGATATTTTCAAGAGAGGGATAAGTTTTATAATCAAAGAATATTAAATAAAAATATCAGTTTATTTTGTTGTTGCAGGCAGATCTAGAAAGATGTTCAAAATGGCAGATGAGATTAAAGGGCATGGCCACCAAAATAAAAATTGCCACGCAGGTACAGGACCCCCAACAAATTAGAACTACAATACTCATATTTTTCACAATTGCACCCAGATATCCTTCCCAGTATTTACTGCATGTTAACAGTAGCTCACAGACTCTTCCAGGTTTACTCTGTAGTCAGGGGCATGACGGGCGAAATCTTGGCCAATGACTGTAGAGTATTCACGTAAGCTCTTCTTCTGAGTGCTGTCAAAACTTAGTATTTCGGGGGTCTTCTACCTGCATGGCAATTTTAATTTTGTAGGTGAATATGCCCTTTAAGAAATACCTTTTGAAACTGGATAGCGTTCTGAAAAGGGCAGCTAAATAAAGGGAAAATGGAAAGTTGTCTGTGTAGTTATTCACACTGGAAAAGAGCCCAGTTAGAATGGTAAAACCATGGAAATGTCTTCTAGTAGATATGGCAATGTTCTTGGATAGTTTAAGAGTTGGCTGGATAAATTTAAAAAATTAAAGAATATCGAAAGTTCCTGGTATTAAAGGACAACTATTCAGTAAAAATGTACTTTTTAGAAATGAAAAGTACCTGGGACAGGGAGGTAGGATTGATTATTCCCACCTCCCAATATAGTTTTGTTGAGGAGCTACAGCATATAAAATTTTCATTTGCCAGGTTATGGCCCTGGGTGTTCCTATATGAAAGATAGTGATGAAATCTCAGGAAGCCTGGCAGAAGCAGTTTTCTTTGTGCTGCCGCTCCTCATTGAAATGATGTCTGGCGGTAGAAAATACCAATCCTACCTCCCTGGCCCAGGTACTTTTCATTTTAACTGTTTTTGAAAAACCTTTATATGCACTATAGGTTGACTTTAATTCAAATAGTTTATGTCGATTTTCCTTCTTCAGTCTGCACCCCCCTCTCCTCTGGATCAACGCTTAGGCAGACATTATGAGTAAAGTAAAAAGATTGGACTAGATCAAGGATGCCCAACCTGCATGCCTCCAGAGTTGTGAGTTGTAGTTTATAAACATCCAGACATTCTTGGACTAGGTGGACATAAATTTATTAAGTCTCCAATACATTGTTACTATGTTTGGCTGAACACTCAGCCAAAGATTTAGCAGTATCTCATAATGCAAGCAATATTATCAAATAAACCTCACCAAAATATTACCTTTTTATATCTTTCATATGTTTGACTTATATTTTATAGATATAGTAAAAACTTGAATATTTTTATGCACTCTTATTCCTTACAGGTAAGGTATATACAAATACAAAAAATTCGCTATGTCTGGAATGTAGCTGATGGAAAGTTTCAAAATATTGGGTGAGTATCTTAAAATAAAAACGTTTCATATTGAGCTACAACCCAATTTTCATCACATCTTTTTATTCTAAATCTCTCTTTAAAGAACTCTGGAAAATGAACTTTCCTGTTCAGATATACACTCCAAGTTTGGGCCTGGTTTTACCTGTGAAGAGCAAGAAATCAGGTATGAATATATTAAAACATGTTTATATCAATAAATAAAATATATATTCTTCAATGTTTATTTTAGTTTATTCAAAACATAGTATACAAGTTTTGTTTTTTTTAATTGAGAGGCTAGAGAAAGCTGTTTTACTATAAGGTGCTACAGCATGCCATCATCACTCTTAGTACGCCCACTCCTAGTACTGCTCCTAAACAAAATGTGTGCAGCAACAAAGGCATGCAGCAACAAAGGCATGCAGCAACACAGGCAAATCAGAGTAAGTGCTACTTACATGTATTCAATTATAGTTTAAGATGAAGCAAAGTCATTTTTCAGTATAGTGTCCCTTTAAAGAAGAGGTTATAAAGGTTGGACTAGATGGACATATGTCTTTATTCAACCTCAATTACTAAATTTTCATGTTCCAGCTGCAGGGAGAGATGTTGACAGGGGGCAATTGAAAAGTAAGAGAAAGGGCTTTCACACCAACGTGATGGGCAGTCAGGGCAGTCCCACCCAAACCGGGACATCTGGCAACCCAGGCTCTACATCTCTCTATCTTTGTGGTAAAGACTGGGTTTGGGACAAAAAAGTTTCTTTGACAAAACTTTGCTTTCGGTGTTTTCACTGGAGAATTCTGGCTCTGACTATCAAATTATTATTTAGGGAAAGCATAAAAATGGGAGCAGTAATACTTGATGCATGTGCCCTCCACAGAATTGATTTCAACATAAATTTGTAAAATATCCCTTTCTTATGCCAGCAGGCATACATTCAGCTGGATGAGTCTATATGCATAGTAACATTTACCCTGTAATACATACCTACCACAAGAAACCATATCTTATTATAGAAAAGCTGTAGTGCACTATAGACTTTAAACACCAAGGTAACCGTAAGGTGTTATCAGCAAATGTACTGTTCCAACTACTTTAGTAACAAAAGTACAAAATTAACTGTTTGTTTCAGCAAAAATGTTTTAATCTTTTGGGGATATCAAATGTGTACATATGATTGCTGATGATATGATCATTGCCAGTTCAAAAAACCCTTTCTTTATATTCTGTAGAAATGTTGGTAAATATATAAAAATAAATATATTTAGAATTTGGTTAGGTTACCGGTTAAGGTTACGTTATGGGTTGGTTATTGTGCCAAATCATCTTCAACATGCAATGAGGTAAACTATTGTTTCTATTTCATGCTCCGGGTTGAGGAAGCAAATAGTCTTGTTTAAGATACATTTGCCTCAAAATTGTAACCATAAAATAACATGTTTTTTTCCAGGAGACAAGTATGCGGCTTAAACACAATTAATGTGGAAATAAAACCCATTTCCACTCTGTTTTTCAAAGAGGTGAGCTTTTATTTTTTGCTAATAAGCATTTATTTGCACAATGGTATTGGTATCTAAATGTAACCTATACATAGGGTTTCCAAATCTGTAAAAAATCAGAAAAGGCCTATTAAAAACACATGCAGCAGGACATGCAAGGGAGATCTAATACGTACCGTACCTTTCGTGCTCCCCTACCTTCTGGGTTCTCGCAATCAGTATGTGAGTTACCGATTACTGCATTAATTTAAACATGAGCGTTTTCATGCAACTAAATAGCAAAAATGAACATTATTTGTATTGCATCGGGCACCTCCCTTTAATAGGAAACAGTGCAGGCCCTTGAGAAATGAAACACACTAACCCAATATTACATCAGGAAGCCAACCACATACACCTTCCCCTGCATTTTTTAAGAGTGTCAGCAGGTGATCTGGAAACGCTACCTATAGACTATGATATTTTATTGAATTAATTTCAGAATTGGGTTACAATTTTAGAATTGGTTACAATCAGATTCTTTCAGAAAGATTCTGATTGGTATACTCACCAATCACTTTCTTTCTGAAAGAATCTGATTGTTACCAATTCTGATTGGAAAAGAATTTGATTGTTTAGTATACGAATCAGATTCTTTCTGGAAAAAAAAATCTTATTATTTATTCTGAAAAAATCTGATTGTAACCAATTCTGATTAGTAACATTCAGATTTTTTTCAGAAAGAATCTGATTGGTATACTAACCAATCAGATTCTTTTCCAGTCAGAATTGGTTACAATTAGACTCTTTCAGAAAGAATCTGATTGGTTAGTATACAATCAGATTATTTAAAGAATCTGATTGTATCAAATCAGAATTGGTTAAGTCAGATTCTTTCAGAAAGAATCTGATTGGTATGCTTTCTGGAAGAATCTGATCATCCCCAGTTCACAAAGGCAGGTACACATTTATGATGCCTTCATGCCCAGCTTACACAGATTGGTACATATAAGATGCCTTCATGTCCAGTTCACACAGATTGTTACTTATAAAATGTCCTCATGCCCAGCTCACACAGAATTCCAATAGAGTACACTCAAGCACACCCCCTTTGGCATGGCCTTCAATTGATAGGTGCAATCCTCTCAGCCCTCCACCTCAAGGGCCACAGCAATACGGCAATGCAAATAAGTTGGAGGAGCACACTACTTCATTTTCAGTGTTTTATTGAGTAAAAAGCAACATACAACGTTTTGGGGGATATAACTTACCTGAGGAAGGGAAACTTATTTGCTTTGCTGTCCAGCTCACACAGACTAGTACATATAAAATGCCCTGAAGCCCAGCATACAGATAGGTACATATTAGATGCCCTCATGCCCAGCTCACACATACTGGAACATATAAGATGACCTCAAGCCCTACTCACAAATACTGGTACATATAAGCTACCCTCATGCCCAGCTTCAGCAGAGTGGTACATATAAGATGCCCTCATGCCCAGCTCAAACAGATAGGAACATATAAGGTGCCCTCATGCCCAGCTCACACAGATAGGCACATAGAAGATGCCCTCATGCCTAATTCACACATATTAGTATATATAAGATATCCTCATACCCAGCCTACACAAATTTGTACATAAAAGATTCCACTTTTATACATGCTCTAAACCCAGCTCACACATACTGGTACATATACAATTTTCCTTATGCCCAGCCCACAGAGATTGGTACATATAAGATCCCCTCATGTCCAGCCCACACATATTGGTACATAAAAGATGTGCTCATGCCCAACCCAGAAAAACAGTCACTTACCCCATGAGGACCTACCTGACTGCAGGAACTTACTAGAAAAGACAGCAGAGCAGGGAGGGAAGGGCTTTGTTTGAAGTGGGTGGGGTGGGCTTCTTCTCAAGATTTGCCTCAGGTACCAAAAATCTAGAAATATTCCTGGTTGGGTAGTGAAGTAAGGGACAGCAGATATAATTAATCCCCCCCATTTCTTTCATTTCACAGATTTTCAACTTATTTTATGCCTTTCAAGTCTACACTCTTTGTTTGTGGATTTTTACTAAATATTTAGAATATGGCTTTGCAATTTTAGCCATGACTATAATATCCATTATTGCAACATTATATGTCCTTAGAAAGGTACGTATGAAAACCATTCTATTTAGAGTACCGTTTTATTTTACATATGTAGTAAAATACCTTTTTTTTTTGTCTTTGTCTTGTTTACTTGTCTTTTATTAGCAATCTGTGAAGCTACACAATATGGCAAAGTCTTACAACAGTATTGTGGCTACTGTACTTCGCAAAAATGGAGGTAACAAAAAGTTACAACTTTTCTACCTAAATTTTGCCTGCGTTTTTGTCTTCAATTCTTTCAGTTATTTTACCTTTGCTCATTTCTTCTTCCTTCTTCTTTTTATATTTTCAATTTCTTTTCCATCTATGCTTCCTTTTTATTTTAACCTGGAATAATGTTTGGGTGTATATGGTATCCTTGGCCTTCTCCCACTTTTTTCTAGCATACCAAACATTAAAGGAATATTGCTATAGAGCTATAACCATGGGGGATTTGCATGGGATCACAAATACTGAATTAATCAAACATCAATGTTTATAGGCTGATATACTTTGACTAGATCTGGGACATTTTAGAATCATTTTTAAAAAAAAATGAATGTCTCTAAAACATTTTCTGCTTGTATCTTAATCAGAGATTGAAGATGTGGAATCTCAGTCTTTGGTTCCAGGTGATGTGCTTGTGTTATTAGGAAACCAGCTATTCTTACCCTGTGATGCCATACTAATTAATGGGGAGTGCACTGTAAATGAAGGAATGTTAACAGGTACAGTATAGATTCGGAATTTTCAAGTACGTATTGCTAACCAAATGCAATAATAAATCAATCTTCCCCAGCAGCAGAAATAATTCCAAGATTAAAACAATAGAATTTCTATTAAAAAAAAAGTTTATTATCCTAGGCCTGTCCCTTTACCATATTATTAGGAAACACACAAACAAATCAGGGAATATTTTAAGCTAAAAGGAGCAATGTTCATGACTATGTAATGGGAAAGGTTTGTTAATAAGCATTAAAAACTTATAGGGGTTGTTTATAGTGCTATAAACATTTATTGCACAAGGTGTAATTAATTACCACAAGCACCTAATAAAAAGGCACAACTAATTTGTACCTGAATTCTCTAAATTTCCCTATTGAGTACGGGGAAGGGGCAGAAACTTTTTACGCTCAAGAAGGTTCCTACTGTACTCTTCAGTTTCCTGGACTTTGACTAGACACTGTAGGACAACCAAATGGAGCAGATGAGAAAGGTAAGGATTTGTTTAACAAAGTGGGGGGAGCAGTCAGTTAAATTTTAGTTTTGGGGTGGACATGTCCTTTGATTTGATTAGCAAAACCAGAGTAGATTGATATCTGTGTGTACTGCTGTTGTTTTGTTATTTGATGATACATTTTTCAAAATGTTTTTAAATGCCAATAGAATTAGAGATCCAACAATTAAGGCAAAGGAATTTATAAAACAAATACTCAATAATTAAGGAAAAGTTTAATGTCAAAAAATAATAATCAGTAGCTGCCAATTTAACAAAAATATACATTTAACATCTGTCTGTTTTTTCCCCCTAATTATAGGGGAAAGTATTCCAGTCACAAAGATTCCGTTACCTCACACAGACAGCAATGTCCCATGGAAAATACAAAGTGGTGAAGACTATAATAAGCACATTCTTTTTTGTGGAACGGAGGTCATCCAAACAAAGGCGATTGGTCAGTGTCTAGTAAAAGCTGTTGTTCTTCAAACTGGTAAGTATTGCCTGTAGTTGCCAATAGTTGAAAATTCATTGTGAGAACGGTAACATCTTTTTGTATGTTACTTAAATTAAATTCTGTATATTGCCTCATAAAGTAGATTAATTTGGGAAAGGTTTTAAAAAGATAATTTGTTTTGTTTCTTATAGTAAAATATGTTGTTAGCTCTCTGCTACTGTATGCCCTATTCTAGCTATCCCACTGTTTACTAATTTACTGATTTGTGCAAAAGGCATGCAGTTAGGGACATTTGGTACATTTCTTCTGTGGTCTTTCAGTCTTGGCTGTGTTCATTAGATTCATTACCCTTCCATTCATAATAGTATAGACTGTAGGGCTGCTAGAATTGAAACAGATTTACGCTTGGTTAAATAATATATTTTTTTTGGCCTTTAGGGTTCAACACATTAAAAGGACATCTTGTGAGCACAATTCTGTATAACAAACACGTGAATGTTAAGCTGCATAGAGAGGCCAATAAATTCTTTATTTTACTTCTGTTCATTGCTTTGGCTGGAGTTGCATATGTGGTAGTTATTTTTAAAATAAATGGGGTAAGTTGGACAACCTTTTATTTCAAAAGTTATTACATGTTTAATGCGGAAAATCATTCTAGGATATAATCACCAACCGTATGTGCCTTGATGTCACTCTACCCTGCATTTACCATGAAATGTCATAGCTTACTGAAAGTCATAGCTGAAATGTCTTTGCAATTAACAAAGACTAGCACAAAAATATTCAATAACCCCAAAGCTGCTAAGGGTTTAATAGTGGATCCCTGTTAAAAATCTGAGGTCAAACTCTAATGACCCCCTCTCTCCTCAGTTTTACTGAATTTAATCAGAAATTAACCATTATTGCATATTTGAGTATATAGAACCTTAAAGGGCATGTTCCCCCTTAAAACAAAAAGCTGGTACCTTGTCAGTTGTCTGCCCATGCCCTTTAAGTAGGGAACACACATTACAGATAAAGGACTAATCCTGTCGGTACCACAATATGACGAATGTTCAACGTCGGTATCGGAAACTGCCATACGACCAAAATTTTTCCCCCTTAATTTAAGTATAGGGAGCTGTCCACGATCATAGGGTGTGTGGCAGTCACAAATGCTCTTCCTACACTGTACACAATCTTACAGATTCTGTCTATCATAACGACAGATACTTGGTAACTAGTCGAATTTAGTTGTAAATCATGTTTCTATGAATTTTTGTATATTAATTGAATTGTATAAATTTTCACATGGGCTTTTACCATTTTTAACATACCTCAGATTAAATGTTTATTTTTATTAATATGAATACTAATGCAGACATCCTACGCTGCGGCTTCTGGGCAGGGTGGGAAAGGGGGTGTGATGGAGGGGGCATGATGTCACATGGCAGTGGGGCCTTTGTCCTAGGGGTGGAGGGAGGCAGGTTAGGGCGGAGTTATGGGTGTTCCCAGGCGGGGCTTGTAAAGTGGGCATGACTGAGGAGGAGACTAGAGTCTCCTCTCAGTTGCAGGAGACCACCCCAGAATGAGGGAGACTCCCAGAAAATGCGGGAGAGGTGGCATACCTACTAATGCAGTATTTTATTGCTTTAAATGTTAATGTTAAGGACATTGTTTTTTGCTCTGGTGATTTCAATTTCTATAATAATATTTTTATTGGTGTTTTTGCAATCTGATATTATTAGTACTCAGTGCCCAATGGTGCTGGTTATTCCTTTGTCTATGCCATCAGGGTGTTAAAGGCAAATATATTACCTACACCTCCCATTTAAAGTACACATGGTGACCTAAACTGCTGTCTTCACCCCAGAGTTAACCAGCAATCAACTATTTTCCTTAATTAAAATCTTACTTGCCAATACAGTCAGCTCTGAAAGAAGCGTGTCTTTACATTGGCCAAGTCCTGTACAGAAGTAAGAAGGCAGAAGTGTACCAGACAGGTGATTACTGTTATACAGACTGTACGAGTGAGTAGTGGTTTAGGTTCTCACCCAGGGTACTTTGTATGAAAAGAAGTAGAGGGAAGGGGACAGGTAAGAAATAATTGTCGTGACAAAAATGTTACATAAATAATACCTATAATGTAATAATATATATTCTTTCCAATTTCGCAGGGCAGTGTATATCATATGGTCATAAGGTCATTGATCATGCTAACCATCGCTGTGAATCCGGCACTACCAGCTTCTCTGACATTTATTCTTCTCTGTGTTCTTGCAAGGCTGAAAAAACAGGGAATTTTTTGCAGCAGTCCCCAAAAGATTAATATAGCTGGACAGCTGAACCTTGTCTGCTTTGATAAAGTAAATAAAAATGTGTTTTTAAAGAAATGCTTTAAAGCAATTAAAGTGGATCAAACATCAAATTGTAAAGATTAATGAAAGAATGCATTGAAACAAGGTTTGATAGGGTATATAAAGAATTTCCTAGAAAAGACTGCTTTTAATTTGGTGAGTCATTTAAACCCCATTTCTCTTAATATATCATTTTGTCTTTAAACAAATTAAATCAAAGCATGGATTTTCATTACTGTAATGTTTGTCTTTGGGTCGCCTTGTTCTCCTTGTTCTCCTCACTGCATTATAGCTAATGGTTCTTAAACATCACTACAAAATCATTGATAAAGCCAAAGGAAGTAAGTAATGTTGACATAATTATATGTTAACGCTAATAGAACCCACCCTCCCTGTATTTTAATGGGGCAGATCTTTAAAAAATTACCTTCTACTACCTCAGAGTTGTGTGACCTTTACTCAGATTGCGGCCTTGCAGTTTAATATGGTCACAGAGTGCCAGGGAGACTTCTTATATCCTTATAATTAAGCCACTATATAACAAAGTAAACAAGGCCCAAGAAAGAGTCAACCATCTACTCCTTATAATTCGGAACAAAATTTGTGCTGAAAAACTTCATTGAACCCCTTTATATCCTGTATCTGTAGGGTACACTAGAAAGATTTAAAAGCAATCCTACGACATTAGACCGATCCTGCCGGAACCACCTTTCCCATTGTTCTTTGCAATCGCAAATACCATTCATTTTACAATCGCATGTCAGTTGCAAAGGGGAACAGGAAAGGCAGTTCCGTCTGGATCGGTCTAATGACGTGGATCACTCGGCCGGGTAAGTAAAACCTTTCTAGTGTATGGCCCCCTTAATTCACAGAAAATAGCATATCCTGATGAGAGATGGGATCTGGGTCCGATTCGGACCGAGATCCGACACGGAACCCCACGGTTACAAAATCCGAATGATCTGTCCGATTCTGGATGGATCATCTGGATTTTTGGACTTCGGAGCCTAATTTCTATAATTATCAAATGTTTAAGGACTATCAAAAATAGCCTTAAACGTTCGATAATCCTCAAAACTACGATCGTAAACTTGAAAGTAGACTCCGATCGGATTTTCGAGGATTATCAAACGTTCAAGGCTATTTTCGATAATCCTAGAAAACATTCGATAATAATCGAAAATTCGTTCCATTTTCAGCTTTTCAGATCTTCAGGATTTTCACGAGATCCGGGAATCCAAAAACGAAATGAAACTATGCGAGTTTCACCATCTCTAATCCTGATCAAAACAGTTGTTCCCTTACAGCAAAACTTACTATAAAGAACAGTTGAGCAATTTAGGGCAGTTAAATATTCAGAGATTAAATTAGTTTCCCCCTTTGCAATGGGAAATACAAGGTTTAAATATATTATTACCCAGGCATACAGTCAAATAGAAAAATGTATAAAACAACAGACTGAAAGCAGGATAACTGAAAAAGGAACAGGCTTTAATTCACCTTACCATCAAGGTGGTTACTTTTGCAGTTATCCTGCTTTCAGTCTGTTTCCCTTATTTATACATTTTTCCATTTGACTTTGGGATATACAAGTTTGTGAATTAGTTTAACTGTTCACTTCAAATAGTGTACAAAGACTATATCCTGTTTTATTTCTTTGCTTACACATTTTAATACTGCTTCTTTATTCTTAGACAGGTACTTTGACAGAGGATTCATTGGGTTTACATGGAATTATTCCTTCTGATGGAAAATAGCAAGTATATTCTTATAACTATTTTATATGAAACAGCGTTTAAAAAAGTAAGTATTAGATGTTAAACATAGAATGGCAGCAGATCAGCTAAAGTTGGGTACACACAGTACCAAGCTTTCAAATATGACAGACAAAATCTGTTACATTCTATCTGTCATCTTTGAAACATGTGGCTACACACAGTCACGAGTGTTATAAATTTTAGGGAGACTGGGACTTCCTCACACCAAATGGTATTGGTCCTTTATCTGTAATGTGTGTACCAAGCTGAAAACTAGGAAACAGGGACAAGCAGAGGATTTCCAGTGGGAGGGTTCCTGAAAGGGGTTATCATGGACAGCGGTGATTAAGTAATATGATACATGACAATAAGGCCAAGAAGATTTCCACTCTAAGAAGGGGAAGTCCAGTGAAAAGTGTCAGGCCACACCCCTTCCCCTATGTTTCCCGTGTACTTCTGAGCTTTGGTCGCTTTGTATTTTATGGGATGTAATAAATGGTACGTACCTCTGCTTCATTCCTTCTCTAAGGCTGTAGACTTACCTGCACTGTTTCCAGTCTGTGGTCTTTATCACTGTATAGAATTTACTTTCACATCTGTCTCCAATCAAGTTAAGATGCACATACACATGCAACCGCAAACACACTCATCATATCCAATGGGATTTACTGAATATCGGCAATGAGGATGGGCACCTTAACACTTTTCATGCATGCATTTTGGCCCCTATTGCTTCAATCCCCTTTAAGATAGGCAATCCTTGCACACACCACCACTTTTCTATTAGGCATCTAGGAGCAAAGCAGGCATACGCTAATGATTCCAAAGGGCAAAGTAGGATATATCAACAAATTTTAAAGGAGACAGTTTTTCTAAAATATGTTAGTTTGTGGGTGGAGTTGTCCTTTTTCCTGATCCTTTATCACTAGATAAAGTTGCATATTGTAGCTAATTGATTTTAGCCCATTCAATTCTATCACCACTTGGCTATTCCAGATTTGCCCCTGCCTATACATGTATTCACCTTCCCATTTGTAATATGTTAATATGTAGGTTATTGTGCTGAATTAATTTTAGAGAGTTCCTCATATACTTATCTCGCCATAAATCCCATAAGTAGCTCCAGACAATTTAGGGTGGTTGCTAGGAAGAAAAAAAAATCCTGATTCTATCTTGGGGAATATTGTTTACTTGTTAACTTTACTTGTTAAAGCTAAATGATTTCTTTACCTCTAGTTTTAAGGAAATGCATCATTTTAACTCTGAAAATAATTTGCCATGGGGCCCGGTGCTAGGAGCTATGGCCAGCTGCCACTCAATTGCTTTACTGAATGGAAAAATGCATGGAGATCCACTGGACATAAAGATGTTTAAAGAAACTGGCTGGGTAATGTTGGTTTTACCGTGTAACCATACTTACTGTAATAAACATGGCTGTTTGGACTACTGTCCATTCCAACCAGTTCCTTATCCAGGTTATTGTACATAAAGCAATCTATTATATATTTAATGAAGGGACTAGGCTCTAAGGATAAAAAAATAGGATTACAAAGAATAATGGGAGACGGGGAAGAGTAAAAGTGTCCCTTTTTTTTTATTAAAATCTGAACCCAAGTCTGATATTTAAAACTGTGTCAACAAGCAAAATCAGATCTGAATCTTGTATTTTTTTAATCTTATTTGACCACAATTCAGGACTGATGTTTGGACAGTCTGAACAAATAATCATTTAATGTTACCACTTTTATTTCACTTTAAGCCAACAATATTGCTGCGGCAATAATCAAGCAAACTGTAGATTTTCCATCACCAAACAGGTTAGACAGTGTGCGGTACCCCACCTGTCTACAACCAGTATTACCCAAGGATAAGCCTCTCACACCACATTCCCACATTACGCCAGGTCCTCTGGATACTAATAGCCGAGATAAATGCAAAGGAAATTGCTAGTTAATATTTATTTTAGTTCCTTCTCAACATAAATTCCTGATCCTGTGTAATTGATTAAGATGCTTATATTCCAACAGGAGGTTAAACATCAAACTGATAAAACAACAGAGGATGGAGAGTCCATTTCATGTACAATAGTAAACCCAGGACCCAAAGCTGGCAAGGCAAGGCAAATAAATATTTTTTTCACTGTTTAGATTTAAAAAACAATTTAAAAATGTATGTTTATGTAAATCTATAAATAGGTTGAGATACACAAAAGGTCTGATACATCTGATGTGTGTGGAGTAAAGTTTCCCTTTACTCCCTTGTAGACCAGCGTTGACACAAACTCATATTTGTGTCAAAAAAATATTTCGTTACACATACCGTATGTATTTCTCAGTAATTACATATATTGGCTGTACAATGTGTTTTATCACTCAATGGTGCTTATGTTTGTAAGATTTATTTCCTGTGATTATAAAACATATTTAAACTCTACTAGATATCGAATAATGTGCCCTTATTGTAAGATATCAGGATATTAATAGTCACCAAGGAGTTCTATAATCAAATATGAGCATAGGGCCACATACCTAATTTTTTTATATAGGTCGTGAAACTCCAGGGTGATCTACACTGCTATGTCCTCACCCTCAGATCTCAGGGAATCTTTAATTGCAATTCTCGATCACAGGTGTAGCTCCACTCCTTATTAAATGGGGTATAACAAAGAGTATATTTTTAAAACATATTTGCATGTTGTTGTCTCTCCAAAGGAAACCCTTAAATAAGAAATTACAAAAGGTTTTAATGACTGAAAATGCCTTTTTCTGTCTAGGTTTCAGTGGAAGGCATCACCATACTTCGCCAGTTCGCATTTATGTCGGCCCTTCAACGCATGTCGGTCATTACTCAGGTTACTGGAGAAACTCACCTTACAACGTTTTTGAAAGGAGCTCCCGAAGTGGTTATGGAGCTTTGCAAACCAGAAACATGTAATTCAAGATTTATATGTTTGGATAATTAGATAAATATTAGAGATAATTGTTTTTTCTCCCCAAGACTTAAATTTGGGGACATTTCCTAAGACCAGAGGTGCTGTTATTCCTGTCCTAAAGTCATGCTAACCCATTTCCAAAGGTGCAGCATGATTTTGGGAAGGGAATTGCACTGATTGTGTGGGTTTCACAAAAGCCTCCCACACAGCTGCTGCCAACAAATATATTGTGTTAAAGTCTTCCAGGGGAGTAGGAACCTGACCTGAATTTTCCATGAACTATAAGTGCAATATTTAATCCACTGGAGTTGTTTAATTGCAGCTCTCAGTTCTCATGCTTAGTGACTTTTCTAACCCAAAGAATGATGTGATTGGGTCAGCTGAGTGTATGTTTTTATTTAGTATAGTTATCCTTTAAACTGAGGTACTTTTCAATAGCTCTCCACCTCCCTCTCCCCTCCCTTTGGATCCCTTTGTTGGCTGCATCACAAAAAAAACCCAAAATTCCTTTAAAGGTAAGAAAGCCCCCAAACCCAAGAAGCTAAGTTTACAAACCCCAAATCATCTGCTAAAGGTACTTACCAGACCAAGGTCTAGGTTTGTGGGGATTCCCTACCTTTAGTTTTCGGGGGTGGAGATACCCTTTATAAATAATACAACTGCATGTGTCTAGCAATTATATCGAGTGCATATTTGGCACTCTACAAAGAGTGTCTTTTCATTAGCCAGAGTCACCAACTGAATGGAAAAGGAATCCACCATAAAAAAAGGCAAACCCAGTGGTGAGGACCTGGGGGTTTATGTCCTCACCCTGGGTACTAACCATTGGTGAACAGTGAGTAAGGTGAGTATAGTTGTCCTTTAAATGAAATTCATTACAAATCTGTAAAATCCTTTTACAGTTAAAGCCAGCCATACACTATGCTTTTCAAAATACATAAATCTGTAAAATTACAAGTGCCCAGGAGGACTTGACAGAACATAATCAATAAATGGATGCCATTATTATTTTTCTTTCCAGTGCCTCACAATATTTTACAGAAACTTGACGCTTATACAAAACAGGGCTTTAGAGTCATTGCATTAGCATATCGATTATTACCAGAAGAGAATATTAGAAATATACATCAACTAAAGAGGTAAGCAGGGCAGTGGCTTTTTATAATTCCCTGCATTAGTCATTAGTTAATTTTTTCAGAATAAATAATTCAACAGTCTTTACAGTCTTCACAAAGCTCTATTAACTTTGATATTTGTTGAAATTACAATTTATAAAACAGTAAACCAATTGTAAGTGATAATAATTAAGAAAATAAAAACTGATCTACCTGAAGGGGTGTTTGCATAACCATTATTGTTAAAAAGTACCATTCTGCTAAGGCTGCCACCTCACCCCTTTAAATCAAGACACTTATAAGGTATGTATACTTTACACAGTGGTGTCTACTAAAGTCATTTCTAATTAGCCATGCAACAAGAAGATTTTATATGTGTCCTAATTAAAAGTAGTGAGGTGGTCACTCTATGTTCTGCACATCTTTTTCTCATAATCCCCCAAGGTATAGTGTGAATAACAATGTTCGTGTTGAGTAAGTTAAAAACACAAATATCTGTTGTATTCAATTAGATCAACTGGACTTGAAATGTCGTTCTTGAAGACGTTCTAATTGAACTACATTTCAAGTCCAGTTGATCTAATTGAATACAACAGATATACCATGACCTGGATGAATGAGAACCTTCACAAGCTTAAAAACACAAAGGCTATCTATGCCCTGCGTGTTTCTTCATTCTGCATGAAATATAAATATGATTATGTTCCACTATTTGTTCTATGTTTTATATATGTTAAAAGTGATTACATCATTCTAATATTTACAGAATTATTTTATTTTAAATATTTTTGCCAACAATGACATCTCGTGGTTATTCACAAACAATGCATACATTTTCATAAGGGTTTTTACTGTAAGGTAGGAAGGTAGGAAGAATTGATATATTTTCTGATCTACAATTGATAACATTTTAGATTTTGACACATTTCATGGCAAGACCCATTATAGATGTTATCTCTCCTTTTAAGACTACACAGGGTAAGGACCTAAACCACCACATCCCCCCTCTTGATTTCTCGTTAATCGGTTGTAATCAATCCGCGAACTGGGCCATCACTAATCCTGATCACCAGTCTGTTGTAGCTGTTTTGGCCTGGGATCTGACCAATGGTAACATGTGCACTGCAAGGAGTGAGTCTTCTCATTGGACAAATCCCAGACAAGTATGCAGGCAAAAACTACAAAGGACCAGTTATTAAATGTGAACCAATGGGATGATGACCTAGCAGTTTAGGTCATCATCTTGTGTGGTCTTAATGGTTGGTGGTAGGTTTGGCTAGTATAGTTGTTTATATCATCTTACAAGGATGGAAAAGTGTTTTTTTTTTGCATCAGCCTTCTCATCCCCCATTTTTTGTAAACTTAACCTGTTAAATGTCCATACAGTTTAGCATAGTCTGCATGGCAATTTGCAATGATCAGTGATCTAAATCTTTTTTAATTGCATCAGGAATGAGGTAGAGGCAGATCTAAGATTTCTAGGATTCCTGATACTTGAAAATCGCCTTAAACCAGAAACAAATGCAGTGCTACAGGAACTTTATGCTGCCAAGATAAGAAATGTGATGGTCACAGGTAAATTTGGTTTTAAAAATGTATAATTTTTAGATTTAATATTTGGACTCATTCATCGAGTACCACTGTCCCTATATTCTATGTGCACTGATTTAATCTATCAATAGTGGCTCTCGGTAAATATGCTTACAGGGTTATTTAATAAAATTTCTTATCATTAAATATGGTGTTAATTTTGCCCCAACCAATCAGATGTTAGCTTTCAAATGTTAAATAATGTCTGATTGATTGGGGCAAAATTAGCAGCATTTTTAATGATAAGAACTTTTATTGAATAACCCTGTTAGTTTGCTAATGTGTAACACAAGCTTTGAAACGGTGCTAAATTTTCACAAAAAAGCCACACCAACATCACCACAATATCCAGGACTAATGCATGGAGAATGAAGGTCCTATAAGGAACAGGAAACAAATATAATATTTTTTCCTGCGTCTTTGTAGATTGAAATAAACTACCCTGGGGTTAAGGGTAAGGTTTGGTTCTCTCTTATTCTCCATATTGTGAAATCTGCAAGCGCCATTTTTAATAGATTAGAAAATCTAATGGAGTTATTGACTTGGATAGGGCATGCATACTTTTTACCGTGTTTATTTAATCTTCGGTTGATAAAGAAAGATCAAATCTTTTTTTTTTAATTGTAAACAATTCGCTGACATTATCTTTCTTTTTGTATAAGGGGATAATCTGCAAACAGCTATTAATATTGGAATAAAATGTGGCATGATTTCCAATATCTCTAAAGTTATCATAATAGAGGCCAATGAGCCTGAAAATGACAACCCTGCATCAATCATATGGAAAACCCTTTCTTATAACCAAGAACCTGGACTCCAATCAAATGTAAGGCTTGTAACCTACAGTACCAGCTTGACAAATAGATTTATACTGCTGCTTGAGCTGCCATTGATAGTAGGATTAATATCCCATCTTACTTCTTAAAGGGCATGTCTAGCCATAAAATGAAATTTTACATTTCCCTTTTACTGGCCTTCCCCAAAGATGCCCCTGAAGATAATTACAAGAATTCCTGGTCACTGCTGTCAGATATTGGCCGTATCCAGCATGCCTTAGACTGACAGTCACGTGCAGGAAGCAGAGCGGTGAGGGACTGGGTCTTGTAAGTGTCTTTACAGCTATTTTTGGAGAAGGTAAGTAAAGTGGCAATGGGGTTTGTGGGGGTGTTGCATCTATAGGTAACATTTCATTTTATTGCTGTACATGCCCTTTAATCTGACTTTACATTGTTGAAACAATCTTAACGCCAGGTAGAGTGGCAGGTTTAGTTGCTGACTTTCCTTCAACATTTCTCAGTCAGATTGCGGTTTGTGGTCAATATTGTGACCATAATGTCAGTAGCAAAGTGATCATGTCCAGATGTTTTTTTTTTAAATGATGTGAGAACACCTAGAATTAAGTTTGTGGCTAGCTTTAGAGATCATTAAAATATCATCTGCTAACTTTTATGTGTTTAAAAATGAAAAATCAAACAATAATGCTATTACTTACCTAAAAATGTATGGAATCTGGTTCCACTCATTAGATTTATTTTCAGCTGGTAAACATTTGTTTGGCATCACCCGCATTAAGCTAACTAGGGATGACATCACCACCCACAGTGGACCATAGAAACAGAAAGAGAGACCGTTTCAATGAATGGATTGTTTTTTGTGCCCCCCCCCCAAATTAGCATCGAACCTCATTGAAAAATATGTTAATTATTAACTTTATCTCTCCTGTAAGAACACAGGATTGTCAGCAAACAAATATTTTAATACACATATTATTAGGGATGTGCTAGTATATACTAACAATATTTTCATTTTTATGTTGAACCTCATTTTGGCTAAAACACACACTGTACCTTCCCCCTCAATAGGCCAAAAATGTAAACCTCCTTTAAGATAAGGGGTTATAAATCTAAAGTTAATATCTAATTGAATTTATTTTTACTCTACAACCAATCATATCACATTAGTCTATGAATTAAAGGAGAGCTGAAATGTAATAAACTTAATAATGTAATCAGCCCATTTTTTGTGTTTCCAGTCTCCATTGGGGATTTTAACACCCTACGCCTGGCTATGAAATAACAGCTGAAAAAGCCACAAAAAAAATAATTAATTATTGTTTTTAAGCATTTAGCATGTTTTATGTTATTATTAGATAATAACTCACCCATTTCAATTGACCTCCTTATACCCAACAATAAGTTTCAGCTGCATGCATATATCGGCCACTTTTTCTGCTTTTTAGCTGCTATTTCATACCATTGGATAACCCAAGGCAAATTATATTGGCTCTCTGTACATTGCCCTGTATATCTTCTTGTGCTGCATTATGTGTCATTATGAATTGAAATTTTTATATATAACTGAACTTTATTTTCAGTTTTCACATTTTGACATCCAAGGAGGAAGGAATAATCCATCAGACTCCTTTCATTTTGCAATGAGTGGAAAATCATTCCAGATTATAATGCAGCATTTCTATAACTTGGTCCCAAAGGTATGTATTTCATAGATATATTTGCACTTAAAGGGCATTTCCACCCATAAAATGAAACTTTACATATTGCTGCAGCGCCCCCTCAAACCCCACTTAGGTTTTACTTACCTTCCCCAAAGATGCACCTGAACATACTTATATAAAATATTTAAAAGATCCGGTTCCTCGGGTACAGCCTCCTGCTGCTGTTGCAAGCTTGTTTCAAACAAGCATAGCAGCAGTGTCGAGATTCCTGGTTGCGACTGCCAGCTATTAAGTGTGACATCACCAGCGGGCCTTTAACTACAAAAAGGAAGCAGAGAGGGGAAGCGCAGCAAAGTGGCAAAGGACCAGGTCTTGTAAGTATGTTACGGTGCAACTTTGGGAAAGGTAAGTAAACCATAAGTGGGTTTTTTGGGGGGGGTGCTGCAGCTAAATGTAAAGTTTCATCTTATGAGTAGACATGCCCTTTAAAGGGGGGAACTCAGTTACTTTTGTCTGCCTTTACTTACTTGCCCGAGATTGTGCAATGCACTTAACACTTTGTGAGATGGTTAAATTGCCAAGATTTTTTAAAATAAACATATACATTAATTTTAAATTGTTAAACATATAATTCTATATACAGTTTTCTTTTACTTAGTAATTTATTGACAGACAATGTTTGGTTCTTCTTTCTCTTTATTACTCAGTGGTGTAATATACTTATATAACACATAAGGCTCTGGCATTTCAATGGGGAGGTGCAGTGGCGAGAATCTATATTACAATCACTCAGTGACTTCCTGTATTCCACTGCCCTTCCCCATGTCTCTCTCCCTGTCTGTATTAGTAATGTAGATAACAAGCTCGTTTCTGTACACTGACTGACTGACTGAATTATTGTGCTGATAAGGAGGACTCAATTATGAATCACAGGAATGCACTACATGCTCCTTATCAGCACAGTAATTCAGTCAGTCAGTGTAACGAACCGGAACAGCACAGGTTGAGAGACAATGTTTATTGTCTTCTTTTAGTTTGAGATAGAAATGGCAGTTAAATATTTGTATTTACAAAAACGGGCTTGTTATCTACATTACTAATACAGGGAGGAAAAGACAGGGAGGGGGGGGACAGAATGCCTGTGCTGGATTTTTCTTTTTTTGACCTTACGTATTATATGGAATAATAAGCTACCTACAGAATAATATACGGATATTACTTCCCCTTCGGAGTTCCCTGACCTCTGTAAAAACACACTGCCTGACAGCCTCATGTTTTTATATGGTCAGGGAACTGCTAGGTGGCGTAATATCCTAATATCCTTATATTACATTGTAGGTAGCATATTATCCCTTATATTACACTGTAGCTAGCATATTATCCCATATATATTTATATACTACCATATTTTTACATATATATATATATATATATATATATATATATATATAGTTCAAAGAGCAAAGAGGTAGGTGCACACAAGGGGTCTTAATCAATATAAATTTTTAATAGTGTAACAACAAGGCAACGTTTCGGTCCACGTCTAGGACCTTTATCAAGCCGTATTGGTTCCCACAGCCGTTAGTGTGTGGGTGGTGGCAGTGTTTTATATACCTGGTAAGTGGTATATGATAAGTGACAGCAGCCCTCAACCTGGTTTTGACCCTGTGAGCTGGGAAAGCTCCGTTTGGTCTGAGGTTGAGAGCTGTAGTGTCTAGTGCAACCCTCTCCCTCACAACCCCCCACAGACACATGATTAATATCATTGGGGTCCAGGACAAACACACACCCCACCAGCTACCCCCTGCCTCACTGTCCCCCACCCAGAGATCTTAGAACATAACTGGTGTGTGTACAGTTTATTGGAGTCAGACCCAGTAATGCAGCATGGACAGGAATTTTCACACTGTGAAGAGTTAACTTAAGAAATCAACCCACCCAGAGCAGCCAGTGGTCTGTGGTCCCGCCCCTTAATGCAAACTTGTGATCCGATTGGCTGTTCTGCTCTGAAGGGAAAAGAAGCAGCCAATCAGGTAGATTGGCTGCTTCTTTTACTCCAGAGCAGCCACACACACACACTGACACAGGGACGCACACTTGCATTTTATTATATAGGATATATATATATATATATAGTTCAAAGAGCAAAGAGGTAGGTGCACACTAGGGAGCCTATAGGGATAACAAGACGGTAAAACCTGTAGCAAAACATTTCCTGGACCATGGACATAAATTGGATGACTTGAAATTCATGGGAACTGAACATGTTCCCCTCTCTTCCAGAAGGGAGGATAGAGCAAAAAAACTATCCCAAAGAGAGACTTTTTGGATAAAGCACCTTAATACCATTACACCGGATGGACTCAGTGAATACTGTTCATTTAAATGTTTCTTGACAGATAGATAGTCTCCTAGCTTACAACTATAGATACAGATTGCGGGTAGACTTAATTCCGGTATACGTAGAGTTTAATAGTTTAATATTTTTATCGTAATATTGAGGTTAAAAACTTTTACTAGCTATACTTTAATCATGTCCACTTTAACTTATATATATTAATTGGGTTTATTTATATAATAATCATGGTCATTTAAATTAATACTATGTTCACTGAAATATTGAAGCACTTTTAAGCACTTTTAACATGACACGAAGTAGGAGTATGGGAGATTTTAAGCATGTTTATTACAATATGATACTAAGCCTTAGCACTTTATGTAAGATATAATATCACTTACATTAGCAAAAGACATATGTTCAGCACTTAGGCACTTTAATGTCTAGCACTTAGGCACTTTGATGGTTAAAAAGTGAGATATGTGATGGGTGGATCTAAGCTGAGTGGGTGGGGTTCGTTACTGGTTTTATGTATAAGTAGCACTTATGGTATTTCACTATTTGGTTGGCTTGATAAAGGTCCTAGACGTGGACCGAAACGTTGCCTTGTTGTTGCACTATTAAAAATTTATATTGATTAAGACCCCTAGTGTGCACCTACCTCTTTGCTCTTTGAACTGTCTATTGAATTTTGGGTAGCACCAGGGGCGAAGTAAGGTTGGAGTGGAGTGTGCCCTGATTTTCGTTTTAGTATATATATATATATATATAAAATCCATGGTGCAGGCACACAATTGAAGCTCCCATAGATGCCTGGGTGCTACTTTGTTGATATAAATATCATATATAGGAATAGAGGAAGAACAAGGTGCACTCCACGCTGTATGCGTATTGCACTTTAATAAAAGTTTGACTGCAAAGAAGCCCTTGGAGTGTACCTTGTTCTTTATATATATATATATATACTTAAAAGTTTAAGTTTATGAAAGTTAAACGTTAAACTTAAACTTTTAAACAATATGGGTGGGGGTAGGAGGAAGATAGTAAGAAGAAAGAAAGAAAAGGAAAGAGAGAGAAAAATCCACAGATTTTGTTTTTCTATTATTATCTTATATTCCTTGTAGATAAAGTTTCATATTTATATCACTACATTTTTATGTATATGATTTAACAAATAATCCATATGGGATTCAACTTAACAATAGCGGTTTATATTGTTGTGATTCTTTGAATAGGATCCATATAGTCCATTGTGTTGTAAATTTGGTATGTCTGCCTTGTAGATACACATAATATGATTAAGTTGGTAATCCATGTATTATTAGGAGGGCATGTTGTTTGTTTCCAAACTCAATTGAAACAACTAAAAAAGATCTACTACCATTCTTCATAATGGCTGGTAGATCTGTATTTCCAGCCATTACTTACACGTACCAGCCATTATAAAGAATGGTAGTAGATCTTTTTTAGTCGTTTCAATAAGTCATTTCAATTGAGCCTGGTAGCATTGAGAGTAGGATTGTAGGAGGATCTATGGAGATGTTACTTGACGTTATTTGGTTGTATGTATTTATGATAGCATTCTAGAAGGGTTTGATAATTGGACAATCAAGCCAGATGTGATAAAGTGTTGGTATTACTCTTTTAAATGCTTGTTGCGGATGGCCCAACAGCAGCAGTACTAGTTTGGAGTTGTTTCATCCTGTGGACAGCAGTTAGCCAAAATGTGTAGGGACACACCTTCAGGACAAAGTGCAGAGAGACTACATTCTCAACGCAGGACAGAATGACCCCTGATATAGGTACCATACAAGGGGTCCGAACTACCACTGCTGTTGGGCCATGTGCAACTGTCAAAAGAGCAATACCACTGTATTAAGTGGAGTGCTATCCAAAGGTAAACTCCATTCTAGCAACACACTAATGAGGTTAAAGCTTTTAAAATAGAATTTTTAAAGAGGAACTGTGGTCTCCATACAAAAAAGAGCAGACTCCTACCTTTAATATAACTACAGAATCATGCTGCATTTGATGAAAGTTGCAGCAGTATAAACAGATGCATTATCAAGCCTGTGGCATGCCAACATGTATACTACTGCTGGGACATGATGCGAGTAACATTAGCTGCAGCGTAAGCCCTGTCCCAAACTTCTTTAGCATTTTTAAAACTCACCCTAAGGTGTCCATAGGCAGAGGAAAGTACAGATATTGTTTGTAAGCCTGTAACTAGCTATATAACACAAGCTCATAACACATGACTGTCTCAGAGACACACAGAGAGAACAGAGTAGAAAGAAATTTTACATTATTATAACTTTGGATTGGCAACAGTTAGAGACAATGTCCTAGGCATATTTAAAAGATACAATATAGCTCTTTTTAGATGGCACTTGGAGACCACAGTTCCCCTTTAATAATAGCATTGGTGAGGTCTTCCCTCACTTATCACATTTGACTTGATAGCAATACATCTGGCACATAGAATGGCACACAGGATTATTTGTTTGACATTTACATGTACTATAGTATGTATTGTATCAGCAAACAAATAATATTTTTCACAATCTCTTTTAGATCCTTCTTAATGGAACAGTATTTGCAAGAATGACACCAAAACTAAAAGAGAGTGTTGTTGAAGAATTTAAAAAATTAGAGTAAGTACATTTGACAACTTTAAAGGGTATGTCCACCCCCTAAAATAATTTTTCCTATAGTGTAGGGCACACCAGCGCACCCCCAACTTCCAATTGAGTTGTGTAAAACAAGCCCCAGAAATATACTTACACTCCTTCCAGCAGAGAGGGACTGGACTGGCAGCCGCGTCAGTGATTGGCTAGCTGGCAGACATGTAGTATGTATGTATATTTCTGGGGCTTGTTTTACAAAACTAAATTGCTGGTTGGGGGTGGGCTGGGGTGCCCTACACTGCGGAAAAGGTTTTTTATAGGTAGGGGATCAAGGAGCCAGAAGGGATCCGGAGGGTGAGAAGGAGGGAGGGAGGGCATGTCATAGTCCTTCCTACAGACAAGGAAGAAGCAGGGACTGGATGACACAAAGACAGTTCCTACTCTTCACTTTTTGCAACTTTGGTCAGGCACTGCAGGAGAACCACAAGGAGCAGAGGAGCAAAGTTAGAATTTTTTTAACACTACACAGTGAAGCCAGTAGTGTGTTAAATTTTAGTTTTGGGGGTGGACATGCCCTTTAATGCAATCAGTATCGAGAACTAGGGTCTCCAAACATTCAGAGAGCTTCTACCTAGTGATCTCTTCTTAAAGTCACACTAACCCTAGAAAAGTCTTGGGGGCAGTGTGGACAGAGAGGAGAGTCAGTGGGCGAGGGACGGAGAAGGGAGTTAAAGATAGAAAACAGGCGGCGTGGGTTTGGTTTGTGATTATTTATAAGCGTCTTATAGTATTTTTGTTTTGCTCCTGAAAGTGCAGTGTTGAGGCATTGTAGCATAAACTTGTAATGGAGAAAGTCAGTACGAGACATTTTCTCAACATCCGCTCAGCAGCACGCGTGCACCACGTATAAAACGGGTTGTGGAACTGAGCCAGGGGTGAGGATTCGAGAGACATGAAAACTCTTAGAACAGAAAAGGTTGTGAATAATAGTGGATTTGTTAGAAAGGGACTGAACAGGAGAACAGGAGAAGGGCAGATATCAAGAGGGTATTAGAGGAACGGATAAAAGGTTAGAGCCGGAGGGTGTAGATCCACGAAAAGGGGAGAGAAAGGGAAAGTAGGGTGAGGAAAATAGGAAACTGAAATATTACAGGGGCCAGGATTATCCCCAGCAACAAGGATTAGGAGAACAAATTGAAACCGTATATGTGAGATGGATTTGAGTTAGTGATATTTATTAATGTCAGACCGATAATGAAGTGAGGTGTGCAGTACATTTCTGGCAGAAAATCATGATATTTCTTTGTTAATCACATAAACCAACCCCTTGCCTCTGACTGGATCCTAGTTCTTGTTAACAGGAAGGGCATTTTGCATGATCTACATTAAAAATATTCAGCGGCAGGACATTTATTGCGCAGAATGATGCCAGTTCCTTGCCTGTTTATACATTCATATGCATTTTTATACAAATTTTTGCTGCAGTGGATAACAAAAGGAAATTATCACAATAACCTCTCTCTTTAATGCAGCATGTAGGATATTAAACATGAGTTGCTCAGTTGGGTCTGTCATTTTAAGCCCCTTTGTTCTGGACTGCTAAAGGCTCAATTATAATCCAACTATACTCTATGGACTGTCAGCAGCAGGCCCCTGACACATCCCTCTCCCCTTCAAATTGGCAGTTGTTTTTTTAAAGAGCTGCTCACCCGCATGCAGTAAAGGTATGCATGATCAGCTGTTTTTGCAATCTCCATGGTAATCCATCCCATCTTGATCACCAGGATGATGTTCCCTTTAAAGATACTTTTGAGGGTCATCTTAGATACTTGTATAAAGGGTCATCTTTATACAATTTTCTATAAATCAGCCAGTTGGGAAAGAATCTCATTTTATTAGTATACATTGTCCATAAAAACAATAGTTACCCCCCTTATTAACTGGGTGTATTACAAGATTATGTGTTTTGGCTAAAGTTCGCTCTGTGAATGGGCACTCTGTCCACTGAAATGGGTGTTCATGTGAGGCTCGTAGATGATCTGCCCTGGGCTATCGGGGGGGGGAATTAGACCAATTTCCCCCTTTTTCTCTTCGGTGGGCAGCTTTTTCCCAACCCTCTTTCACCATTCTATTAAAGACCCGAATGGCCGGTGCTGTATTTTCCTAAAGCATGATGTCTCTGTCCCTTTGTCATCATTTTTCCATGTTCGAAGGGGCTTCCTGCCTTCAAAAATGTGGTAAGGCAATGGGTACACATTTCATGCCCACCTATGCCAAACTTTTTGGGTTGGTGAGAATTCAGCCACACCTTTGTAGGTCATAATACAGGATTATTAAATATCATCATTGTATTGATGATCTCATCTTCTTGGCTTATCTTCTTGGCTCATCTTCTAGGCCCTACGATAATTAGGGATATTTACAGGAAACCTATCACACGTAATAAGCAGGGCTATGAGAGCAGTTGCCCTAGATAGAGAACACCAGGACCTCAACAACGATAGACAATATAAGGGCACACAGGACAAGTTGGCTCTATGGATAATGTGCCTAAAGACCATAGATGTAATTTTATTACTACATGTACCTTATCGGCTATCATTTGGAATATTGTTAAGACCTACTGCCACATCTTCATGTTAGATCCTGTCTATCCAGTGCTATCTTCTAGTCCAAGTATTACCCTTCAACAAAGTGCTTGGGCATGAAATGCATCAGGGTTGCCTGCTCGCCCCCTCCTATATATATATATTTTGTTTTTAATATACCTTAATAAGGTGCTGGATTTATAAAACTTACCCTTGTAGCCTTTTTTTTGACACATAGAAAATGAGCTCCCACACTGTTTTTCCTATTTGTACAGTACTTCTAATTACCTTATCTTCTTAAAAGCAAATAACTCCTCACATTACTTGCTTACCTGATCCTCCAATTTGTTAAGCTATTTGCAGGAGGTGTCCGAAATAAGGGTTTCTCTGCCACTGTCTAACTGTGTGACCACAGTTCAAGGAACACCTTTTGAGGATACTGCACCAATGGGAACAAAATTCCATTCCAGAATCCAATAGTTCATGTGTTGCAGATCATGAACCCCCAAGGAATCTTCTAATTACGTTGATAGTGAGGGATCCAAAAAGAAAAAACAAAATGATGCCAAATTCCCTTTATTCCCTGCAGTTTCTCCCCATAGCCAATGTGTCAGGAAGGTGGTTAAGGATCATTGAAATATAGTTGCCTACAATCAGAAATTGCCTTTTAAAAAAAAATCAATAGTAATATTGAGGTAAAAAAACAAACAAAAAACCCCAGAGTAGAGCAAATTGGTTGCCTTCAGGCAAACCTGGGTGCTATTTTTATGTCTCAGCAATTTTATAATACTACATGGGAAAAATCACTACCATTCTTTGGAAGGCCAACCATAGGCTTTAGAAGATAAATTGGTAACCAATGATGATGCTTGTCCCATCTCTATATTTGGCATTTGTAGAGGCTAAACACTCCTTGCCAAGTATGAAATGGATGGCCATAGACAATAACCCCTAAAAGAGTTGGTTTATAGAGAAATGGCCTTATTAGAGATTATTAGAGATGGGCGAACTTTCGAAAGATCGGTCCGTTTTCAAACTTTCGAACTATATGTTAGAAAATGGACCCATTAATGGACCCATTAAAGTCAATGGGAGTCAAATAGTTTGAAAAGTTTGAATGAAATACAATTAAAATATCAATGGTAACTTAATGTAAATGGCTGTGGGACCTGGGAAATCGTCTGGGGAACATGTTCGGATATCCAGGACTTTCGAAAACTCGATTTTACTCTCACACCTATGCTACTTTCGAGCTCTCGAAAATGCGATAATTATCTCATAAACGACTCGAGGATTCGATAATTCGATCTTTACTGGAGTATAGGTATAATGGACATTTTACTCGTGGATTCGATATTCTATATATACTCGCATATAGGTATAATAGACATTTTACTCGCCGATTAGATAATTTGATATTTATTCGCGTATAGGTATAATGGACATTTTACTCGTGGATTCGATATTCTATATATACTCGCGTATAGGTATAATAGACATTTTACTCGCCGATTAGATAATTTGATATTTATTCGCGTATAGGTATAATGGACATTTTACTCGTGGATTCGATATTCTATATTTACTTGTGTATAGGTATAATAGACATTTTACTCGTGGATTCGATAATTTAATATTTACTCGCGTATAGGTACAATAGACATTTTACTCGTGGATTCGATATTCGCTCGCGTATAGGTATAATAGACATTTTACTCACGGATTCGAGAATTCGACATTTACTCGCGTATAGGTATAATAGACATTTTACTCACATATTCGCATGCCTCAAATGTTTTGGCATTCTATTTAAAATGTGTATTCATGGCTCTGTAAGATTTAATCCATTTTCTTCATATCAATGTAAAGGTTTAATGTAAATATTTTTGTGTATTATACACTGTTCCTAACAGTGGTTATTATGGGAAGGGTGTGTGTGGGTCTGTGATAGATACAAACCTTTAAATACGCATATTGTAATTGTAGTTGTAACAATTAATTGTGATTTTTTTTCTTTCATCTTCTTAGTTACTTTGTTGGAATGTGTGGAGATGGAGCAAATGACTGCACTGTAAGTAAATAAAATTATCAATAATCAGCTGCAACTCATTTTATAAATATAATTAAGGTCGGTACTGACGTGCAATCACAGGGGCCGACCTGTAACATACGACAGCAAGATAAACCTCCTAAAAGCTAATATTTTTAGTTACTTACCTTTGATTTTATCCTCAATCAGCCCAGAGAAGGAAATAAGATGTCACCTGAAGTCCCACCCTCTCCACAGCAGCCTAAAGAACATATCTGATCTGCACATGCCCAGGATAGATAGAGTGTGGGATTTGTGACATTGCTTTAACTGCAATATAAAGTTAAGTAACTGATAGAATAATAACTTTTGGGAAGTTTAGGATGGCATTCCAGGGCAATGGAGTGATACCATATCTTTCCTGAATATATAATATGTTATATTTAATTACGTTTCTTTTAGATCCTACACAGAGAATATCTATTATCAAAAAAGGATAGTTAAGCACTATTGAAAAAAATTAAGTTGTAAAGCAATGGTGGTGGTGTACATTTATATTTTTTGTGCTATTCTATTACTTCTTAAAATAAATAAAACTAACATTTCTATAACTTTATTTCTATAACTCATTTTTCAGCAAAATGTATAACATTTAACAGTGCCTAATATCCAAATAGTCACAGTAGACAGATGCCTAGGAAAGCCAGTGGTAGCAGGGGCGACAGTAAATCTTTCACCCCATTTTAATCCCTTATTTTAGCATGTTTTTTGCAGCTCATCAGGTTTTTAAAAGTGCCTGACACTCCCTGCCTTACATTTAAATATTCTGGGGGTTTTTTTAGTTCACAAATTTCAGCTTTTTATAGTATTCCCCCCCAAAGTAAAAAATTGTACTCGGTTTGGGGATGGGTTTGGGGAGGTACTTTGGGCCAGACTTTTACAATGGTACTTGCCGGCGAAAGTGCCTAAAAAAAGGCAGAAAAATTTAAAGGAGAACTAAACCCATATTTTTTACACCCCAGAATCTGAACATATACCCTCTAAAAACACTAATAAACTGTAAAATAGCAATGCAGTAAATAGCATTAAAGTAAATGTTACCACTTGAAGAACTGGATGAAATAACTGTGTTTATAGACAGTGACTTGCCACACCCCTGATCTCAGTCACATGCTCCCTTGCCTATTCTGTCCTGTGAAAGTATTGGCTAGAGACTACTAGTGGGTATGACCAACTGAACCAAGTTCCTGCAGTATCTTAGGACTGAGCATGTGTAAAGAACATTATGGTCAGTGACCACACTGCGATACTGGAACAATGGAAAATAAGACACAAATCTCATGTTCAAAAATTACAAATGTCAACAACCATATTAAAATGAGAGGTGAGACATTAATTACTTTTTTATTTCAAGGAGATCTGCCTTCTAATTCAAATTCAGTTGTTCTGAGACTTTAGTTGTCCTTTAATGGTGATGGTTAAGTAATGAAGTGACTGGACTCTCTGCTCTAATGAAAGGTTTCCAGATTTTTTGTAAAGAAATCAGTTACTAAAGCAAATGAAACCTTATTTATTCAGGAAAATTATAATAAAGAAGTTTTATGGTGTTATAAATCTAAAATGTATTGTTTTCAGGCACTTAAAATGGCTCATGTTGGAATCTCTTTGTCTAAATTAGAAGCATCCGTTGCTTCCCCTTTCACTTACAAAAATAAAACTATTGAATGTGTACCATTGTTAATCAAGTAAGTTTTTGTTTTACATATTTATTTTATAGTTACTGTGTTCATGCAGTTTACGCCTTTAATGCAGTTAACAGTTCTTACCCAGAAGCTGATTCAAAGAGGTTAAAAAACCCTAAAAGCCTTTCACAAGTGTTAAAAATCTTTTGATTTAATTATGGCAGCCAAGCTAACTGTTGGATCAACCTTTATTGAGTCTAATAGCAAAAAGTTAATACATTTAAAACCTTCTAAAAACTGTAATGTGAACTTTGGTCCGACCACTAAGCATGATATTTCAGCAGTTTATGCTAAATACTGTAATGCCTGCAATAATTATTATTATTTTATTATAAGTTATTATAAGGAGTTTCCTTCATCTACCATACGGATGATCCTAAAATCTCAAATCTCCAGCATAGTAATTGTTCAACGTGTTTCTTTTGATATAATAAAGTCACGGTCACCCACATGATGTGCGCCCAATACTCCCTTACAACACAGATTGCCAACTCAACACATGTTGGTGTATTGGATCTAGTCACTTAACTATCAGCTGCAGTATGGATACTATCATGCCATAGTAGTTTACTGTTTTTGGGAAGTAAAACTCATCCTATGTTTTATTTTCTGTATTTTAATATATGACACAGAGGAGCTTTAGAAATAACTTGATATTATGTTTTATACAGGCAAGGAAGAAATTCCCTTGTAACTTCGATCTCAATGTTTAAATTCATGGGAGTGCTTCCTTTGATTTCACTGACTTATTTGGTGTTTATGTTTTGGGTAAGATTTTACTTTACTTTAATACACAGTGGGTCTGGCTGGCATGTAATGTGATATGAGGATGGACAGCTTTGATTTCAAAGGGGGAAGTTTGAATGACTTGTACCAAATTAGTTTGGCCTTACAATATGCAAATGCGTGTATTATTATTATTATTATGGCTTTATATAGTGCCAACATCTTCTGTAGCACTTTACAATTAGACAGATATATTCACATCAGGCTCTGCCCCTAAGAACTTACAATATAAGCAAATTTATTTGGCACATACAACCTATCAGTATGTCTTTATGATTATGGGGGAAATCCACACCACCACAGGGAGAACATACAAATGCCTTGCAGATGTGTTCAAGGGTATATTTGAATTCAGAACTTCAGCGCTGCAAGGCATCTGTGCTAGCCACTAGAGTCACTTAGTTCTAAATTGTGATAATTTCAAAGCTGTGAAAAAATGGTCATAAGATTGTTTTTTTTGTAAATTTAAATTATCATGAATTTAATAATTTAGACAGATTCAAGTAGCCCACCAGGGACATAGATCTAATGATTTAAATACCATATTTTATAAATATGCTTTGGATTGATGAGAATCGATTACCAAACTGTACCTGCTACTTACCGTAATAGCACTTTTTCAACAATTTGTTGCATACTGTATTTTATGTACTGTATATACTCAAGTATAAATCGAGAAATTCTACCTTAAAAAGCATCCTGAAAGTCTCCCCTCAGGCCTGGGCTGATCTGAAAGCTTGATGGAGCAGGTAGACAAAATCACATAGCCCAGGGAAAACAAAAGCTGTACCCTGTAACACACAGAATCCTCTTGATTTTGGTGGGTTAGGCAATTGTTGTCTTGCTCACTTAGATCAGACCAGACTGCAAAGGAAAGGGGAAATAATTATAGAAGTAACAGGATTCAACAAACAGGCTGCACAGAAAGGTATGCAGGGCATTTGGGTCTATCTATTGGACTTTCTATAGGACTTTCTATGGGGCTGTGTATTGGACTTTCTATGGGGCTGTGTATGGGACTTTCTATGGGGCTGTGTATTGGACTTTCTATGGGGCTGTGTATGGGACGTTCTATGTTGCTGTGTATTGGACTTTCTATGGGGCTGTGTATATGTATAAAATACATCCTTGGGTACTTAGGGAGCTAAGTTCAGTTTTATCTAGGCCATTGTTTCTTATTTTTGCAGATTCCCTCATGTCTGGGGGTGTGCCTCTAGATTGGAAAAAGGCTGATGTTATTTCAATATTCAAAAAGAGTAGTCATTCATAGCAGGGTAATTATAGGCCTGTAAGTTTAACTTCAGTGGTGGGGAATATCCTGGAAGGTTTAATAAGGGAACATGTTCTAGAGTATGTTTCTAGGACTGACATTATAAGTAGTAACCAGCATGGATTTAGGAGGAAAAGATCTTGTCAAACTAACTTGCTTGGCTTTTATGAGGAAGTAAGTAGAAATTTAGACTCTGGCTTACCAGTAGATGTAGTTTACTTTTTTTTTTGCAAAGGCTTGTGATACAATCCCCCATAGGCGACTAATGTATAAGCTGAGGTCTGTTGGTCTGGGAAGGCACATTTGTACATGGATAGAAAGTTGGTTAATGAATATGATGCAGGGAGTAGTTGTTAATGGGGCTTCATCATTATGGACTAAAGTGCTAAGTGGGGTGCCACAGGGTTCTGTGTTGGGACCGCTTCTATTTAATCTATTTATTAATGATTTGGTAGTGGGTATTGTCAGCAAGGTTTCTGTGTTTGCTGACGACACAAAACTTTGTCAACTATTAAAAACTTCAGAGGATGTGCAATCGTTTCAGGGGGATCTAGATAGATTGTCACATTGGGCTGCTAAGTGGCAGATGAGGTTCAATGTTGATAATGTAAGGTGATGCATTTTGGACTTAAAAATCCTTATGCTGCTTAAACTATAAATGGCTCTGTGTTAAGTGAATTTCTGTTGGAAAGGGATCTTGGAGTTTTGGTGGATAACAAACTTAAAGGAAGCAAGCAGTGCCAGGTAGCAACAGCCAGAGCCAGCATGGTATTGTCTTGTATAAAGAGAGGTATGGATTCAAGGGAGGAACATGTTATTCTCCCTCTTTACAAAGCATTGGTAAGGCCTCATTTGGAATATGCAGTGCAATTTTGGAATCCTGTGTACAAAAAGGACATCTTTGAAATGGAAAGGGTTCAGAGAAGGGCAACTAAATTAATATGGGGATTGGGGGAGCTTGAATATGAAGAGAGACTGGAAAAGTTACAATTTAAAAAAAAAAGTTACAAAAGTTACAATGTATGCTGGAGAAAAGGGGCTTGCATGGGGATATGATTATTGTGTATAAATACATTAACAGGCCATGCAATAAACTATCTGGGGCATTGTTCCCCAATAGAGCATGTCAGAGGACACACAGACATCCCTTAAGACTTGAAGAAAAAAGGATTAGGCTTCAAGTTCGGAAAGGGTTTTTCACTGTGAGAACGGTAAACCTATGAAACTGTCTTCCAGTGGACGTTGTTATGGCAGGTTCATTAGTCAGTTTAAAAAAAAAGCTGCATGAGTTTCTGCAAACAAGGAATGTTGCAAGTTACTGGTATTAATACATAAAGTAGAGTTGATCCAGGGAAATTTCCGATTGCCACTTGGAGTCAGGAAGGAATTTTTTTCCCCTTTATAAATTTGGTGGGGTTTTTTTTTGCCTTCCTCTGGATCAACAGTTAGGCAGGAAATGAGGATATTGGTAGATGGGTTGAACTGGATGGACATATGTCTTTATTCAACCTCAAATACTATACTATACTATACTTTCTATGGGGCTGTGTATTGGACTTTCTATGGGGCTGTGTATTGGACTTTCTATGGGACTGTGTATTGGACTTTCTATGGGTCTGTGTATGGGACTTTCTATGGGTCTGTGTATGGGACTTTCTATGGGTCTGTGTATGGGACTTTCTATTGGGCTGTGTATGGGGCTTTCTATAGGGCTGTGTATGGGACTTTCTATGGGACTGTATATTGGACTTTCTATGGGGCTGTGTGTTGGAATTTCTATGGGGATGTTTATTGGACTTTCTATGAGACTGTGTTTGGGACTTTCTATGGGGCTGTGTATGGGACTTTCTATGGGTCTGTATATTGGACTTTCTATGGGGCTGTGTATTGGACTTTCTATGGGGCTGTGTATTTGACTTTCTATAGGGCTGTGTATGGGACTTTCTATGGGGCTGTGTATGGGACTTTCTATGGGGCTCTGTATGGGGGACTTTCTATGGGGCTGTGTATGGGACTTTCTATGGGGCTGTGTATGGGACTTTCGATGGGACTGTGTTAGGGACTTTCTATGGGGCTGTGTATTGGAATCTCTATGGGGCTGTTTATTGGACTTTCTCAGGAGGATGTGTATGGGACTTTCTATTGGACTGTGTATAGGACTTTCTATGGGTCTGTGTATGGGACTTTCTATGGGTCTGTGTATGGAACTTTCTATGTGTCTGTGTATGGAACTTTCTATGGGGCTGTGTATAAGGCTTTCTATGGGGCTGTGTATTGGACTTTCTATGGGATTGTCTGTGGAACTACCTATGGGGCTGTGTATTGGACTTTCTATGGGGCTATGTATTGGACTTTCTTTGGGGCTATGTATTGGACTTTCTATGGGGCTGTGCATGGGACATTCTATGGGACTGTCTGTTGAACTATCTATGGGGCTGTCTATGGGAGAAAGTCAACCCTCCGTTTATATTTGAGTCAAGCAGTTTTCCTGGTTTATTGGTTAAAAATTAAGGACCTCGGTGTATTGGACTTTCTATGGGACTGTGTATTGGACTTTATATGGGGCTGTGTATGGGAGAAAGTCAACCCTCCGTTTTTACTTGAGTCAAGCAGTTTTCCTGGTTTATTGGTTAAAAATTAAGGACCTCGGTGTATTGGACTTTCCATGGGACTGTGTATTCAACTTTCTATGGGGCTGTGTATGGGACTTTCTATGGGTCTGTGTATGGGACTTTCTATAGGGCTGTGTATGGGACTTTCTATGGGGCTGTGTATTGGACTTTCTATGGGGCTGTGTGTTGGACTTTCTATGGGGCTGTGTGTTGGAATTTCTATGGGGCTGTTTATTGGACTTTCTATGAGACTGTGTATGTGACTTCCTATCGGGCTGTGTATTGGACTTTCTATGGGTCTGTGTATTGGACTTTCTATGGGTCTGTGTACTGGACTTTCTATCGGGCTGTGTATTGGACTTTCTATGGGGCTGTGTATTGGACTTTCTATGGGTCTGTGTATTGGACTTTCTATGAGGCTGTATATTGGACTTTCTATGGGTCTGTGTATTGGACTTTTTATGGGTCTGTGTATTGGACTTTCTATAAGGCTGTGTATTGGACTTTCTATGGGGCTGTGTATGGGACATTCTATGGGACTGTCTGTCGAACTACCTATGGGGCTGTCTATGGGAGAAAGTCAACCCTCCATTTATACTTGAGTCAAACAAGTATAACCTGGTTTATTGGTTAAAAATTAAGTACCTTGGTTTATATTTAGGTTGGTTTATACTCAAGTAAATACGGTAATAAAAGTTATATTATTTTCATGACCAAGGAAAATGTGTGGTTTTTTTTTCAGAAAAAAATCTTTCTGAGCAGAGCTCAACTTTTTATGCAGTCTTTGGCTATATTTATTCCATTTTGCTTAACATGTAAGTAACCCTGCTAATTATGTAAGACATAAGACTGGAGGATAGTAAATAGGCCAAACAGCTACATTTTGTGATACAACAAAAAAAAATATATGATTAAATACAGACCATAAGTTAGAAATGATGGTGTAATTTCTTCAATCTTAGTGTGTAACAAAGTTCTGCTACATGCACAGTCTTGGGATGACCACACAGCACATATAAACTAAAATTACCAAAGGTGTCCAACACTCTTATACATGCTACCACCATGCACTCTAGATCAAAATGATATTATAACATTCAGAATTTGTATTTAAATTCACTTTATTTGTCTAGGAATTATTGGGTAGTAAGTGAGCATTGGTATTTCTAAAAGTATGTAATATAATATTGATATAGCAGCATTGCAACACAATGCTTTATATTACTGAAAACTGGTATTGGTTATTGTCCTTTTCCAGCTGGCTTGAATGGCCCTGCCCAAAAGCTGGCTCCTCAAAGACCATCTGCAAAGCTCCTGTCTCTTCCTGTGTTACTTTCTATTGGTCTCCACTTCTTGTTTACTGTCGCTCTGCATACTACAGTACTGATTCTACTTCACAAACAGCCGTGGTATAATGAAACTGATGTTTTCAGGTAAATGCTTAAATGCTATTATGTAATAGTTTGGCCTGGTAAGCTTATGTAGTTCTCATTTTAAAATGTCAGTATTTATAGGACTTTATTGAGTAAACTAAACAATGTGTACTAGAGATTTAATAATAATAGTTTATGAAATATATGAAATATGTTTTAGTTTACAAATCTTAATATTGTGCTAGGGAAATGAAATACAGAAAACGTATATAAGTGCATTAAAGGGCAACTGTGGTCTCAAAACAAGTTAGGGTTAAATGAAAGCCTGCAGTATTTACTTATAAATGAGCTGACAATCACATCTCTGGCTGGAGCCTGTGAGAAATTACATTGGGGTGAATGTTCAAACTTCCTGCTTCCAGTAGGTCGAGGGACATGTGACACCTGGGTGAAAAAATTGACAGTTGAGAAGGGAAGCCTATTAATGAAGGCAGAGGCTGGTCACATGACTTCAAGCTGGTCCCATGGCTGAAAACAGAAAGTGTTCAAGCAGAAAGTAATATTGCTGAACCTTTCCAGCAAAAATGTCTCACAAATTTTATCTAGAGATGTGATTTAGGTTTTATTTTAAAGGTTTAATGGGAGGATTTTTAAATAATCCTTACTAGTTAGGAAGAATTCGAGACCTCAGTTACCCTTTAAATACAATTTATGGAGATAGAGAAACTTATTAGACATCCTAAAGACTATGCAAGACTATAAAAAAGCTAAAATTAATTATTACTAGTGATGGACTAGAACTCAAACTCAAAGCCGAGTTCGAGCCGTACTTAGCGAGTTCGAATGGACTCGGACTTGTCAAACTATCCCGGACCCAGATTTCTAGGACTTTCCGGACTTTTCGAACGTTCGTCGTTGCTGTTTTGAGAAATATCGAATTACCGAGCCGTTCGTTAACCCTTAAATGTATCATATGCTAACCCTCAAAAGTATTGTTCGATTTCGGTAACCCCAGGGGTGTCCCTAGGGTTTTTGGCACCTGAAAATATTTTTGAATGCCGCCTCTAGATTGAGCGGCGCCGCGGCAAAGTGGGCGTGGCTTAATTTGTGGGCGTGGCTTTGTGTGTGGGTGTGGCTTGGTGTGTGGGCGTGGCAAATTTCATAATTTTTTCCCCCAAAATGGTTATTTATACGCTTCTCTATTTTTAGAAAACACTAAAAACATGTTGGTGCAACTGGTACATTACATTAGAAAGCCCTACTTTCTAATGTAAAAAAGATGTTGGCCAAAAGATTTGTAAGCCCTGCTGCTACCACGTCAAGGTAGACTCTTTCAGCAGGGCCCTAACTATTATCTAGATTATATATTTTATATATAGATTATATTTTTGTAAATTAAATTATCATGAATTTAATATTTAGACAGATTTCAAGGAGCCACCAGGTACTAGATCTAATGATTTAAATACCAATTTTATAAATTGCTGGGATTGCTGAGGGAATCGGATTACCCAAACTGTAACTGATACTTACCGTAATAGGCCACTTTCAAACCAATTTGTTCGCATACTGTATTGTATGTACTGTATATACTCAAGTATAAATCGAGAAATTCTACCCTTAAAAAGTCCATCCTGAAAGGTCTTCCCCTCGGCTGGGCTGATCTGAAAAAGCTTGATGGGGGGAGCAGGGTAGACAAAAGCAACATCGCCCAGGGGAAAACAAAAACAGCTGTTGATATCCCGTAATCACTACAGAATCCTCTTGATTTTGGTGGGTTAGGCTAATGTTGTCTTGCTCACTTTCGTCAGCACCCAGACTGCAAAGGGAAAGGGGGACAATAATTCAGCGGAGTAACAGCGGATTCAACAAATACAGCTGCACAGAAAGTGTATGCAGGGTCTAGTTTTGGGTCGTATCTATTGGACTTTTCTCTAGGACGTCTTCATATTGGGGAGGCTGTATTGGACTTTTTAGGGGGGCGGTGTTACCATGGGACTTCTCCTCTCTCATGGGCGGCTCCAGGTGTTATTGCGACACTTTCTATAGCGTGGGCCTATTTTTTGTCGCCTATCCGGCCCGATCAAGTTGTATCAGTTGCTGTGCTATTGGCACCAACAATATACCTTCTTAACTTGTTCCCCTTGTAAATCTAAGTAAATAAATTCACGTAAAAAGACTAAATATCTTAACTATAACAATATAGAACCAATAATGTCTAGACAACTTAAAGGAAGAATCCATACTGTTACAGAATGAAAAAAAGAAGACACACTTAACTAAAATTTATACTAACTTTCTTAATACCTACTTTCTGCAAACTCCTAACTCCCCCCCTCACTACTCCCCCTCCTTTCTATGGGTGTGTATATGTATCCAAATACATCCTTGGGTACTTAGGGCAGCTAAGTTCAGTTGTCTCTAGGCCCGTGTTTCTTTATTTGCAGATCCTCCTGTTGCCCCCCCTCGTCCCCCTTTCCCCCCCCCCCTCCGGGGGGGGGTGCTACTTAGTGGAAAACGGGCTGAGGTATTTAATATTCTAAATAAGATGTTATTTATGTCATTCATTAGAGGGCAACTCCAGTCGGCTTCCGTTTCACTCTCAGTGGTGGAGAATATCCTGGAATGGGTGTAATAAGGGACTCGTTCTAGCGTATGTTTCAGACATACGAGGCGCGTTGGATTGACCTCTCCGGTCGCGCATACGCTACAATACCTTCCCGATGAACTCACGATGTGGTACGCGGCTTATAACCAGGCATACAAAGTTGCAGTTAGGCTTTTAGCAGGCCGAAGTGAGCAGATGCGAAGGAAGTGGACCGTGTGCTTTGTGATCTGTTTGCAGGATGTTGGGGGTGGATAGTCACAGATCGGCGCGATGTACGCACCTAGGCGACATTCTTCTTCTTTTCGTCTCTGTTGATTTTAAGCTGCGGGGTCTGTTGGTCTGGGAAGGCCATTTGCTTCATGGATAGTAGAAAGTGGTTAATGAATTATGATGCGGGAGTTAGTTGTTAATGGGGCTTCATCATTTGGACTCGTGCTCAGTGGGGTTGCCACAGGGCGGTAGGGTGGGCACCCTATTTAATTCTATTTATTAATGATTGGATAGGGGTATTGGTCAGCAAGGTTCTGTGGGTTGCTGACGACACAAAACTTTGTCAACTATTAAAAACTTCAGAGGATGTGCAATCGTTTCAGGGGGATCTAGTAGATTGTCACATTGGGCGCTCAGTGGCAGATGAGGTTCAATGTTGATAATGTAAGGTGATGCATTTTGGACTTAAAAATCCTTTGCTGCTTAAAACTATAAATGGCTCTGTGTTAAGTGAATTTCTGTTGGAAAGGGATCTTGGAGTTGGTGGATAACAAACTTAAAGGAAGCAAGCAGTGCCAGGTAGCAACAGCAGAGCCAGCATGGTATTGTCTTGTATAAAGAGAGGTATGGATTCAAGGGAGGAACATGTATTTCTCCCTCTTACAAAGCATTGGTAAGGCTCATTTGGAATATGCAGTGCAATTTTGGAATCCTGTGTACAAAAAGGACATCTTTGAAATGGAAAGGGTTCAGAGAAGGGAACTAAATTAATATGGGGATTGGGGGGCTTGAATATGAAGGAGACTGGAAAAGTTACAATTTAAAAAAAAAAGTTACAAAAGTTACAATGTATGCTGGAGAAAAGGGGCTTGCATGGGGATATGATTATTGTGTATAAATACATTAACAGGCCATGCAATAAACTATCTGGGGCATTGTTCCCCAATAGAGCATGTCAGGGACACACAGACATCCCTTAAGACTTGAAGAAAAAAGGATTAGGTTCAAGTCGGAAAGGGTTTTTTCACTGTGAGAACGGTTAAACCTATGAAACTGTCTTCCAGTGGACGTTGTTATGGCAGGTTCATTAGTCAGTTTAAAAAAAAGCTGCATGAGTTTCTGCAAACAAGGAATGTTGCAAGTTACTGGTATTAATACATAAAGTGAGTTGATCCAGGGAAATTTCCGATTGCCACTTGGAGTCAGGAAGGAATTTTTTTCCCCTTTATAAATTTGGTGGGTTTTTTTTTGCCTTCCTCTGGATCAACAGTTAGGCAGGAAATGAGGATATTGGTAGATGGGTTGAAACTGGATGGACATATGTCTTATTCAACCTCAAATACTATACATACTATACTTCTCTGGGGCTGTGTATTGGACTTTCTATGGGGTGTGTATTGGACTTTCTATGGGACTGTGTATTGGACTTTCTATGGGACTGTGTATGGACTTGCTATGGCTTTAGGACTTCTATGGGATGTGTATTGGACTTTTATGGGTCTGTGTATGGGACTTTCATGGGTCTGTGTATGGGACTTTCTATGGGTCTGTGTATGGGACTTTCTATTGGGCTGTGTATGGGGCTTTCTATAGGGCTGTGTATGGGACTTTCATGGGACTGGATATTGGACTTTCTATGGGGCTGTGTGTTGGAATTCTATTGGGATGTTTATTGGACTTTTATGAGACTGTGTTGGGACTTTCTATGGGGCGTGGTATGGGACTTTCTATGGGTCTGTATATTGGACTTTCTATGGGGCTGTGTATTGGACTTTCTATGGGGCGTGGTATTGACTTTTATAGGGCTGTGTATGGACTTTCTATGGGGCTGTGTATGGGACTTCTAGGGGCTCTGTATGGGACTTTCTATGGGGCTGTGTATGGACTTTCTATGGGGCTGTGTATGGGACTTTCTATGGGGTGTGTATGGGACTTTCGATGGGACTGTGTTAGGGACTTTCTATGGGGGTGTGTATGGAATCTCTATGGGGCTGTTTATTGGACTTTCTCAGGAGGATGTGTATGGGACTTTCTTATGGGTGTGTATAGGACTTTCTATGGGTCGTGTATGGGACTTCTATGGTTGTGTATGGAACTTTCTATGTGTCTGTGTTAGGAACTTTTATGGGGCTGTGTAAAGGCTTCTATGGGGCTGTGTATTGGACTTTCTATGGGATGTCTGTGGAACACCTATGGGGCTGTGTATTGGACTTTCTATGGGGCTATGTATTGGACTTCTTTGGGGCTATGTATTGGACTTTCTATGGGGTGCATGGGGCATTCTATGGGACTGTCTGTTGAACTATCTATGGGGCTGTCTATGGAGAAAGTCAACCCTCCGTTTATATTTGAGTCAAGCAGTTTTCCTGGTTTATTGGTTAAAAATTAAGGACCTCGGTGTATTGGACTTTCTATGGGACTGTGTATTGGACTTTATATGGGGCTGTGTATGGGAGAAAGTCAACCCCCGTTTTTTTTACTTGAGTCAAGCAGTTTTCCTGGTTTATTGGTTAAAAATTAAGGACCTCGGTGTATTGGACTTTCTATGGGGGCTGTGTATTCAACTTTCTATGGGGCTGTGTATGGGACTTTATGGGTCTGTGTATGGGACTTTCTATAGGGCTGTGTATGGGACTTTCTATGGGGCTGTGTATTGGACTTTCTATGGGGCTGTGTGTTGGACTTTTATGGGGCTGTGTGTTGGAATTTCTATGGGGCTGTTTATTGGACTTTCTATGAGACTGTGTATGTGACTTCTATCGGGCTGTGTATTGGACTTCTATGGGTTGTGTATTGGACTTTCTATGGGTCTGTGTACTGGACTTTCTATCGGGCTGTGTATTGGACTTCTTATGGGGTGTGTATTGGACTTTCTATGGGTCTGTGTATTGGACTTTCATGAGGCTGTATATTGGACTTTCTATGGGTCTGTGTATTGGACTTTCTATGAGGCTGTATATTGGTTTCTAGGGTCTGTGTATTGACTTTTATGGGTCTGTGTATTGGACTTTCTATAAGGTGTGTATTGGACTTTCTATGGGGCTGTGTATGGGACATTCTATGGGACTGGTGCGAATACCTATGGGGCTGTCTATGGGAGAAAGTCAACCCTCCATTTATACTTGAGTCAAACAAGTATAACCTGGTTTATGGTTAAAAATTAAGTACCTTGGTTTATATTTAGGTTGGTTTATACTCAAGTAAATACGGTATAAAAGTTATATTATTTTCATGACCAAGGAAAATGTGTGGTTTTTTTTTCAGAAAAAAATCTTTCTGAGCAGAGCTCAACTTTTTATGCAGCTTTTGGCTATATTTATTCCATTTTGCTTAACATGTAAGTAACCTGCTATTATGTAGACATAAGACTGGAGGATAGTAAATAGGCCAAACAGCTACATTTTGTGATACAACAAAAAAAAAAATGATTAATACAGACCATAAGTTAGAAATGATGGTGTAATTTCTTCAATCTTAGTGTGTAACAAAGTTCTGCTACATGCACAGTCTTGGGATGACCACACAGCACATATAAACTAAAATTACCAAAGTGTCCAACACTCTTATACATGCTACCACCATGCACTCTAGATCAAAATGTATTATAACATTCAGAATTTGTATTTAAATTCACTTATTTGTCTAGGAATTATTGGGGTAAGTGAGCATTGGTATTTCTAAAAGTATGTAAATAATATTGATATAGCAGCATTGCAACACAATGCTTTATTACTGAAAACTGGTATTGGTTATTGTCCTTTTCCAGCTGGCTTGAATGGCCCTGCCCAAAAGCTGGCTCCTCAAAGACCATCTGCAAAGCTCCTGTCTCTTCCTGTGTTACTTTCTATTGGTCTCCACTTCTTGTTTACTGTCCTCTGCATACTACAGTACTGATTTACTTCACAAACAGCCGTGGTTAATGAACTGTGTTTTCAGGTAAATGCTTATGCTATTATGTATGTTTGGCCTGGTAAGCTATGTGTTCTCATTTTAAATGTGTATTGGACTTTGGTACAACATGTGTACTAGAGCTTTAATAATAGTTTATGAACTATATGAACAATGTTTTAGTTTACAAATCTTAACTTGCTCGGCCCTGCCCTCCGCCCCGTCCTCCGTGCCCCCGGCACTTGTGTCCCCCCAGTCGGGTCCTTCACGCCTGGTTTTCCCTCCCGCAGCTGCCCACTCACCTCCTCGGGTGCGCTGTGAGACAATCCATGTGTCCCCCCCCTGTGCATTTCAATCTTGTTTTTGCAGACAGCTGTGGGTAGGCGCCTCCTCTGGGGCCACTTTGTGTCTCCACTTTGTGTGTGACTGCACCCATTTGTGTGAGCCAGGCCCGGTCTACTGCTTAGTCGGTGGTCCCCACACCCTCTATGTTGTCTATGTGCCCCCCGACCGTGTTTCCCCGTGTTGGATGAAGAACTATTTTGATTGAACCCATTTCGCTCAGTGCTAAGAGGTGGACGGCGTGGGCGTAGCCGTGTTTGAAGTACGCTATCGCATTCTCGCGCACTAGTCGTAGCTCCCGCCGGTTTTCTTTTTGTTTAAAGGCTCATGGTCCCTACGTAGCGCTTGTATAACACACCCAACTTCTCGGTCTAGGGAAGAATGCGCCCCTACCTCGGTCTCCTCAATTTTGCGCTAGAGCCACCTTATCTAGAACTCCTCTCCAGCACGATCGCTTGCCCCTCTCCCACGCTTAAAATTCTCTGATTATCGTAGTGAGGGACTGACTGACTCCACATCCACGCGAGGGTCGAGCCGTACTCCTAGACGCACCGTTCCGAATGACTGGCAGACGGTCAACCTATCCGGCAACCCCGGATTTTAGAGCCTCAATCCCCCTTCCAACCACGGGGCCCTTCCACCCACCCCACCACAACCAACGCCAGGCCTGAGCTCCACCCCATCAAACAGATAACAACAAAAACACCACCCACCAAACAACACACTTTCCACAATACCAACCATCCTGTAAAAACCAAACACAAACACAACAACCCTCCCCCCTATAAACCGAAACCCCACTCTCTACACTCAAGGATACCACCCCACAACAAACCACACACCCACCCCCTTCCCCCCCCCCACCCCCCCCTCTCCCCCCACACCCCCCTCCACTCCTCTACCACCCTACCCCCCGCCCCACCCCCACACAACACCCCTCACGACCCCCACCCAACCAAGTTCGTGTTGTGTTTTATGAGAAATAATCGAACCCACTTAAGAGCCACACCCCGTCAGCCTTAAACACCTTCTAAATGTTCTCAATATGAGCATCACACCATCAAAAAGATATCATGTTACGGCCATCCTTCGGTAACAAACCAGGGGTTACCTAGGTTTTGGCACCTGCAAAATATTTTATCGAACATGGCCCAAGCCCTCTAGATGCGCGCCGCGCGCCAAAGGGGGTATTGGAACAACTAACTTTGTGGGCGTGGGCTTTGTGGTGGGTCGTGGGTCTGGTTCCCCAGTCGGGAGTCCCCTGGAAAATGTAAACAATTTGTTCCCCCAAAAATGGTCGGATATTACGCTTCTCTATTTTAGAAAACCCTAAAATTTTGTGCAAAAGCTCGGTACACCTTTACATAGAAGCCCTCCCTTTCTAATGTAAAAAAGAGTTGGCCAAAGATTTTGCTAAGATCCCTGCTGCTACCGACGTCAAGGTGTAATCTTTCAGCAGAGGCCCTTACTATTATCTGACTTTGATTTGGTTTTATCTTAATTATCTTATTAGTAGTTATATTAATATAAGATCATTTAATCTATCTCTGCTATATGTATGGGATCTATCTATCTCTGCATCTATCTATCTCTTCTATCTGTCTGTCTATTTATCTATCTCTGGTCTTATCTATTTCTATCTTTCTCTGAGATTTATCTATCTACTATCTATCTATATATCTATCGTCTATTCTGATATTATCGTTCTACTATCACATTATTATCTATGATATCACTGTATTAAGTGGAGTGCTATCCAAGGTAGACTCCATTCTAGCAACACACGAATGAGGTTAAAGCTTTTAAAATAGAATTTTTAAGAGGAACTGTGGTCTCCATACAAAAAAACGCAGACTCCTACCTTTAATATAACTCAGAATCATCTCATTTGTGAAAGTTGCAGCCAGTATAACAGATGCATTTCAAGCCTGTGGCATGCCAACATGTATACTACTGCTGGGACATGCATGCGAGTAACATTGCTGCAGCGTAGCCCTGTCCCAACTTCTTTAGCATTTTTAAACTCACCCTAAGTGTCCATAGGCAGAGGAAAGTACAGATATTGTTTGTAAGCCTGTAACTAGCTATATAACACCAAGCCATAACCATGACTGTCTCAGAGACACCACAGAGAGAACAGGTAGAAAGAAATTTTACATTATTATAACTTTGGATTGGAAACAGTTAGAGACATTTCCAGGCATATTTAAAAGATACAATATAGCTCTTTTAGATGGCACTTGGAGACCACAGTTCCCCTTTAATAATACATTGGTGAGGTCTTCCCTCACTTATCACATTTACTTGATAGCAATACATCTGGCACATAGAATGGCACACGGATTATTGTTTGACTTTACATGTACTATAGTGTATTGTATCAGCAAACAAATATATTTTTCACAATCTCTTTAGATCCTTCTTAATGGAACAGTATTTCAAGAATGACACCAAAACTAAAAGAGTGTTGTTGAAGAATTTAAAAAATTAAGTAAGTACATTTGACAACTTAAAGGTTAGTCCTTCCCCCTAAAAAATTTTTCCTATAGTGTAGGGCACACCAGCGCACCCCCAACTTCCAATTGTTGGTGTAAAACAAGCCCCAGAAATATACTTACACTCCTTCCAGCAGAGAGAGCTGGACTGGCAGCCGTGTCATGATTGGCTAGCTGGCAGACATGTTGTATGTTGTATATTTCTGGGGCTTGTTTTACAAAACTAAATTGCTGGTTGGGGGTGGGCTGGGTGCCCTACCTGCGCGAAAAGTTTTTTTATGTAAGGGATCAAGGCCAGAAGATCCGGAGGGTGAGAAGGAGGGAGGGAGGGCATGTCATAGTCCTTCCTACAGAACAAGGAAGAAGCAGGGACTGGATGACACAAAGACAGTTTCCTACTCTTCACTTTTGCAACTTTGTCAGCACTGCGGAGAACCACAAGGAGCAGAGGAGCAAAGTTAAATTTTTTTAACACTACACAGTGAAGCCAGTAGTGGGTTAATTTAGTTTTGGGGGTGGACATGCCCTTTTAATGCAATCAGTATCGAGAACTAGGTTCTCCAAACATTCAGAGAGCTTCTACCTAGTATCTCTTCTTAAGTCACACTAACCCTAGAAAAGTCTTGGGGGCAGGTGGACAGAGAGGAGAGTCGTGGGCGAGGGACGGAGAAGGGAGTTAAAGATAAAAAAAGCGCGTGGTTTGGTTTGTGATTATTTTATAAGCGTCTTATAGTGTTTTGTTTTGCTCCTGAAAGTGCAGTATTGAGGCATTGTGCTAAACTTGTAATGGAAAGTCAGTACGAGACATTTTCTCAACATCCGCTCAGCAGCACGCGTGCACCACGTATATAAAATGGTTGTGGAACTGAGCCAGGGGTGAGGATTCGAGAGACATGAAACTCTTAGACAGAAAGTTTGTGAATAATAGTGGATTTGTTAGAAAGGGACTGCACGGAGAACAGGAGAAGGGGCAGATATCAAGAGGGTATTAGAGGAACGGATAAAGGTTAGAGCCGGAGGGTGTTAGATCCACGAAAAGGGGAGAGTAAAGGGAGAGTAGGGTAAGGAAAATAGGAAACTGAAATATTACAGGGGCCAGGATTATCCCCACAACAAGGATTAGGAGAACAATTGAACCGTTAATGTGAGATGGATTTGAGTTAGTGATATTTTATCATGTCAGACCGATAATGAAGTGAGGTGTGCAGTAACATTTCTGGCAGAAATCATGATATTCTTTGTTAATCACATAACCAACCCCTTGCCTCTGACTGGATCCTAGTTCTTGTTAACAGGAAGGGCATTTTGCATGATCTACATTAAAATATTCAGCGGCAGGACATTATTGCGCAGAATATGCCAGTTCCTTGCCTGTTTATACATTCATATGCATTTTTATACAAATTTTTGCTGCAGTGGATCAAAGGAAATTATCACAATACCCTCTCTCTTTAATGCAGCATGTAGGTATTAAACATGAGTTGCTCAGTTGGGTCTGTCATTTTAAGCCCCTTTGTTCTGGACTGCTAAAGGTCAATTATAATCCAACTATACTCTATGGACTGTCAGCAGCAGGCCCCTGACACATCCCTCTCCCCTTCAAATTGGCAGTTGTTTTTTTAAAGAGCTGCTCACCCGCATGCAGTAAAGGTATGCATGATCAGCTGTTTTTGCATCTCCATGGTAATCCATCCCATCTTGATCACCAGGATGATGTTCCCTTTAAAGATACTTTGAGGGTCATCTTAGATACTTGTATAAAGGGTCATCTTTATACAATTTTCTATAAATCAGCCAGTTGGGAAAGAATCTCATTTTATTAGTATACATTGTCCATAAAAACATAGTTACCCCCCTTATTACTGGGTGTATTACAAGATTATGTGTTTTTGGCTAAAGTTCGCTCTGTGAATGGGCACTCTGTCCACTGAAATGGGTTTCATGTGAGGCTCGTAGATCGCCCTGGGCTATCGGGGGGGGGAATTAGACCAATTTCCCCCTTTTTCTCTTCGGTGGGGCAGCTTTTTCCAACCCCTCTTTCACCATTCTATTAAAGACCCGAATGGCCGTGTGCTGTATTTTCCTAAAGCATGATGTCTCTGTCCCTTTGTCATCATTTTTCCATGTTCGAAGGGGCTTCCGCCTTCAAAAATGTGGTAAGGCAATGGTACACATTTCATGCCCACCTATGCCAAACTTTTTGGTTTGGTGAGAATTCAGCCACACCTTGTAGGTCATAATACAGGATTATTAAATATCATCATTGTATTGATGATCTCATCTTCTTGGCTTATCTTTCTTGGCTCATCTTCTAGGCCCTACGATAATTAGGGATATTTACAGGAAACCTATCACGTAATAAGCAGGGCTATGAGAGCAGTTGCCCTAGATAGAGAACACCAGACCTCAACAACGATAGACAATATAGGCACACAGGACAAGTTGCTCTATGGAATAATGGGCCTAAAGACCATAGATGTAATTTTATTACTACATGTACCTTTCGGCTATCATTTGGAATATTGTTAAGACCTACTGCCACATCTTCATGTTAGATCCTGTCTATCCCAGTGCTATCTTCTAGTCCAAGTATTACCCTTCAACAAAGTGCTTGGGCATGAAATGCATCAGGGTTGCGTCTCGCCCCCTCCTATATAATATATTTTGTTTTTAATACCTTATAAGGTGCTGGATTTATAAAACTTACCCTTGTAGCCTTTTTTTTGAACACTAGAAAATGAGCTCCCACACTTTTTCCTATTTGTACAGTACTTCTAATTACCTTCTTTCTAAAAAGCAAATAACTCCTCACATTACTTGCTTACCTGATCCTCCAATTTGTTAAGCTATTTGCAGGAGGTGTCCGAAATAAGGGTTTCTCGCCACTGTCTAACTGTGTGACCACAGTTCAAGGAACACCTTTTGAGGATACGCACCAATGGGAACAAAATTCCATTCCAGAATCCAATAGTTCATGTGTTGCAGATCATGAACCCCCAAGGAATCTTCTAATTACGTTTATATGAGGGATCCAAAAAGAAAAACAAAATGATGCCAAATTCCCTTTATTCCTGCAGTTTCTCCCCTAGCCAATGTGTCAGGAATGTGTTAAGGATCTTTGAAATATAGTTGCCTACAATCAGAAATTGCCTTTTAAAAAAAATCAATAGTAATATTGAGGTAAAAAAACAAACAAAAAACCCCCAGAGTAGAGCAAATTGGTTGCCTTCAGGCAACCCTGGGTTGCTATTTATGTCTCAGCAATTTTATAATACTACATGGGAAAAATCACTACCATTCTTTGGAAGGCCAACCATAGGCTTTAAGAAGATAAATTGGTAACCAATGATGATGCTTGTCCCATCTCTATATTTGGCATTTGTAGAGGCTAAACACTCCTTGCCAAGTATGAAATGGATGGCCATAGACAATAACCCCCTAAAGAGTTGGTTTATAGAGAAATGGCCTTAGTAGATTATTAGAGATGGGCGAACTTTCGAAAGATCGGTTCCTGTTTCAAACTTTCGAACTATATGTTAGAAAATGGACCCATTATGGACCCATTAAAGTCAATGGGAGTCAAATAGTTTGAAAAGTTTGAATGAAATACATTAAAATATCAATGGTAACTTAATGTAAATGGCTGTGGGACCTGGGAAATCGTCTGGGGAACATGTTCGGATATCCAGGACTTTCGAAAACTCGATTTTACTCTCACACCCTATGCTACTTTCGAGCTCTCGAAAATGCGATAATTATCTCATAAACGACTCGAGGATGTCGATATTCGATCTTTACTGGAGTATAGGTATATGGACATTTTACTCGTGGATTCGATATTCTATATATACTCGCATATAGGTATAATAGACATTTTACTCGCCGATTAGATAATTTGATTTATTCGCGTATAGGTATAATGGACATTTTACCGTGGATTCGATATTCTATATATACTCGCGTATAGGTATAATAGACATTTACTCGCCGATTAGATAATTGATATTTATTTCGCGTTATAGTATAATGGACATTTTACTCGTGGATTCGAATTCTATATTTACTTGTGTATAGGTATAATAGACATTTTACTCGTGATTTCGATAATTTAATATTTACTCGTCGTATAGGTACAATAGACATTTTACTCGTGGATTCGATATTCGCTCGCGTATAGGTATAATAGACATTTTACTCACGGATTCGAGAATTCGACATTTATCGCGTATAGGTATAATAGACATTTTACTCACATTCGCCATCCTCAAATGTTTTGGCATTCTATTTAAAATGTGTATTCGGCTCTGTAAGATTTAATCCATTTTCTTCTATCAATGTAAGGTTTAATGTAATATTTTTGTGTATTTACACTGTTCCTAACAGTGGTTATATGGGAAGGGTGTGTGTGGGTCTTGATAGATACAAACCTTTAAATACGCATATTGTAATTGTAGTTGTAACAATTAATTGTGATTTTTTTTCTTTCATCTTCTTGGTTACTTTGTTGGAATGTGTGGAGAGGAGCAAATGACTGCACTGTAAGTAAATAAATTACAATAATCAGCTGCAACTCATTTTATAAAATAATTAAGGCGGTGCGTACTGACGTGCAATCACAGGGGCCGACCTGTAACATACGACAGCAAGATAAACCTCCTAAAAGCTAATATTTTTAGTTACTTACCTTTGATTTTATCCTCAATCAGCCCAGAGAAGGAAATAAGATGTCACCTGAAGTCCCACCCTCTCCACAGCAGCCTAAAGAACATATCTGATCTGCACATGCCCAGGATAGATAGAGTGTGGGATTTGTGACATTGCTTTAACTGCAATATAAAGTTAATTAACTGATAGAATAATAACTTTTGGAAGTTTAGGATGGCATTCCAGGGCAATGGGAGTGATACCTATCTTTCCTGAATATATAATATGTTATATTTAATTACGTTTCTTTAGATCCTACACAGAGAATATCTATTATCAAAAAGGATAGTTAAGCACTATTGAAAAAAATTAAGTTGTAAAGCAATGGTGGTGGTGTCATTTATATTTTTTGTGCTATTCTATTACTTCTTAAAATAAATAAAACTAACATTTCTATAACTTTATTTCTATAACTCATTTTTCAGCAAAATGTATAACATTTACAGTGCCTAATATCCAAATAGTCACAGTAGACAGATGCCTAGGAAAGCCAGTGGTAGCAGGGGCGACTGTAAATCTTTCACCCCATTTTAATCCCTTATTTAGCATGTTTTTTGCAGCTCATCAGGTTTTTAAAAGTGCCTGACACTCCCTGCCTTACATTTAAATATTCTGGTTTTTTTTAGTTCACAAATTTCAGCTTTTTATAGTATCCCCCCCAAAGTAAAAAATTGTACTCGGTTTGGGGATGGGTTTGGGGAGGTACTTTGGGCCAGCTTTTACAATGGTACTTGCCGGCGAAAGTGCCTAAAAAAGGCAGAAAAATTTAAAGGAGAACTAACCCATATTTTTACACCCCAGAATCTGAAACATACCCTCTAAAAACACTAATAAACTGTAAAATAGCAATGCAGTAAATAGCATTAAGTAAATGTTACCACTTGAAGAACTGGATGAAATAACTGTGGTTATAGACAGTGACTTGCACAACCCCTGATCTCAGTCACATGCTCCCTTGCCTATTCTGTCCTGTGAAAGTATTGGCTAGAGACTACTAGTGGGTTATGACCAACTGAACCAAGTTCCTGCAGTATCTTAGGACTGAGCATGTGTAAAGAACATTATGGTCAGTGACCACACGCGATACTGGAACAATGGAAAATAAGACACAAATCTCATGTTCAAAATTACAAATGTCAACAACCATATTAAAATGAGAGGTGAGACATTAATTACTTTTTTATTTCAAGGAGATCTGCCTTCTAATTCAAATTCAGTTGTTCTGAGACTTTAGTTGTCCTTTAATGGTGATGGTTAAGTAATGAAGTGACTGGACTCTCTGCTCTAATGAAAGGTTTCCAGATTTTTTGTAAAGAAATCAGTTACTAAAGCAAATGAAACCTTATTTATTCAGGAAAATTATATAAAGAAGTTTTATGGTGTTAATATCTAAAATGTATTGTTTTTCAGGCACTTAAAATGGCTCATGTTTGGAATCTCTTTGTCTAAATTAGAAGCAATCCGTTGCTTCCCCTTTCACTTACAAAAATAAAACTATTGAATGTACCATTGTTAATCAAGTAAGTTTTTGTTTACATATTATTTTATAGTTACTGTGTTCATGCAGTTTACGCCTTTAATGCAGTTAACAGTTCTTACCCAGAAGCTGATTCAAAGAGGTTAAAAACCCTAAAAGCCTTTCACAAGTGTTAAAAATCTTTTGATTTAATTATGGCAGCCAAGCTAACTGTTGGATCAACCTTTATTGAGTCTAATAGCAAAAAGTTAATACATTTTAAAACCTTCTAAAAACTGTAATGTGAACTTTGGTCCGACCACTAAGCATGATATTTCAGCAGTTTATGCTAAATACTGTAATCCTGCAATAATTATTATTATTTTTTATAGTTATTAAAGGGTTTCTCATCATCACCATACGGATGATCTAAAATCTCAAATCTCCAGCATAGTAATTGTTCAACGTGTTTCTTTTGATATAATAAAGTCACGGTCACCCACATGATGTGCGCCCAAACTACCCTTACAACACAGATGCCAACTCAACACATGTTGGTGTATTGGATCTAGTCACTTAACTATCAGCTGCAGTGTGATACTATCATGCCATAGTAGTTTACTGTTTTTGGGAAGTAAAACTCATCCTATGTTTTATTTCTGTATTTTAATATATGACACAGAGGAGCTTTAGAAATAACTTGATATTATGTTTTATACAGGCAAGGAAGAAATTCCTTGTAACTTCGATCTCAATGTTTAAATTCATGGGAGTGCTTCCTTTGATTTCACTGACTTATTTGGTGTTTATGTTTTGGGTAAGATTTTACTTTACTTTAATACACAGTGGGTCTGGCTGGCATGTAATGTGATATGAGGATGGACAGCTTTGATTTCAAAGGGGGAAGTTTGAATGACTTGTACCAAATTAGTTTGGCCTTACAATATGCAAATGGCGTGTATTATTATTATTATTATGGCTTATATAGTGCCAACATCTTCTGTAGCACTTTACAATTAGACAGATATATTCACATCAGCTCTGCCCCTAAAACTTACAATATAAGCAAATTTATTTGGCACATACAACCTATCAGTATGTCTTTATGATTATGGGGGAAATCCACACCACCACAGGAGAACATACCAAATGCCTTGCAGATGTGTTCAAGGGTATATTTGAATTCAGAACTTCAGCGCTGCAAGGCATCTGTGCTAGCCACTAGAGTCACTTAGTTCTAAATTGTGATAATTTCAAAGCTGTGAAAAAATGGTCATAAGATTGTTTTTTTTTGTAAATTTAAATTATCATGAATTTAATAATTTAGACAGATTCAAGTAGCCCACCAGGGACATAGATCTAATGATTTAAATACCATATTTTATAAATATGCTTTGGATTGATGAGAATCGATTACCAAACTGTACCTGCTACTTACCGTAATAGCACTTTTTCAACAATTTGTTGCATACTGTATTTTATGTACTGTATATACTCAAGTATAAATCGAGAAATTCTACCTTAAAAAAGCATCCTGAAAGTCTCCCCTCAGGCCTGGGCTGATCTGAAAGCTTGATGAGCAGGTAGACAAAATCACATAGCCCAGGGAAAACAAAAGCTGTACCCTGTAACACACAGAATCCTCTTGATTTTGGTGGGTTAGGCAATTGTTGTCTTGCTCACTAGATCAGACCAGACTGCAAAGGAAAGGGGAAATAATTATAGAAGTAACAGGATTCAACAAACAGGCTGCACAGAAAGGTATGCAGGGCATTTGGGTCTATCTATTGGACTTTCTATAGGACTTTCTATGGGGCTGTGTATTGGACTTTCTATGGGGCTGTGTATGGGACTTTCTATGGGGCTGTGTATTGACTTTCTATGGGGCTGTGTATGGGACGTTCTATGTTGCTGTGTATTGGACTTTCTATGGGGCTGTGTATATGTATAAAAATCATCCTTGGGTACTTAGGGAGCTAAGTTCAGTTTTATCTAGGCCATTGTTTCTTATTTTGCAGATTCCCTCATGTCTGGGGGTGTGCCTCTAGATTGGAAAAAGGCTGATGTTATTCAATATTCAAAAAGAGTAGTCATTCATCAGGGTAATTATAGGCCTGTAAGTTTAACTTCAGTGGTGGGGAATATCCTGGAAGGTTTAATAAGGGAACATGTTCTAGAGTATGTTCTATGACTGACATTTAAGTAGTAACAGCATGGATTTAGGAGGAAAAGCTCTGTCAACTAACTTGCTTGGCTTTTATGAGGAGTAAGTAGAAATTTAGACTCTGGCTTACCAGTAGATGTAGTTTACTTTTTTTTTGCAAAGCTTGTGATACAATCCCCCATAGGCGACTAATGTATAAGCTGAGGTCTGTTGGTCTGGGAAGGCACATTGTACATGGATAGAAAGTTGGTTAATGAATATGATGCAGGGATAGTTGTTAATGGGGCTTCATCTAATGGACTAAAGTGCTAAGTGGGGTGCCACAGGGTTCTGTGTTGGGACCGCTTCTATTTAATCTATTTATTAAGATTTGTAGTGGGTATTGTCAGCAAGGTTTCTGTGTTTGCTGACGACACAAAACTTTGTCAACTAAAAACTTCAGAGGATGTGCAATCGTTTCAGGGGGATCTAGATAGATTGTCACATTGGGCTGCTAAGTGGCAGATGAGGTTCAATGTTGATAATGTAAGGTGATGCATTTTGGACTTAAAAATCCTTATGCTGCTTAAACTATAAATGGCTCTGTGTTAAGTGAATTTCTGTTGGAAAGGGATCTTGGAGTTTTGGTGGATAACAAACTTAAAGGAAGCAAGCAGTGCCAGGTAGCAACAGCCAGAGCCAGCATGGTATTGTCTTGTATAAAGAGAGTATGGATTCAAGGGAGGAACATGTTATTCTCCCTCTTTACAAAGCATTGGTAAGGCCTCATTTGGAATATGCAGTGCAATTTTGGAATCCTGTGTACAAAAAGGACATCTTTGAAATGGAAAGGGTTCAGAGAAGGGCAACTAAATTAATATGGGGATTGGGGGAGCTTGAATATGAAGAGAGACTGGAAAAGTTACAATTTAAAAAAAAAAGTTACAAAAGTTACAATGTATGCTGGAGAAAAGGGGCTTGCATGGGGATATGATTATTGTGTATAAATACATTAACAGGCCATGCAATAAAACTATCTGGGGCATTGTTCCCCAATAGAGCATGTCAGAGGACACACAGACATCCCTTAAGACTTGAAGAAAAAAGGATTAGGCTTCAAGTTCGGAAAGGGTTTTTTCACTGTGAGAACGGTTAAAACCTATGAAACTGTCTCCAGTGGACGTTGTTATGGCAGGTTCATTAGTCAGTTTAAAAAAAAAGCTGCATGAGTTTCTGCAAACAAGGAATGTTGCAAGTTACTGGTATTAATACATAAAGTGAGTTGATCCAGGGAAATTTCCGATTGCCACTTGGAGTCAGGAAGGAATTTTTTCCCCTTTATAAATTTGGTGGGGTTTTTTTTTGCCTTCCTCTGGATCAACAGTTAGGCAGGAAATGAGGATATTGGTAGATGGGTGAACTGGATGGACATATGTTTTATTCAACCTCAAATACTATACTATACTATACTTTCTATGGGGCTGTGTATTGACTTTATAGGGGCTGTGTATTGGACTTTCTATGGGACTGTTGATTGGACTTTCTATGGGACTGTGTATTGGACTTTCTATGGGGCGTGTATTGGACTTTCTATGGGACTGTGTTATGGACTTTCTATGGGTCGTGTATGGGACTTTCTATGGGTCTGTGTATGGGACTTTCTATGGGTCTGTGTATGGGACTTTCATGGGCTGTGTATGGGGCTTTCTATAGGGCTGTGTATGGGACTTTCTATGGGACTGTATAGGACTTTCTATGGGGCTGTGTGTTGGAATTTTATGGGATGTTTATTGGACTTTCTATGGAGACTGTGTTTGGGACTTTCTATGGGGCTGTGTTGGGGACTTTCATGGGTCTGTATATTGGACTTTCTATGGGGCTGTGTATTGGACTTTCTATGGGCTGTGTATTGACTTTCTATAGGGCTGTGTATGGGACTTTCTATGGGGCTGTGTATGGGACTTTCTATGGGGCTCTGTATGGGACTTTCTATGGGGCTGTGTATGGACTTTCTATGGGGCTGTGTATGGGACTTTCTATGGGGCTGTGTATGGGACTTTCGATGGGACTGTGTTAGGGACTTTCTATGGGGCTGTGTATTGGAATCTCTATGGGGCTGTTTATTGGACTTTCTCAGGAGGATGTGTATGGGACTTTCTATTGGGCTGTGTATAGGACTTTCTATGGGTCTGTGTATGGGACTTTCTATGGGTCTGTGTATGGAACTTTCTATGTTGTCGTGTATGGAACTTTCTATGGGGCTGTGTATAAGGCTTTCTTGGGCTGTGTATTGGACTTTCTATGGGATTGTCTGTGGAACTACCTATGGGGCTGTTATTGGACTTTCTATGGGGCTATGTATTGGACTTTCTTTGGGGCTATGTATTGGACTTTCTATGGGGCTGTGCATGGGACATTCTATGGGACTGTCTGTTGAACTATCTATGGGGCTGTCTATGGGAAAGTCAACCCTCCGTTTTTATTTGAGTCAAGCAGTTTTCCTGGTTTATTGGTTAAAAATAAGGACCTCGGTGTATTGGACTTTCTATGGGACTGTGTATGGACTTTATATGGGGCTGTGTATGGGAGAAAGTCAACCCTCCGTTTTTACTGAGTCAAGCAGTTTTCCTGGTTTATTGGTTAAAAATAGGACCTCGGTGTGTATTGGACTTTCTATGGGACTGTGTATTCAACTTTCTATGGGGCTGTGTATGGGACTTTCTATGGGTCTGTGTATGGGACTTTCTATAGGGCTGTTATGGGACTTTCTATGGGCTGTGTATTGGACTTTCTATGGGGCTGTGTGTTGACTTTCTATGGGGCGTGTGTTGGAATTTCTATGGGGCTGTTTTGGACTTTCTATGAGACTGTGTATGTGACTCCTATCGGGCTGTGTATTGGACTTTCTATGGGTCTGTGTATTGGACTTTCTATGGGTCTGTGTACTGGACTTTCTATCGGGCTGTGTTTGGACTTTCTATTGGTGTATTGGACTTTCTATGGGTCTGTGTATGGACTTCATGAGGCTGTATATTGGACTTTCTATGGGTCTGTGTATTGGACTTTCTATGAGGCTGTTATTTGGACTTTCTATGGTCTGTGTATTGGACTTTTTATGGGCTGTGTATTGGACTTCTATAAGGCTGTGTATTGGACTTTCTATGGGGCTGTGTATGGGACATTCTATGGGACTGTCTGTCGAACTACCTATGGGGCTGTCTATGGGAGAAAGTCAACCCTCCATTTATACTTGAGTCAAACAAGTATAACTGGTTTATTGGTTAAAAATTAAGTACCTTGGTTTATATTTAGGTTGGTTTATACTCAAGTAAATACGGTATAAAAGTTATATTATTTTCATGACCAAAAATGTGTGGTTTTTTTTTCAGAAAAAAATCTTTCTGAGCAGAGCTCAACTTTTTATGCAGTCTTTGGCTATATTATCCATTTTGCTTAACATGTAAGTAACCCTGCTAATTATGTAAGACATAAGACTGGAGGATAGTAAATAGGCCAAACAGCTACATTTTGTGATACAACAAAAAAAAAATATGATTAAATACAGACCATAAGTTAGAAATGATGGTGTAATTTCTTCAATCTTAGTGGGTAACAAAGTTCTGCTACATGCACAGTCTTGGGATGACCACACAGCACATATAAACTAAAATTACCAAAGGTGTCCAACACTCTTATACATGCTACCACCATGCACTCTAGATCAAAATGATATTATAACATTCAGAATTGTATTTAAATTCACTTTATTTGTCTAGGAATTATTGGGTAGTAAGTGAGCATTGGTATTTCTAAAAGTATGTAATATAATATTGATATAGCAGCATTGCAACACAATGCTTTATATACTGAAAACTGGTATTGGTTATTGTCCTTTTCCAGCTGGCTTAATGGCCCTGCCCAAAAGCTGGCTCCTCAAAGACCATCTGCAAAGCTCCTGTCTCTTCCTGTGTTACTTTCTTTGGTCTCCACTTCTTGTTTACTGTCGCTCTGCATACTACAGTACTGATTCTACTCACAAACAGCCGTGGTATAATGAAACTGATGTTTTCAGGTAAATGCTTAAATGCTATTATGTAATAGTTGGCCTGGTAAGCTTATGTAGTTCTCTTTTAAAATGTCAGTATTTATGGACTTTATTGAGTAAACTAAACAATGTGTACTAGAGATTTAATAATAATAGTTTATGAAATATATGAAATATGTTTTGTTTACAAATTCTTATTGTGCTAGGGAAATGAAATACAGAAAACGTATATAAGTGCATTAAAGGGCAACTGTGGTCTCAAAACAGTTAGGGTTAAATGAAAGCCTGCAGTATTTACTTATAAATGAGCTGACAATCACATCTCTGGCTGGAGCCTGTGAGAAATTACATTGGGGTGAATGTTCAAACTTCCTCTGCTCAGTAGGTCGAGGGACATGTCACCTGGGTGAAAAAATTGACGTTGAGAAGGGAAGCCTATTAATGAAGGCAGAGGCTGGTCACATGACTTCAAGCTGGTCCCATGGCTGAAAACAGAAAGTGTTCAAGCAGAAAGTAATATTGCTGAACCTTTCCAGCAAAAATGTCTCACAAATTTTATCTAGAGATGTGATTTAGGTTTTATTTTAAAGGTTTATGGGAGGATTTTTAAATAATCCTTACTAGTTGGAAGAATTCGAGACACCTCAGTTACCCTTTAAATACAATTTATGGAGATAGAGAAACTTATTAGACATCCTAAGACTATGCAAGACTATAAAAAAGCTAAAATTAATTATTACTAGTGATGGACTAGAACTCAAACTCAAGCCGGTTCGAGCCGTACTTACGAGTTCGAATGGACTCGGACTTGTCAAACTATCCCGGACCCAGATTTCTAGGACTTTCCGGACTTTTCGAACGTTCGTCGTTGCTGTTTTGGAGAATATCGAATTACCGAGCCGTTCGTTAACCCTTAAATGTATCATATGCTAACCCTCAAAAGTATTGTTCGATTTCGGTAACCCCAGGGGTGTCCCTAGGGTTTTTGGCACCTGAAAATATTTTTGAATGCCGCCTCTAGATTGAGCGGCGCCGCGGCAAAGTGGGCGTGGCTTAATTTGTGGGCGTGGCTTTTGTGTGGGTGTGGCTTGGTGTGTGGGCGTGGCAAATTTCATAATTTTTTCCCCCAAAATGGTTATTATACGCTTCTCTATTTTAGAAAACACTAAAAACATGTTGGTGCAACTGGTACATTACATTAGAAAGCCCTACTTTCTAATGTAAAAAAGTGTTGGCCAAAAGATTTGTAAGCCCTGCTGCTACCACGTCAAGGTAGACTCTTTCAGCAGGGCCCTAACTATTATCTAGATTATATATTTTATATATAGATTATATATAATTATATAGATTATTTATCTATCTCTGCTATCTATCTATCTATCTATCTATCTCTGCTATCTATCTATCTCTTCTATCTGTCTGTCTATCTATCTATCTCTGATATTTATCTATCAATCTATCTTTCTCTATATTATCTTCTATCTATCTATCTATCTATCTATCTATCTATCTCTGATATTATCTTTCTATCTATCTACATATCTACTCTGATATTTATCTATCTATCTACTATCTATCTATCTATCTATCTGTCTCGATATTTATCTATCTATCTATCTATATATCTATCTCTGATATTTATCTATCTCTGCTATCTATCTATTATTATCTATCTATCTATCTCTGATATCTATCTATCTATATTATCTATCTATCTCTTCTATCTGTCTATCTCTCTCCGCTTCTATCTATCTCTATTATCTATCTATCTATCTATCTCTGCTATCTAATCTATCTATCTCGCATCCATCTATCTCTGCTATCCATCTATCTCTGCTATCCATCTATCTCTGCTATCTATCTATCTCTGCTATCTATCTATCTCTTCTATCTGTCTATCTCTTCTCCGCATCTATCTATCTCTATTATCTATCTATCTATCATCTATCTATCTATCTATCTATCTATCTATCTATCTATCGATCTTCTCTGCTATCTAATCTATCTATCTCTGCTATCCATCTATCTCTGCTATCCATCTATCTCTGCTATCTATCTATCTCTGCTATCTATCTATCTCTGCTATCTGTCTGTGTAACTATCTATCTCTGCTATCTATCTATCTATCTATCTATCTATCTATGTCTCCATCTATCTATCTATCACTCCATCTATCTATTTAGCTACTACTATCTATCTATCTATGTACCTATCTATCTCTGCTATCTATCTATCTATCTCTGATATTTATCTATCTCTGCTATCTATCTATCTATCTATCTATATTATCTATCTATCTCTGCTATCTATCTATCATATATCTATCTACTCTGCTATCTATCTATCTATCTATCTACCTATCTATCTATCTATCGCTATTATCATCTATCTCTGCTATCTAATCTATCTCTGCTATCCATCTATCTCTGCTATCCATCTATGTATCTATCTATCTCTGCTATCTATCTATCTCTTCTATCTGTCTATCTATCTATCTATCTGATATTTATCTATCTCTATTATCTATCTATCTCTGCTATCTATCTATAATCTATCTATCTCTGATATTTATCATCTATCTATCTCTGCTACCTATCTATCTATATATCTATCTATCTCTGATATTTATCTATCTCTGCTATCTATCTATCTCTGCTATCTATCTATCTATCTATCTATCTATCTAATCTATCTATCTCTGCTATCCATCTATCTATCTATCTCTGCTATCTATCTATCTCTGCTATCCATCTATCTAATCTATCTATCTCTGCTATCCATCTATCTCTGCTATCCATCTCATCTCTGACTATCATCTATCTATCTATCTATCTCTGCTATCTATCTCTGATATTTATCTATCTCTGCTACCTATCTATATATCTATCTATCTCTGATATTATCTAACTCTGCTATCTATCTATCTCTGCTATCTATCTATCTATCTCTGCTATCTATCTATCTATCTCTGCTATCTACTATCTCTGCTATCTATATCTTCTATCTCTGATATTTATCTATCTCTGCATCTATCTATCTCTGCTATCTATCTATCTATATTATCTATCTATCTATCTATCTATCTATCTATCTATCTATCTATATCTATCTATCTATCTACTATCTATCTATTATCTCTCTGCTATCTATCTATCTATCTATCTATGCTACCTATCTATATATCTATCTATCTCTGTATTTATCATCTCTGCTATCTATCTATCTCTCTTCTATCTATCTATCTATCTCGCTATCTATCTATCTATCTCTGCTATCTATCTATCTCTGCTATCTATATCTTCTATCTCTCTGATTATTTCTCTATCTACTGCTATCTATCTATCTCTACTATCTATCTATCTATATTAAATCGATCGTCTATCTATCTATCTATCTATCTATCTATCTATCTATCTATCTATCTCTGCTATCTATCTATCTATCGCTATTATCTATCTATCTCTATTATCTATCTATCTCTGCTATCTATCTATCTATCTCTGCTATCTAGCTATCTAATCTATCTCTGCTATCCATCTATCTCTGCTATCCATCCATCTATGTATCTATCTATCTATCTATCTATCTATCTATCTATCTCTGCTATCTATCTCTTCTATCTATCTATCTATCTCTATTATCTATCTGTCTATCTATCTCTAGTAGCTATCTATCTCTATAAGCTATCTCTCTCTATTAGCTATCTATCTATATATCTATCTATCTCTGCTATCTATCTATCTATCTATCTATCTATCTATAACACACACACACTTCAGTGTCTAATGTCCAGACACAATACTAAAACATGATTAGAAGTCAGCAGAATCTTCAGAACAGGATCTTCTTGACTGCACAATGAATCAAATTGCAACTTTTTCACATGGATAACTAAAGGGAACTACTTGCTCCTCATATGAAGTTATGATGTGCAGAAGTTTAATAAATTACTTTTGTGTCCATAACATACCTAGTGGCACTACCCCCCTGTCCCACACATCAAATAGCACTTGGTACCCCCTAATATTGTTTGTAAAGAGGCTTGCATTCTTGGTGAAACTTTTTTCAGGAGTTTGAGCTAAAAAAACACACACACACACACACACACACACACACACACACACCTCTCTACCTCTTCCGGCGCTGCTTCAGGCGCCTTGCCCGAACTTCCGGCGCTGCTAAGTCCCGCATCAACCCAGCGGCAGCTCAATTGCCGAAGGGATTTGCCGCCTTTTTTTTTTTAAAAAACAGACACTAATGTGCCGCCATGAGCAACTGTTTCAAGTTGCGTCATGGTAGGAGCGGCGCTGCACACACCTCTCGCAAGGCGCCTTACCCGAACTTCCAGCGCTGCGAGTCCTGCATCAACCTAGCGCGCACACACCTCTCTACCTCTTCCGGCGCTGCTTCAGGCGCCTTGCCCGAACTTCCGGCGCTGCTAAGTCCCGCATCAACCCAGCGGCAGCTCAATTGCCGAAGGGATTTGCCGCCTTTTTTTTTTAAAAAACAGACACTAATGTGCCGCCATGAGCAACTGTTTCAAGTTGCGTCATGGTAGGAGCGGCGCTGGGTAACCCTCAAATTTATGGTTCTTTTCTCGGTAACCCTCCAAAGTATAATTCGGTAACCCTCCAAAGTATAATTCGGTAACCCTCGAATTGGCCATTTCCCAGGTGCCACAGCCATTTACAGTAAGTTACCATTGTTAGTTTTGCTGTAAATCACCTGCACTTTTCGAACTATCACTCTCCCATTGACTTTAATGGGTCTGAATTTGAACTTTTGAACTTTCAAACTTTTACTGAAGTTCGAAAGTTTGAAAACGGACCAAACTTTATGAAGTTCGGCCACCTCTAATTATTACTGTGAAATAGAGTTAACTACTGTATGTCTAAAGCTATTTCTGGTATTATTCTTAGGTAAAGTAGGCTATAAAAAAATCACTTTGCATAGTGGCTTGTGAAACTGTTACAGAGTGGCTGAATGTATCCATGACATATTGGGGATCACCATCTTTAAAGGCAAGAAATCCCCAGAATCCCTGTGACATCATCAGCACACAATGCTATTTCAGCCACTTGGTACTGGCTTCACAAGCACCAGAGGAATCCAAAAACGTTGGAGCCAGATGTAAGCATTTCAATATATATATGGTTTTCTTTTCCTTCAATAATTTCCGTTCCAGTAGATTTAGAAAAAAAATTGAGCTAGCTTCCTTTGGCTTCCTAAGGCTTTTATGGGTATTCACGAGTTGAATTTGAGCAAATATGCTAACTTTGAAAACTCTTGGCCTACATTCTTGACCTAGCTTCTTAACCCCTGACAGTGAGTTCAGAGATCCGCCAAGTCGGTTGTTCAACGATCCCTGAACGAACATCCGTTTCGGCCGATAAAGCGCATACACGGGCCAATTATCGGCCGAAACGTTTGTTTGTACACTTCATGCGTTGAGGGTTGGTACCCACAATCGCACATGTGTACGAGCCTTAAGTGGTTACATTAACTTCATTTCATTGTGGTTGACTGTAGGATCAAATATATATATAGAAAGACATTAGTTGTCTTTCCTGTATTCCTTGGTTCGGCTTTTGGTATTTTTGGGTTTTGCTAATGGTATAACTTGTTCCTTTGCATTTCCTTTATTTTGGTTACATGTCTGGCACTTTTCTTGCAGGGCTCTGGTTTATAGATTAATAAGATTTGTTTTTCTTTAACATTTATCTGCAGTGCTTGTCCTATGTTAAATCACTCCACGCTATATCTTAAGAGGAAACCCACATTATTTGAGAACTTTATAACAACTACGGAATGGCTTGTTGCTGGAATAAATTTGATTGTTATAGAATTTGTGTATTCCAAAGGAAGACCTTTCAGACAACCTCTTTATACTAATTGTGAGTATATAACTAGCATTTGTTAGAGATCATAAACATTTTTGGCCATGAGCCTTTTAAGAAAAGTATCTTGACCACTGGGCACACAGCATTTGGATTAAAGGTCAACTAAATGGAAATAAATTCTAAAATTTGGACATTTTGGATGATTATCGAGTGTGTGCAGGGCCCAAAGCTATTTACACACAGTATAATAGACCAATCCTGGTGGGTCTGATGGTTGTATTATCAGCTGCATGTGTGATAAGAAATCGTCCAACCCATTGCCGCATTTGACAGCCAGTGAACATACACTTTAAGGATTACAGGTTTACAAGGCCAGAATATAGCCAAAATATTTTTTCAGATAGAACTTGCATTTATTTTTCTGTCGATGTCCCATTTCACAGGCACCTAAATCCTTTAAAATAAAATGATATAGTCAGGTCACAGTTTCTCTCCATAGACTGTAATGGCAGACTGAATGGCTATACTAAAATCTTTAAAATAGATGTTAGCCCTGTTTAAGTTAATGGGTTGGTTATAACTTAAAGGTGTTATCAGCAGCAGTGGGAATTCAAAACAAGATGAGGAACAACCACAGTTAAACATTTGCATATTTATTGGTAGCAGGTTAACAATATTCAGAATTCAAACAAGGCATGTTGGGAGTTGTAGTTTCTAAATATCTGGAGTACCACACTTCAGATCACTGTTATATGGGAACTGTTATTGTTTATGTTGGGATAAGTTGGAATTTTAGGACCATTATTTGTATTTATATTAACTAGATGCTTTTTAAATCTTTGTTTTTAGACTTGTTCAGCCTTGTGATCGCTTTGCAAGTAGCATCCTATTTATTTTTCCTATTTGGTGATTTTGAATCTGTTTATACTACTTTTGAGGTACAGTATGTCAGATAAATGTGTTCACATGATGGACACAACGCATTCGCAAATTAAAGATCCATGGGCTGCTTATATTATAAATAGGCTTTGCTACACAAATCGTTTTTGAAGGTATTACTAGTACGGTAGATTATAGGTATGGTTTTAGCAAACAATTCCAGGTAGAAGCAAATTTTTTGGCCTGACTGACCGTTTTCCACTAGCGATTGCTCGACCAGAATGAATTACAGTTTGATTGTTTTAAAAAACACGGCTGCTTTTGAAGGTTCCAAATATACAAGGCTACTTTCAATGGTTAACAAGGCTACTTTAGAGGGCTGGCGAATATACAAGGCTACTTTCAAGGGTTAACGAGGCTACTTTAGAGGGCTGTCGAATATACAAGGCTACTTTCAAGGGTTAACGAGGCTACTTTAGAGAGCTGTCGAATATACAAGGCTACTTTCAAGGGTTAATGAGGCTACTTTCGAGGGCTGTTGAATATACAAGGCTACATTTGAGAGTAACTGAAAGTAACTGAAAAAAGGTTGCGTGCAAAGGAACTTCATGTTTAAAAGCATTTTAGTGATTTGTCCATGTTCCCCTGACCATTTCCCAGGTGTCTGAGCCATCTACCATGTTTTTCCTACCCTTATTTTACTTTAAAATTTCTGATTTTTTTTGCCCCATTAACATTTTTGGGGTACGCTTTTGGATTTTCGAATTTTCTATTTTTTTTTTTAAATCTGGTTTTGAACCTCTCTAATCTTAAATAAAGAGCAATGTAAATTTTGGGTAAAAATATTTCTCTATACATAGCTGTGGTAAGAATGTGCAGTACAGTTTTGGAAGGCAAAAAGGATAGAAAATACATTAGAAAAGGGGACAGGCAGGTAGTCAGGTAACAGGTTGCCGCAACTTGAAAAATAATAATCAAAGACTAGTCATTAGCTATGTTACTGGTCAGGAACTAGAGACTGGTCATCAGCTAAGCCAGAGGCTGTGTCTATTTCTTGGTGAATTACACTCAACAAGATAGGGGAGAAGTGCAATATATTTATTAATCGATAAGGGAAAATGAGGGGGGGGGAAGTAAACAGTACAAATTCTGTCTATAAAGACTATCAGGGTTATTCAATAAAAGTTCTTATCGTTAAAAATGGTGCTAATTTTGCCCCATCCAATCAGATGTTAGATTTGATATGTTAAGTAAGATCTGATTGGTTGGGGGTGAAATTAGCACCATTTTAAATGATAAACACTTTTATTTAATCTCCCTGATTATATATTGACACATTTTGAAAAACTCACTGGAATGCAACCCTGTACTGGGGATGCTAAAATGTGTTCCCTATACAAGAAAAATGTTGATCTGTTTTTCAAAAAAATAAAATGACCCATGGGTATTTGTTTTTTTTATCCTATTTATTTTTTCTAGATGGTTTGCACCCCATATTACTGGCGAATTTACATCCTTGCAATTCTACTTATTTATTTTCTGGTATCCTATGCTGTGGAGGTAATTTAATGCTAAATAAATTCTCAATTGGAATTAATATTTAAAATTAAATGATAAGTGCACTGTAAAATCAAGTTGTGTTCATTTGGAAGCTGCAGCTTTAAAAATACCGTTGCCATATTTTTTTTTACCTATGTCCCTCCAGAGCCTAGCTTTGTGCCTTGAAAGTTGCTGACATCTTGTTACTGGTTTGCTGAATGTTAAGCTCCGCCCCTGAGATTTCCTCTGCTTTCTCCTGCTTGAGCCTTAAACAGTAATGCCTGAGAGTTCCGTGCACGTGCGTTTCCTCTGCTTTCTCCTGCTTGAGCCTTAAACAGTAATGCCTGTGAGTTCCGTGCACGTGCGTGTGCACGGAACTCACAAGCATTACTGTTTTGCGCTCAGCAGAAGATAAAGCAGAGGAAACGCACGTGCACGGAACTCTCAGGCATTACTGTTTAAGGCTCAAGCAGGAGAAAGCAGAGGAAATCTCAGGGGCGGAGCTTAACATTCAGCAAACCAGTAACAAGATGTCAGCAACTTTCAAGGCACAAAGCTAGGCTCTGGAGGGCATAGGTAAAAAAAAATATGGCAACGGTATTTTTAAAGCTGCAGCTTCCAAATGAACATAACTTGATTTTACAGTGCACTTATCCTTTAAAAGTTCCATATTTTTCATGGTCAAACGTGTGTCTCATCCATAGTTGTGCTTTTTTATAACTACAACTTTATCTCCTCTTTCTGAGCAAACAGTAACTTTGTTTAAGTCATATACTTGTCTCAAATGTTTAATTCAGAACCCCAATGCTAAACTGATGCCCTAGGAACTATTTATTTCAAATTCTGTCTTGTTAACTTCTTGCTGGGGGAAGCAAAAGACCATGGGCAATGAGTCGATTTCAATGCCCAGATAAAAATAATGCTGGGTACACATGGAGGGACTATTTGTCCTGACCGGGGCAAATGTCCGTCAGTCGCAGCAAATTCGGTCACGGACGAATTTGTGCATGAACGATCGTGCATTCTCATAGGGAACCGCACGATTGATCTGAATTTACTGACACGTCCGATCGATTGTTCGTCCAATCCGGACAAACTAACGATCTAGGGCGGGCACGGCCGGCCGCCACACACCAGCAGATATTTTTAGTCAATGGCTGAAAGTGCCGTGAATCGGTCGTTCGGCCAAAAATATCTGCTGGTGTGTACCCAGCCTAATACCTTGTCACGTGACTAAAGCTGGTCACTAGAGATGGACGAAACTCACTGGTTTCATTCCATTTTCGGATTCTTGGATCTCGAATAATTTTCGAAAATAACCTCGGATAACATTAGAAAATGATCAAAAATATGATCGGAGACCATTTTCAAGTTTCTGATAGTATTTTCGAAAATTTTTGAAAATAGCCTCGAACGTTAGATTTTTGGAAATACCATTGAAAACTCGAAAATGGTCACTGATCGTATTTTCGATTTCGAAACCGGGGGGTTCCGCGTCGAACACGGATCCCATCTCTACTGGTCACATGGATGAAAACAGGAAGTGTTCAAGCAGGAAGTAATATTGCTGAACCTTTCCAGCAATAACTTCTCACAATTTTATCTAGAGATGTGATTTAGGTTTTATTTTGAAGGTACAATGGAAGGATTTTTAAATAATTCTTACTAGTTTGGAAGAATTTAAGACCACAGTTACCCTTTAAGACTGAATTTGGGTTGAATTCACAATTCTGAACTAAAACATAAATCATACAGTATAAGCTGCTTAGAGTAACTAAAGGTATCCATACACTGCATCTTACCTGCACATGTTCCCCCCAACATTCCAGCCAACTGTCAGCCTGATAACTTTACGACCAACGTTACAGCCCTAACGCGGATCATGGAGTATTATGGGCCCAGGAAACTTAGTGGAACATGGCGGTAAGAAATGCTGAATAGTTATGTTAAATCCAATTAGACATTCATCGCCATTAGCCTCAGTAGTTGTAGTAAGCTTTTGGTGCCCATACGCTACTTAGATATTTAATAAATAAGATGTTCGACTATAGAGGAACGCCTAATCTATTTAATATTTATAGCACTGGGGGGTTTCTCACCTTCCAACTTTCCAGTAAAGTTCCTGCATAGCCCATTCTTTCAATTCGATTGCAAAAAAGAATAGTTCCTTTAGCGCCACCTAAATACTGCAAGAATATCGGAAGGTTTCTAAAGTATGGGCACTATATAAACTGTTATGGGAGGGTGCACTGCTCAATAAGTGGCCGCGTAGATCACTGAAATTCAGTGGTGCACTATAGGGATATAACATATGTTACAAACAACTTGAATGGGACACAAGGGTTCCCATTATAAAAAAGATCCCTAAATTAAGGCACACAACTACATACGGCTTAAAAATGTAACAACGTTTATTGGTGATCACATACAAAATATCCTCCATATCATAAATAAGTGTTAAACCCTATCATACCCCTATACATTATAGAATCAATAGTATACTTAGACATAAAATTAAAATAACACCCAGCCAGGCGTCCCTGGCTATAGCTGTGTAGGCTGAGTCCACTACTGATCGGTCCCGACATACATAGATGTTAACACGAATTACGTTCCAGCATGTAGATAGTGTGTACAGTACTTACGAACCACGGGACTTAGCGTGAGAAGCCAAGAAAGAGGTCAGAGTTGCCGCCCCGTGCCTCAGACGGACCACACTCTAAGTCCCGTGGTTCGTAAGTACTGTACACACTATCTACATGCTGGAACGTAATTTGTGTTAACATCTATGTATGTCGGACCGATCAGTAGTGGACTCAGCCTACACAGCTATAGCCAGGGACGCCTGGCTGGTGTTTATTTTAATTTAATGTCTAAGTATTATTCTTAATTTATAGGGGTATGATAGGGTTTAACACTTATTTAAGATATGGAGGATATTTTGTATGTGATCACCAATAAACGTTGTTAAATTTTTAAGCCGTATGTAGTTGTGTGCCTTAATTTAGGGATCTTTTTTATAATGGGAACCCTTGTGTCCCATTCAAGTTGTTTCTAAAGTATGGGCACCTTTAGTGTGCCTATAGACTAACTAATATTTTTTCTGCCCAATCCAGAAATATATGACTTTGCTAATAAGGTTCTCTTAATGGCCCCTTTGCTAATGGATCTGCCTGAAGGGATGACCATGGGTTGTCAATAGATGCTTATAAGTCTGGGCACCATCTGTTGGACCATACAATAAGCATTCTCTTTGTGGTACATGGCCAGCTATAATCATCTACAGTAAAGGCTTTAACTAGAATAACAATCACGTAAGCTAAATGTATTTTGAGAAAACTCAAATAAATTTTTTGTGAAGGACTGGGTGGTATCACATAAATAAATACCTTTTTGTCTATATTAAATATACATATATAAACAAACAGACACACACTTTTAAAACACTAATACTAATTTGCTGACAATATTTTAAATAACAGGACGGGTTCATTGAAAACAGAAGACTCTGGAAAGTGTTAAAGAGATTATTTAATTATCAATCAAAAAGTCAATACAAGATACTGCAGAGAAAATTAAAGATGGACCCAGACTGGCCTCCACAGAACAGAACTGATTATGCAAGGAACTCACAAGCATTACCGTGATGCACAGTTATGTGATGTACAGTAGAACAAATGTTTTTACCAATGTTTACTACCAGCCATAATTTTGTCAACAGAAACCAGGATCAGCTGTAGATGGACTGCTGTAAATAAAAATGTAATCAGCCTGAGCTGTAACCTGGGCTGACCAGTAATGTAAGGAGGTGTTTAATTCTGCAGCTGTCTAACCCAATTAAATATCTTAATTGTAATAAAGTTTTATTTTTTCATTGCAGTAATCTGAAACATAGGGGGCAATTTAATATGGAGCACAGTGCTTCTTTTAACTTCCTTGTTCTCATGATGCAGTAACCTGTATCACACTGTGCCATTTTACATTACATTACCATCTTTTTGTGCTGCAAGTCACACAATAATCCGAAATCAATGGTGATTGCATGCTCTGCAAAAATAGATTGCAGTGCATGCAATGTGGCCACCCACATTGAGATGCACTGCTCTGCGATAATCAATCGTAAACAGATCGCGTTTACATGGCAGTGTGGCCTAGCCCTAAATGCATCACAGGAGCTTGGAAGGTATGGTGGGGCACTGAACTGTGCTGGTTAAATAAGCCAATATAATAATTATTTATTTCTATTCTACATCATAGCACAAAACTTAACCTAAAGGTGAAGTTAAAGGGCATGTCCAGGCAAAACATTTTTTTCCATATAAATGCAGAGCACCCCCCCCAAACCCCAATTTCGCATTATAAAGAAATGCCAAAGATGCCCCTGAAGTGAAATGCCAAAGATGCCCCTGAAGTGATTTACCTAACCCAGTCCCTCGCTGCTCAACTTGTGGCTGTCAGTTAAGGCGCGAGCATGCTTCACATGCTCTGTAGTGCTCAACAGATCAAAACTATGAAATAGAAGCCTTGCTATTTCTCCTTGCTCCTAGAAGCTGGCAGCCAATCATCTAAAAGAACAGAGATCCTCCCTCTCCCTGACACTGAACAGGAATTTCAGTATTCAATTCTCCTGTCCCTAACAATGATGTAATAATTTGCTTTTCTTGAAAAAAAGAAAAGTAATCCTTGCAGTGTATTTCGTAGCTTAATTTTTATCATTTGCTAGGAACATAATGTAAAAAAAAATAAAATCTGGGGATTTGAACATGTTTCCTTCTGAACTGTGTGTTTCTAAAACAAGTATTTAAGCAGGTAAGCCACCACAACACATGCAAGATAAACAGGTATATTTTTTCTTTTATATTGCTTAATTGCAATACCGCACATTCTTAAATATGGCCCATAGACTTCTGTGTCGTTCACAGTAACCATAGGGGTAACACGGAAATATCGCACTTGCCCTGTAGTGTGACAGTCAGGATATTACAGATATGTTACTATTTAATTGTTAGCCAGGCATTATGGGTAGGGTATAAAGGTCAGACTAGATTGACAGATGTCTTTATCAACCTCTAATAATATGTTACTATGTAACTGTTAGTTATGCGTTATGAGTAGGGTATAAAGGTCAGACTAGATGAACATATGTCTGTATAAAACCTTCAATGCCACTATTAGCCAGCCATTTTGAGTATGGTATAAAGGTCAGAATAGATGGGCGTATGCCTTTATTCAACCTTAAATGCTATATTACTATGTTACTATCAGCCAGGCATTATTGATAGGCTATGAAGGTCGGACTATATGGGCTGCATGTCTTTACTTTACCTCCAATGCTATGTATCTATGTAACTATTAGGTGTTTTGGGTATGGTATAAAGGTCAGACTAGATAGATGTATGTTTTTAACAACCTTCAATGCTGCATTACTGTTAAATATGCATTATGTGTTGGTTACAAAGGTCAGAATAGATGGGCTAATGTCTTTAATCAACCTCCAATGCTAAGTTACTATGTAACTGTTAGACAGGCATTATAGGCTGAAGCCTTACCGCATTATCAGTGAATTTTGGGATATTTTCACCCATAGACTACAATGGGTCCAATCCTCAAATGTGGATATTTCAATGTTTTAATTAATAAAAACAGTAAAAATGCAAACATGGATACCCCAAATCTCCACACAGACACATGTACACACAAGTTCATAATGAGGGACGCACTCACATTCTTCTTAATATGTTTGTTGTGAAAGATGTGTGCACAACATTTTGGTCGGCGGGCCCCTTCGTCAGGTACAACGTTGTGCACATATTTTTCACAATAGACATTTTAAGAAGAACGTGAGTGTGTCCCTCATTATGAACTTTTCTGGATATAACAGCTGGAGGTGGTTGACAGCACCACAACAAAAAATTTGTCATACTTACCGGAATTTTCTTTTCCTGGACTACAACATGGCAGTGGTCACTATAGGGTTAATCCCTCATTCCGGGCGCAGGACAGGAAGCATAAAATTGTTCCCACCCCCTCCCCTACCCAGTCCAGATGGACCGAGCAAGAACAGGATAGGGTGGGATAAATGTGACCACTGCCATGTTGTAGTCCAGGAAAAGAAAATTCCGGTAAGTATGACAAATTTTCTGTTTTCCTGTCCCAACATGGCAGTGATCACTATAAGGATATACCAAAGCTAAACACATAGGGTGGGATGCAAATAAAACATTTTATTGAATAGCAGAAGAAAAAACACTGAGACCAAAGTTAGCATAGGATGCAGATGCTAAATCCAATTGGTAGTGTTTTATAAATGTATGGGCTGAGCTCCTAGTGGCTGCCTTGCAAATATCTTCAGCCGATACCCCAGCCTGATGGGGCCACGAAGTTGCCACTGCACTTGTTGAATGAGCTTTAACCAGGGGAATTTGGAGTTGTGCCATATTATAAGCCTTTTTGATACAGGATGTGATCCACCTTGCCACCGTAGATTTGGAAGGTTGAAGACCCGTGTTGACTCCTGTGTAAAGGAGAAGTAAAGATGTAGTTTTCCGAAAAGATTCTGTTCGTTGTAAATATATTTTGATGCATCTTGCTACATCAAGATTATGAAGAATTTTAGATTCAGGAGAATTGGAGTCCTGTTCGAAGATAGGAAGAACAATGTCCTGGTTGACATGGAAACTGGATATGACCTTAGGAATGAAAGATTCTGGTAGTTTTAGAACAAGTCGGTCATGGAAAAATTTTAGATGTTGTTCTGTTAATTCTGTAATTTCTGCTACTTTTCGACCTGAAGCAATAGCTAGAAGGAAGGCAGTTTTCCAAGTTAGTAATGTCAAAGAAATTTCTTCTAAAGGTTCAAATGGTGGCTCCATAAGGATCTTTAAAACCAAAGGTAAGTCCCACGGTGGTGATGTATTATGATGTGGTGGTTTTATTCTTTTTAGATGCTGTTTTGACACCTTACTCTGGGCGTTCCTATAACACCTCTTAGCCACTATCCAATCACACCCTTAACACCTGGCTGTGATATGCTAATTGGGATTTTCCAGGGTACATAATTGCCACAGATTCTTGTACAAGTCATTCTGAATTGAGAAAGCCAGTCGGATGACTAGCGAAATGTCTTCAAGAACTAAACTTCAAGTCCAGTTGATCTAATTGAATACAACAGATATATCCACAATATGGATTTCAGAAATATGCGAAGTTGAAGAATCTTTAGATAAACACCAGGATAAAAAAGTTTTCCAAACTTTATAATATTTAGAAGAGGTAGAATATTTTCTTGATTTAATGTCTGGATTACTGAATCAGAAAGACCTAATTGTCTTAATTGTGCTTTTTCAAAAGCCAAGCCATCAAATTCAACATTGAGGGATCTGGATGAAGAATGGAGAAAGCATCTATACAAGCTGCCTGACTGTCTGGGAATCTGGAACAAAATACTGGGACTTTGTGATTCTTGCTGGAAGCCATTAGATCTTTTTGGGGTATACCCCATATCTTTGTTAGGTCGCTGAAGACAGATTGATTGAGGGACCATTCCCCCGGACTCACTACCCCTCTGCTTAGGTAATCTGCTTGGATATTCTGATGACTTGGAATGTAAATTGCTCTCAGGTATAACAAGTTGTCCTCTGCCCAAATTAGGATCTCTAAGGCTAGGGTGCACAGAATTTTGCTCCGAGTGCCTCCTCTCTTGTTGATATATGCAATAGCTGTCCTGTTGTCTGAGATTACTAGCACGGATTTCTGTCTGATTTGATTTTTGAAAGATATTAGCGCTAGTTGTATGGCTTTCAATTCTTTGAAGTTGATTGATTGATTGTTTAGACTCTTGTCCCAGACATCTTGGACCCAATGATTCTGATAATGGGCTCCCCAACCAACTAGACTCGCGTCTGTTGTCACTCGTACCCAAGAGGGTTCTTGTAGTAGAATTGGATGATAATTCTCTTTGGCAGTCCACTACAGTAGACTTTGTATAGTTTCCTTGGTTAGATATATTAACTGGAGGGGATTCTTGATGGAATAATCCCATTGTCTTAGGAAATTCATCTGAAGAGGATGAACATGGCTCATGGCCCACCTGACCGATTGAGTAGAGGCTACCATATTCCCAATCAACTGCTGACACAGGAGAGCTGTTGTGACAGGTCTGGACTGCATATTGAGGCATAATGTAATTAGATCTAGTTGCTTTTCCAATGGAAGAGACACCTGAAACTTCTGAGTGTCTAGAATCACTCCCAGAAATATTATGTTTTGGGAAGGAATTAGATGGGATTTGTCCCAATTGACTATCCACCCCAGATTCTGAAGATGTTGAAGAATGATAGCTCCATGACTCTGAACTAGTTGAGGACTCTCTGGTCTCACTAAAATATCTTCCAGATAAAAAAATAGGGAAAATCCCTCAAAGTCTTAATTCTGCTATGACTGGAGCTAAAATCTTCGAAAACACCCTGGGTGCAGTAGCAAGGCCGAAAGGTAAGGAATCCGAGAAATCTCCTGTGTGGATGGAATATGGGGATATGTAAGTATGCATCTTTCAGGTCTATTTTCAGAAGCCAGTCATTTCTTCTTAGATGAGGCAACACAGATTTCAGGGTTTCCATCTTGAAGGGATGGATATTGAGGAATGAATTTAAGTATTTGAGATCCAGTATAGCTCTGAACTCCCCCGATGTTTTTTTCAGTGGGAATAGAGTGGAGTAAATTCCTCTTCTTTTCTCCCTCTGAGGAACTGCCTCTATTATATTTCTTAAACAGAGATCCTGTAAAACTTCTTTTAACCTGTTTTTTGCTTCCAGAGATGTTGGAACTTTTGACTTTTGAAAATAATCTTTCCTTAGAAAAGTCGAAAATTGAAGATGATATCCTAGTGTTACTGTTTGAAGGACCCATCTGTTTTGAATTGTTTGAGTCCATACATCTGAAAAAAGGGCAAGACGTCCCCCTACTTTCTGATGTCTTATTTGAAGGTGATTTGAAGGTTTAGACTATTGTGAATGAAAGGACTGGTTCTGTCTAGGAGCCTGACCCTGATTAATTTTCCATGGCCTAAATGAAAGATTTCTCCCAGGTTTGTATTGCCTGGCCTCCCTAAAAGATCTCTTATCAAAAAATTTCCATGTTTTCTTATTCCGGGGAAGAAAAGTGCCCTTTTCCAATGAGTTTTTGCAATTGCATCCTCCAGACGTTTGCCGAATAGTAAATCTCCTTGAAAAGGAATTGGGGCTAAACTCATCTTGAAAGTCATGTCGGCTGACCACTGCCTAAGCCATAGTGATCTTCTGGCTAAAATAGCTATTGACATACTTTTAGCCGCCAGACTAAAACTACCTAAGGCTGCTTCTGCACAATAATCTGTGGTAATGCAAATATCTTTGGAGTATCCTTATTGATAGCCTCTTCAATGTCCTTTAACCAGACAGATGTTGCCTTGGTCATATCTACTGTGGCTACAGCCGGTCAAAAGGCTGCCCCAGCTACTGAATAAGCTTTCTTTAGAATGGATTCTTGTTTTCTATCCATTGGGTCTTTGAGCATGGCCCCATCTTTGACCGGTAATAAGGTGAATTTTGAGAGTCTAGACATTGATGCATCTGGTCTAGGAGATGAATCCCAAATCTTTGAAAACTCATCGCTGATAGGATATCTAGAAATAAATCTGCTTGATAAATTAAATTTTTTATCAGGCTCTTCCCATTCTGACTGAATAAGATTAGACATGTTTTGGTGAACGAACAGATTTAGCTTAGGAGATGAAGATGCAAACATCTTGTCACTGGAAGTGGACGGTGTTGGCTCAGGTTCCGATATTAAAGTAGCTCTCATGGCTTTTATTAATTTTTGAATAGTCTCAGATGGGAGTGACTGATCAGTCTCCGTATCTGTTTTGGGCATTGTCTGAGTGTCTTCTTGATTATCAGCAGGCCCCTGAGTTAATTCACTCCTTAATGGAGTAACATTGGCTAACACAGATTGTGTTACTTGAGTGATCATCGATTGGCTTATTTCCATCATAGAATCTTTTACCCATTGGGTTACTTCCTCCTTTGAAGTAGTATTGACAATTAAGGCATACTTTCTTTCCTTATTCAGCAGGACTGTGGCAATATTTGCACTCTTTCTTGCTTCTGTGTCTTCTATCCTCCTCCCTGTGGCGAGATGATTCACTGAAAGACAAATTTAAAATCATAAATTGATATCCCCCCCCCCCAGATATGAATGAACTGGGAAGGAAAGAGAGAGAAAAATATATACTTACCCCCTGGATCTGGACCTAGAACAGTGCTCATGTCACAGCTTAAACAATAATATATCTGGGGACCCAAACTGAGACCTTCACAGCAGGCTTAATGGCAGAGAAGGGGGCATCCAAACCTGCCCAGACCCAGGTACAAGTTTCCTGTTCATGTGAGGGACAGGAAAGGACTGGGTAGGGGAGGGGGTGGGAACAATTTAATGCTTCCTGTCCTGCACCTGGGATGAGGGGTTAACCCTATAGTGACCACTGCCATGTTGTTTCAGGAAAATAAAATAAGTGGTGTGTGAGGAGAACCTCCAATGTACGAAACATGTACACACAAACCCACTAACCTATCCTTACATTCCCCTGGCAGTGATACTTAAAGGGTAACTATAGTTAAAAAAAAAACTGGGATCTATCATCAATAAAAGTTAGTTTTATGTTCAGACATAAAAACATAAAAACAAATACCCCCCAACCTAGCACAAGTACACACACCAACTGATCTACCCATTTATTCATGTGGCAGACATATTTAAAGGGTAAGTATAGTCAATTTTTTTTTTGACCAATCATCAAAAAAGTAAGTTTTTTACACTCCAACTTGACACAGGTGCAAACACTAACTAGTCTACCCCTTCATTCATGTAGTAGCCATTTTTAAAGGGTAACTATGGTCAAAAAACAAATGTTGACCATCATCAAAAGCTAGTCTTTTATCCTCCAACCTGATAAAGTTACACACATCAACTGACCTGCCCATTCATTCATATGGCAGACATATTTAAAGGGTAAAAAAATTGTAAAAAAATAGTTTTCACCAATTATCAAATAGTTTATTTTTAACCCCCTAAATGTCCCTCTCGCCGCCATTATTGAGTTTAAATATCTGCAGCACACACACACACACTTTCCAAAATGAAGCCTTTCAGGACAAATTTAAAGTTTATACTTAAACTTTCCCATTCTAGGTTTAAAGTTATAACATATATATAATATATATATATATATATATATATATATATATATATATAATATTATTATCTATAATATATATATAAAATATAATATCTATATATCTATATATATATATCTATCTATCTCCTATATTTATATATATATCTTCTATCTTATATATATCTATAATATATATATATATTAGTTGCTATTCAGGGGAGCCATACTCCTCAAAAAGCCTATTTATATTGTGATGTACCTATTACAGGGACCCTCTACTAACATATTTGACCCTCCCAGATAATATGACTATACTGTACTGACTATAGTATCTGACAGCTCACTGTGTCTCCACTATGCCTATTTTGTATCTTTAAAGGGCATGTCTTCCCCCAAACTAAAATATAACCTACTACTGGCCCCACTGTAAAGTTTAAAAAATTCCTTACCTTACATCACTGCTCCTTATGGTTCTCATGCAGTGCTTGTCCAAAGTCCAGAAAACAAAGAGTAGATGCTGTATTCCTGTCTCTAATCTAGCCTCAGGGAGGAACTGTGACATGTGCAGGGGAGCCATTTTCCCCCTCTCACTCTCTGAATCCCTCCCTGGATGTCCTACCTCCTTGCTTAACAAAACTTTTCTGTAGTGTAGTGCTACCCTTCCTACCCTTAACCGCTATGTCAGATTCCAAAAGAAAAAGAGAAACGGAAATCCACTTACAGCCTTTTGCTCCTGCGGTCTGCATATTCAGATATCAGAATTGGAGATTGGCCACAAAGCAAGTAAAGAATTAAATAGTTAATATAAATAAATATAGTTTATTGTATATTTTACTTATTTAGAAACATTGATTTATTTACTAAAAACTAATATAGCCAAGCCTAAAAACCTTTAATTGTCCTATTTGTTTTATTCTAAATGGATCTCTGCAGAATTCCATATAATAAACTATATAAACACAAGCTATAAAGAAAAAACTCAGTACTCAACCCTGATATTCTTTACCTCACTAATGACAATAATATAAAAACTGCACAGGCTATCCCATAATTATATGTCCTTATATTTATAAATTACCCTTTTTATTAAGAACATCTGCTTGGGAAAATCAAACTTCATAATGTCAAATGGCAAAGTGAATATAAAGATCTTTATATTTATATAAGATCTTTTCAGTAATAGCACAAGGAAATGCCCAATGATTAAGTAGAAGTACAAATACTTTATTACTAAAGTCAGAGACAAATGATCAGTGTAGGTAGATATTACATGGTACAAAGAGATGTCTCTAGGGTAAAATATCTAATCCAGGAACCAGTATTATTAATTAAGTTTTTTTTTTAATGTCATACCATGTATCATTCTATATAGTCTGATTCTCTCTTTATAAGATTACTGGTATCTTGTTGTATTTTCCATGAATAATCAAGTGACTGATATCCCTTTAGAGAAAACAATTATATAAACTCCTAGATCTCACTGTATTACTTTTAGAAGGAAAGCTAATGTGTAAATATACCGTTATCAATATTTTATTTTTTGTGTTTTTTCTGAAAAACTGATAAATCTTTTTTATATTTAAGGCAATTCAAGTATCGAATATTTCAGAAGATGCAGTAAGTAGGTAAGAGGATGGATTTACATGATAGTAGCAATTAAATCATATATTGTATGAAAAGATATAATGGCTTGAGGTGTATTTTACTCCATTGTACTATTTTCTATTCTCCTACTATACCACCTTTATAATGCTGTGTGTCATCTCAGATGAGATTTAGTGGTTCTGATCCATTTTACTTTTTAAGAAAAATGAAATATCTCTGAGAGTAGCAATGCATCAATTTAACTAAATAACAATATATATTTTATCCCAAAACTAAATGGAACTTAACATGACATCTCTTATTTTTATAAGGAAATATACAGTAAGCCATCTCATTTGATGATGATGTAAGTAGAAAAAATGATTATCTCATAACAGTAATTATTTTATGCTTTATATTTACATAGTAATTACTTTACAATGTGATAGGTCCTATTTGTGATTATAACTTTGAAGTCTTATGGTTCAAATATATTACTTGTAATGCTTTTTATTATATATTAATGATTATAGCTGAATATTAAATATAAAAATTATTAGTAATTTTCTTTTAGGATTTTCTCGTATCAGACGATTTATTGGATGAACCAGTAAGTTTATAAATAGGTTTATACACTCACTATAGCAAGATTAATTGCCTTACCTAGAAATTACCTTGGACTTTTACCAATTTACTATGTATATATTATCCATGTAATCTCATTGTGTATAACTAAAAATACAAACACTCATGTTAATTTATTGTGTTTATTAAAGAGAATATTATTGTAGGTGATATTATATCTGATAGAAGCATTGAAACCTAACTAATATTTATTTGAGCCTATAACTAAATTGACCTTTTATTAACATCAGCCATCTCATTTTTATGATGATGTAAGTAGAAATAATATTACAATGTAAATAATTGTCATATTAATTATTTTACATTGTTTCAGACCCCATGTGTTAAACCAACTTTAAAATCTCTGTAGTTTAGTTATGGTTCAAATATATTACTTGATATTCTCTATAATTATACATTTCTAATAATCCTCTATTTCTTTAAGGAATTTCGGGGAGAAGTATCATTGAATGAATTCGTAAGTTGAAAATTGATATGTATCTAATAGCAGTTTATTTTCTTATTGTGTTTCCTTTAGATCATTACAGTGACACTCACTATAGCAAGATAAATTTAGACTAGAAATTACCTAGAAAATTACTAGAAATTACCCTAGACTTTACCAAACTACTACCTATATTATTCATGTAAAGTCATTTTGCATAACTAAATATAAAAATTTAGATTATATTAAAATTTAACAATGATATTAATTATAAAATAGCAGGATAGTATTGTGGGGATCCAGGGAAACTAAAGTTGTCTATGATGTGTTTCTTCTATTGCATGGAATAGCAAGTTTAAAGACTAACTGTATTTTCTCAATGCATTTTAAAAAAAAAATGCTTTAAAAAAGAGTAAAGGTATGCAGCCCTCCACGTACATTTTCCTGATTTCGAGCCTCTCTGCCTCCAATTAGCCATGCTGTGAAGGGGGTGTAACAATTCTGTCTGCCACTAACTGTAACTCAAAGCTAGCATGTGAGAAAACACTCCTCCACCCATTCTTGATCAGCTTGATTATGTAGGCTGTATCCTAGCAACAGGACATTTCATGTTTGTTTAACTGGCAGGGGAGGAGAGAGGTTGTAACAGACATTCCCACCAGCCAATGACAAGTGTTATGTTAATCAGGGCCCTGGGATGTCTAGGAGGCAGGCTTTTAGTACTCATCTTTGCTGTGTGATATCTAAGGAAGGGCAGCATGGCTGTAAATGTGAGTAATTTCAGCTGCTGGCAGTATGGACATGTAATGGGGATGATGTTGGGTTTTTTTATATTGTTGTCCTTTAAAATATCCAACCTTTTAATTCATTACTGTTTTTTAGGAATGTAAAGAAAGTCCCATTGTTTTTTTTCTGTAAGTAAAAGATAATCCATTTGGCCCTTAAAGAGTAAAACATCACATTTTTATGATTCTTTTGTTCTATTAAACTACATACATAATTGAGATCCAAATTATAAGACATTGTAATTTTAACCTCTTGCACATGACATCATTAGGCTCTTACTATGAGTAATAAATACAAGGAAGATAAGATGCAGGTGTTGACCCCAACATTTTGCTATTTTTAATATTTAATATCTTATTTAGGATCCCACTGATCAATTCTACTTTCTTATATTAATTAGACAAGGGGGATTCGGAAAAGTTTATAAAGTACGTTTTTTATGGTAATGTTTAAAGGGCATGTCCACCCCTTTTTTAATATTTTTATGTAATGTAGGGCTCCCTCCCCCACCCCCAACTGCTAAAACTCCCCCGGTCATTACATTGCCTCCTTCCTCCAATATTCAGTCCAGGCCCTCTGCTTGGATGAAACTGCAAGCAGGAAGCAGAGGGCCGGACCTGCAGCAGTGTCTGTTATTGGCTGAGAGGCAGCCAATCACAGACGTGGCTTCCAGCTGTACAGATTGTCGATGGAAAGAGGCAAAGTAAGTAATGATCAGGGGAGTTTTTAGACAAATTACTATAGCTGTTGGGGTTGGGGAATGGAGCTCTATACTACAGAAAAGAGGTTTGTAGCTGGGGGGGGGGGGAGAGCAAAACAGGAGGGAGAGAAAAGGGGGGGGGGCTGCACTGAGCATGTGCAAATTCTCCTGGAGGAGAGACAGGAGGCAGAGTCCTATATGGACTTGGCCAGGCTCCTTGTGGCCAGTTTTCTGGACTTTGGAGGGACATTACAGGAGAACCATTTGGAGCAGGGATGTAAGGTAAGGGTTTTTTCTACACTACACAGTGGGGCCAGTAGTGGGTTAAATTATGGTTTTGGGGTGGATATGCCCTTTAATTATAATTCTTATTTTTAGCACCATTTGGTGTGCTATTCATAATAGGACTTCACATCTAGAAAACACAAATGGTTTTGATTATAAAGCAAATGATTTAATATGAAAATCTTAAGAAATCTTTTCTGTTACAGAGCCAATATAAACAACATCCTACTGTAGTAGCGGTAAAGATTGTTGACATCATGAACGCAAGTTACCTGTCTGTTACATATTATCACAGATAAAATTCAGATACATATAAATTTTCTTATAAGGCTGATAATGTAGGAACATAATCGTCTTTTTCTATTAGAATATTGTCGATAACCCCGAACTGGAAGAGGTCACCTTACTTCAAAAGTTAAATCACAACAATATCGTTCGTTGCTTAGACTCATTTATTTATTACATTTACCGACAGAATAAGTTCCGGGTAAGAATTTTTTTAAATATACTTGATATAATACTATTGTAGTTGATTGAATAATTTTTTTAATATACTGATGAGGTATATAATAGTAACCTTTTACAGTCAATATCATATTATCATTTATAGTTTGTGGTTAAAGGGTAAGGACTTAGATCGCTACATCCTCTTCCTTGGGTTCAACCCCTAAGTTTGGTACTTACTTCTAAGTTCCAAAACTTACATATATATAACTTACATATGAACAAACATTACAGATCTATAGATTACAATGAAAAGTTTTATTATGAGCATGTGACCCAACATTAAATGTTTTCACTGGTTACAATAGCTGGATTGTCAGTGTATGTTTTATCTTAATGAAATATTCATAGTTCTAATGGGTAATTTTAGCTGATTTTGGTTTGGCAATACAATTTATATAGAATGATTGCTAGTAAAAGTGTGCCCGTTGGTGCACAGTGGGAAATATGTGGGTGTATGTTTAGCTATATGTGGATACAGATTATATAAAATCTTTATACACACTACTATAAAATTTAGGGATTTGTACAAAAAAAAGAAAGGCAATATGTTAAAAATAAAAGAAATCCCCTAAATGAATATTTTACACAATATACAGAGGCAGAAGGGTACCTATTGGGTGTACCCCAATAGGTATTAGAGGGGACATATATACACACATCTTTTGGACTGTACTGGAAGTGTCAGTGCTTTAGAAATACATGTTAAATATACATAAAGTGCAGCCTAACATCTAGAGAAGACAGACATTATCCATCTTATATTTGTTTTATAACACTATCACATTTTTCTGTTTTGTTTATCGATTTGTTTTGATAAATCTATAAAGGAAGATATTTAAATCCAGGGTTTTGAGAGATGGGCGAAACTGCTAAAACAGGCCGATCCGCCTGGCGGATCAACGAACGTCCCCCGACCGAGAGCATATGCACGGACAATTCTCGGCCGGAACAGCCATTCGGCGGGTGTACCGCTCTGCCGTCGGGGGTCGTACCTCGCTTGAAAATCGATCTGTGTACAATGCTTAAGTCTAGTTGATCTAATTGATTAGCACAGATATATCCTGACCTGAGTGGATGATAACCTTTACAAACATAAGTGATCTCAAGGTTATTGAATCAAAAAAGCTCACATACATTAGGTAGTTTATTAGACTAAATAATAAATCAGTCCTGAGATTCATTAAGGGAGGTGTTTCCAGAGGGATGAAATTGTAAATTATTAAATTTGTTAACTATTCTAAATGAATGAAAGGAAGCAATTAATGAATAGAGATGGGATCCAATCCGACACAGAACCCCTTGTTCCATGTCAAACATTCGATAATAATCGAAAATTTGTTCAGTTTTTGGATTTTTGGATCTTTTCCCTAAGATCTGGAAATCCGAAAATGGAACGAACTGGTGAGTTTCGGGCATCTCTATTAACCTGAGAACCTGACCTGACAGTTGGAAAACAATTTACGCTTCAGCACCAGTTCTCCGGTCAATTCAGCAGGCTCTACTATTGTACACTGCCTCTAAAACGTGAAACACATTAGGGCTATAGGGACCTTCAAACTGTATTTGCATTGTAAGGTTTATGTGTTTGCTGTGAAAGCATTTTTCAGACGAGTATATCCTACATCAGTTGCTTTTAAAGCATCCAAGTCTTTTCATGGCTATCATCTAGTATACAGGGTTATCAAAGGATAAGTATACTCAAAAAACAAATAAAGTTTAAATGGTAGCTGAATCCCTAACTAACCTTTCCCCCGCCTCCCTTTTTTTAGGTCCCTTCAGAACCTACCTGTGCCCTTGTAAAGTGTTGGCCATCTTAGATCATGTATGCTCCGCCCCCCAGACTTGCTGGACCTCATTTCCAACTTGTGTCCAAATATCCAGTGGCAGTTGAAGCCGTGCGTGCGAGTGACGTCATGATGTGTGCGAGTGACGTCATGATGCGCACGATGTGACGTTAGCATATGGCATAGTGCGCGTGTGATGTCATGCATGCACTACGCCATGTGTGCACTAATGTCACGTTGCGTGCGTCCTGACATCACTCGCGAGCGCGACACCTGCCGCACGGATTGAACTGCCACTGGATATTTGTACACAAGTTGGAAACGAGATCCAGCAAGTCCACCAAGATGGCCAGAACTTTACAAGGGCACAGGTAGGCTCTGAAGGGACCTAAAAAAAAAGGGGGGGGGTTAGTTAGGAATTCAGCTACCATTTAAACTGTATTTGTTTTTTCAGTATACTTATCTTTTAAATGGGCTGTCTAAATTTACACAACTAATTGATGATTATTATAGTATAGTTAATGAACCAGTTATTTTCTACTTTAAATACCTCTCTTAATGATTTTCACCACTGATTTACTATTTGTCTAATGGACTATCTAATGAATTTGCACTTTGCTGATTCATTAACCATTAGCTGACCATGCATTCTTGTGTTTTATTTAAAGTCATATCCCTGATTGATAATATAATACAGGAATTTTAATCATTAAACGAAGATGTCGTTCGAATAGAAAATACCAACTAGCAGTTCCACTGCGCAGCCATTGGACATGGCTGCACAATGGGGCTGCTGGTTGGTCATGACCATACTGCTTGAAAATGTTGCCAGTCATTTTAGAAGTACCCCCTTCTTGTATGGCCTACACTATGTTTTTTACCCTTCTACCCTGCACATTATTACCCACCCAGAACTCAGAAGATTGTAATCCCATCTGAGGTAGATACTCCATTCCTCTGCTCTAAGCCACAGTATTATTATTATTATTATTATTATTGTGATTGATTTATATAGCACCAACATCTTCCGTAGCCATTTACAATTACATGTATATATTCACATCAGGCTCTAGCCCGAAAAGCTTACAATCTAAGCACATTTATTTGACATATACAACCTATCAGTATGTCTTTATGATTGTGGGGGAAACCGGAGTGCGTGGAGGAAACCAACGCAAGCACGGGGAGAACATACAAACTCCTTGCAGATGTGTCCAAGGGTGGATTCGAACTCAGGACTTCAGTGCTGCAAGGCATCAGTGCTAAACACTGAGCCACCGGAAAGTTATGTACCATTTTATTTTATATGTTTGACATCCTTGCACTTATTCTATTGTCTGTATTGTATGTATACATACATATACATTTATACTGTATAGTTACTGCAAACAAGGACACTAGGGATGGATTAGAACTTGAACTCGAACCTGAGTTCAAACCGAACTTAAAGAGTTCGGACAAACGCAAACTAAAATTGAACTAGTTCGATTTTCTGGACTCACTGGACTATTTTCGAAAATCCTTGAACATTCGAGAATTCTCGAACATTCGGCAGGCCTCAAACGGCCGCTTCTGAAAACCTCGAAAAAACGGCCGCTCATGGATTGCCGAACGGCCAATGTTGCGGCCCCAAGGACAATTGCGGCCCTGACAAGGGCCCTTTGGGGCTTAAGGGATCCCGCAGCTCGAACCCAGAACCCCCCCAGCACTTATAAGTGCCTTTGCGGCCCTTGGAAGGGCCCTTTGGGGCTTAATGTGTCCCACAGCTCGAGCCTGGGCCCCCTTCCATGGCCCTTTAAAGGGCCCTTGCGGCACTGATAAGTGCCCTTGTTGGGGGTTCCACAGCTGGAACCGGGACCCAAGTCAGCTCTTAAAAGAACCCCTGGGAGATGTCTTCTTTCTTCCATCCGGTGACACCAGCTCTGCTAAGGCCACATACCCCGAGAAGTACCCCTGGGGCCGCCAGGTGTACCTCCGGCGCAGGTGGCTTCAACGAGGCCGATTGGTTAATGTAAATTATGTAAACCAAGCATTGAAAAATTGACCAATCAGAAACAGATTAGGGTTTTCTGCAAACCTATATAAACAGCTGCAAACCTCCGTGGAGCTCAGAAGTCATTGCAGTGGATGGCAGAAGAAAGAAGCTGCTAGCAACATCGGCTCTACTGAGGCCGGCGCTACCAGCAGGCTCACTGTCGGCTGCAAAGGCACTTATAAGTGCCGGACAAGGGGGTCCCGGTTTGAGCTGCGGGACCCCTTAAGCCCCAAAGGGCCCTTGTCAGGGCCACAAGGGCCCTTCCAAGGGCCGCAAAGGCACTTATAAATGCTGGGGAGGGGGGGTCGCAAGGGCCAGATTTTCGGGAATCTCCGGCCGCTCAGGGATTTTCAGAAGTGGCTGTTCGAGTTAATATGTAATAATACACATGTATACATAACATAAGCACATATATACACTTTTTTTTAACATCCTCATCTTCAGTTAAATGAATCATCTGAACTATTTGTGACTGAAACTTAGATGAATTAAAACTTTCAATGGTTTAACAAATGCTCATTGAGTTTGACCAAGCCTCTGTGAATGTGTACTCCACCCAAGGTAAGGTCCTGTGCAGCATATTTCTTGTTTCCCTAAGCACATCCAGAGCCTACCTTTTCCCATTCAAAGTTGCTAACATCTTGTATGTCCTTAGGTGCATGGTCAGCCCCACCCCTGTGAGATTTTCCTATTCTTCCTGATTGGTAAGCCACAATAGGTAAGTTTCATTCACTTTGTGCGCTCCGTGCGCGTGCGCACGTCCGCCTGGTGCATGCGTGATGTCAGTGCGTGCACGGACATGTGCGCATGATGAGATTAACATCACGTGCACGCACTGACATCACGCCGCAGATCAGACTTACCTATTGAGGCTTACCAATCAGAAGGAAGATGAAAATCTTGCAGGGGTGGAGCTAGCCATGCACCTAAGGACATACAAGATGTCAGCAGCTTTGAATGGAAAAAGGTAGGTTCTGAAGGGGCTTAGGGAAACAAGAAATATGTCACAAGTATTTTTAAAGCTGCAGCTTCCAAGTGACCCCAACTTAATTTTACAGTGGCGGCTGGGCTTAAAATAATTTGGCCAAGTTATGGAACTAATTGCTTTTATTTTAAAGCAGCATCATAGAAGGAATAAACATGTAGGCCAATTGTATTGGGTATGCACTACGCTTTTATTTTGTATGAATGATAAAAATGTTGGCTCAGCATTAGCAGATGAATCTAGAAATCAATGTACACCCTTTGTTAAAGTACAGTAAGGCGCACACATTTTTCTGTATCAATTTGCAGCTCCCCAAGTTAAAACCGTAACTGACAATATGTCCCACCCAAGACCATCACATTTCCTGACCTTGACAGAGGGACTTTTTAGGTACTTTGACCAATTAGCAAAAGTACAGCATCATAGAGGGAATAAACATGTAAACAAATTGAATTGGTGTGCACTAGGCTTCTATTTTGTATGCTTACTGTATTAAATTGGTCACTAGTTGCACTTTATATTGGATGGGTTCTATCCCACCATTTTTAGCATTCCCTTTTACCCAAGAAATTTTAATACATTTTTATAAATTAGTTCCAGATAGTTAACTTAAACCTTTATGCAATTGATATGTTAGGTGTTACCAATTTAAGTTGGCCCTGAATTACTGTTTAGAAGATAAAAACCCTACTCAATTAAAATACAATCCGGTCAGCAATTCATGGTCTTCTGTTGCTCAGAATGACTTTCAGGCAATTAATCTCCACAAATTTCAGTGGGGAGGTGATCAACATTTTTGCATAATGAGATGACCAGGAGATAACCTGGGCAGTATAGTTCAGAATCAATCAAACAAACAGGAAATGGTGAATTTGCAAGTCTCACTGGTAATTAGAAATAGGCCCATTGCTTCTTCTACCCTCTGTGTGTTTAATAATATTATGTACAGAATTGTATTCAAATCTATCTGTGTGAGATTGTTTTATCCCAATCAGGGAAATAACAGACATTTCCCACCTTGTGCTGTTGCGCAGATCTGAAGCTGAAACGGAAGATGGAGACTTGAACATGGGGATGCTAGAATTTTTTTCTCTGATCTTTTTTTCCCTCTATACGTAGATCACTTTAGAGGAGAATATTGCACAAGCGAAATAAAAGGAATATGGTCAGGTCATTATATTTCAAACATATTTTTCTATCCAAAACATTTCTTCCTTTATTCAAAGCTAAAGGGACATTGACTAGGGCTGCACAGGTTTCATGGAGGTCACCCGATTTAATAACATGCCTATGGCTCTTTTGGGTGACATTTTTAAATGCTAGCTTAGAGCTGACATGTGAAGAGTTAAATCGTGATCAATAATCCCAAACACAATATTACAAATACCAGTAAGAGCATTAAAACATGAACACCACTTTCAGTATACCTTATCTGAAACTCTGTGCCTGGTTGGTCATTGGTTCTTCGTAAAGCAAGATAATTATCAAAAATGAAAAACAAAGTAAGTCATTTGTGTTTTTTTTAATAAATCTGTAAATAATTTTAAAAAAATGTAATTTGTCGTTACCTCCTTAATAGTCTTTCCTCCACAGCTGAAACTTTTACAACTGGCTTATTCTAATCTCAACAACTTTATTTAATAAAGGATAAAGGACACAGAAAAGGGCAAAATGACCTGAAGCTGTTATATGTGTGAAAAAGGGTTTAATACCCAAAACATGTTGTATGTACTGCACTAAGAAACTATTAACAGCTACTGTATATGCCTTTTGGTCTTCATTTTATGGAATACCGTATTAAAAATGTGTGTCTCTCTAAATTCACTATCGTTGAACATCTTATTACATTCCTTTAACAATGGACTGTAAAAAAAAATTAGCAATACTAAGTAATGCTAACACATACCTGTTAACACACGGCTCAGGTATCCAATGAAAGAAACTTTATTTATTTGCTTTTGAGCTAATACCTAGGGTCAAACAAGGGCACAATATATCATTAGGCAAATGAATAGGCTTTGCTTGTGCACATAACAGGTGTCCTTTGAAAAGAAACCACTGGTCAGCAGGGATTTAAAGTTTTGCACATCCATTCCTAAGGTCTAGTCTTGAGTTCTTGAGCCAAACAACAAAATGACAGAGCAATATGCCATGCTTAACCAAGGGGAGGAAAATGAATGTGATTAAGAAAGTAGAACCACCAAATTATTGATTTATAGGTTCACCAATTATAAAGTTTTAATACTAATACCCTCTAGAACAGGTATTAAATATTCAAATATGTTTTAGGTTTTAACATTTGTTTTATAAGTACATAGTCAAAAAGACAAGTATTGTTTCACATTGTGCTCCATTCACCATATTAGAAATACTAATGATGTACTCAGTGATTGGTTCATGTAAAGACTGGAAAATGCAAGCAAGTTTTCCAACAGTTAAGGATCCCCCTAAGTAACAGACTATGGGCGTCCTTGTATTGCATGTGACACATGTTATTATTTGTAGCCTTACAGAATTCCTGATTAATAAAGACTTAGAAATTGATCATTTACTAGATATTTGTGGGGAATTTATTTTGTTAGATTTAATGTAAACAGCCTGTGAAGATGAAACAATTGCATTTGTATTTCATCTTACAGATTTGCAGGGTTTATGTGTACTATACTGTTGGTACTGTTGGTATCTGAGGTACTAGTATTTAATAGGAATATGACATAATGGAAATTTTGTAGACAAAGTTTTGATGGTTAAAACCAAGTTTTGATGTCAAACCTTAAAAGCTCACTCTGTTACCTAAAAACTGTTGACAGAAATAAACCAGATTCATGCTAATATTTCTATGTTTAGGTTTCTTAAAGTGAGTCTCCGGTGCATAGTGGTATAGTAGCCTGGCCCACGATGCCGGAATGTCAGATGAATGTCCGTTTCAGCGGGCTATTACTAGGTGTATTGACATTTGGTGTGAAGCGCCACTGATGATCCACCAGGTGGATTAATTAGTGGTTAAAGGGTCACTATACTCACTCAAAAAACTTTACACTTTCTGAAACTACAAGTTCAGACAATCTGTGCTTGCTGTGTCATTAAATTATTAATGTTTAGTGTGTGTTCCTAATTGCCCACCACCCTCCCTTACGCACTGCCTCCTTGAAGTAAATGCAACACTTTTAAGTTTTGTACAGCCTCACTATAGACACTGCTCTGCTTACACATCTCCTCCTCCATCCCCCTGCCTGCCTTCTTTTATCTGCTTATTCTCTTAGTTATTGCAGAAACTGTGCTGGCAGGCAGCCAAAGATCCTAGTAAGAGGTCAGGGATAGGACATATTATAATTTCTGCTTCTGGAGTGACAGGTTTTTTCCTGTAAATCCTGTGATTTTAAATTATGATTTATCAGAATCTACAGCTCAGATTTAAAATCCCACAAAGTTTTTTTTAAAATAAATATAAATATACCCTTTAAATTGTACCCCAGTGATTAGAAATGAAACCTCATTTTACCGAAACTATAGCTTATGGTACGTAGACAATAGAGAGGGAGTTTTCGAACTTTCGAACTATATGGATAGTTCGAAAGTTCGAAAACGGACCCATTAAAGTCAATGGGAGTCAACTAGTTTGAAAAGTTCTGATGAAATACAAATAAAATATTAATGGTAACTTAATGTAAATGGCTGTGGGACCTGGGAAATGGTCTGGGGAACATGTTGGAATATCCAGGACATTCCAAAAATCAATTTTACTCTCAATTTTACTTTTTTTTCGCGTTCGAAACTTTCGATGTTCGCGCCTAGGTATAATGGACATTTTACTTGCAGATTCAATGCTCGCATATAGGCTTTAATGGACACTTTACTCCCGGATTCGATGTTCGCGCCTAGGTATCATGTACATTTTACTCGCGGATTCGATGCTCGCGTATAGGTTTTAATGGACACTTTACTCGCGGATTCGATGCTCGCGCCTAGATACCATGGACATTTTACTCGCAGATTCGATGCTCGCGTATAGGTTTTATTGGACACTTTACTCGCAGATTTGATGCTCGCGCCTAGATACCATGTACATTTTACTCGCAGATTTGATGCTCGCGTATAGGTTTTAATGGACACTTTACTCGCGGATTCGATGCTGCACCTAGATACCATGGACATTTTACTGCGGATTCGATGTCGCATATAGGTTTTAATGGACACTTTCCTCGCGGATTCGATGCTCGCGCCTAGATACCATGGACATTTTACCTCGCAGATCGATGCTCGTTATAGGTTTTATTGGACACTTACTCGCAGATTTGATGCTCGCGCCTAGATACCATGTCATTTTACTCGCGGATTTGATGCTCGCGTTAGGTTTTAATGGACACTTTACTCGCGGATTTGATGCTCGCGTATGGTTTTCATGACTTTACTCGCGGATTCGATGCTTGCACCTAGATACCATGGACATTTTACTCGCGGATTCGATGCTCGCGTATAGGTTTTAATGGACATTTTACTCGCGGATTTGATGCTCGCGTATAGGTTTTATTGGTTTTTGAGTCAATTTATTTTCTTTTTTTGTAGCTAAAATAGAAAATGAAATAAGGATTAAGCAGGGTACACACACATGCCAGACCTTTGAAAGGTGACAGACAAAATCTGCAAGATCCTGTCTGTCACTTTTCAAGATCAGGATATACACAGTCCTGTGCATTCTCCCCATGCATAGCATAGGCAGAACATTCAATACTGCGTGTTTCCCATGACCGCAGCCCACTTCCCTACAGGGAGACTAGTCCAATATAGATAGAAGAGAAGCTGCACACCCTGGGCACTAGCATGTGCCTCTAGTTGATTTCCTGGTGGTGCTGGTCACTTAAACGTTCTGCCACGTCCTTAGTAAGGTAAGTAGAGATAATAATGACCGCACACATCCAATCAGTGAAAAGGGTCCTTAACTCATTTATTAAAGATGAAACAACCAAATAACGTTTCGGGGGGCCTAGCCACCCTTCATCTGATGAAGGGTGGCTAGGCCCCCCGAAACGTTATTTGGTTGTTTCACCTTTAATAAATGGCTACAGGGAGACTACCCCGGCTCAGGGGAAATTTTTGGAAAAGACTCATTGAGGATAAAGCCCGATACTGTCGGATCCAATGGTATCAAGGCTTTATCGTTTCTGTGTGTACCTAGCTTAACTGAACTAAACTAGATCAACCATAAATATCTTTAGTATGCAATTGCCAACAATAACAGGCAGCAACTGGAGCTAATAACATATTAACTTGTATAAATAAGGAACAATAGATTCAAGGTAGAAAAGCACAGGTAACTGAAAAGCACTAATAAGGGCTAATTTGGGATATGCGGTGCAGATTTGGAATCTTGTATATAAAAGTTGTCTTAGAAATAGAAAATTATGTAACAGGGGTCACCTATTACCTATGACACTACAATTAGAGACAGAGCATTCCACAACCTTGCTGATCTCATAGTGCAAAACCATTTAATTTGCTCATTTTCCTCAAGTCTAAAGGTGTGGCCTCTAGTCTTTTGCTCACCCCTATGAGAGAATGACCCCCTGATAATTTTCTGTAGTTCTCTTTTCATGACATTATAGATTTTTTTCTGTATGATTTAATAGGAGCTGTTTGGATACAAAACTGTCAGATGGCGTCAAGCTCTGTGTATGATTGGCTATTTCTGTTCGCTTGGTTTTCTTCGACTCCTGTTTAACTGGAAACCAGAGCTGGATGTCTGGGCTCAATGTGTTCCGTGTAGCTTTGAAGAAGCTGACATCATATTACTTAAAACAACTGTAAGTATTTCTTTTTAAAAAAAATTCAAATTTAATGTTAAACAATTCAAGATTCTTATTAATTAGCATGAAAGATAGTACAGTTAGCAGAAGATATTTTAAAACAAAAAAGGGGGGACATGCTCTTGTTCTGGTGCCACTAGAGAGTGAAGCAGATTAGCAGGATGCACCCAACTGGCTCTTATTCTGGGCATACACTAGAAAGACATTGGATAGATTAGACATTTGTCTGTAGACGAACGTCTATTCTACCTCATGATGCTTAAGGTTCATACACATGTGCGATTGTGGGGGCCGACCCGCAACGCACGATGTGTATGCACGGCCGTTTCGATAATCGTGCCAAGTATGGGTCAGCCGAAACAGCCGTTTGGTCGGGGGTCATTATCTGTTTAGCCAGGTGGATCTTCAAAGAACCGTGACCGAACGGTTATTTCGGCCGACAAAGTGTCCATACATCGCCTGATTATTAGCTGAAATGCCCATGCATGCACATTGTGCGTCAGGGATCGGCCCCCGCGATCCCACGTGTGTATGAAGCTTAAGAATAATCTGAGATCTGGGGTGATTATGAGCAGAGACTATGGAAACCATAGTGAGCAAAGTACACAGTAAACTGTCTTAAATGATTATATCGCCAGCTTCATTAGGTTCCGTCAAATTGAGCCATTTCAGTACAGTGTCTAAAGGTAAAATGAACTGTTTAACAACTTCATTTAGTATGTATGTAGGACATTTTCCAATTATTTTGGTGCACTGCTTAAAGATAAAATGTGAAACTTATTTCAGTGCAGTGTTTTAATACACTGTGCAAATGGAAATTGTGTAATCTGCCAATTGATTGTTTTGTCTCTGTTATAGGTTTCACCTTAAGGTTCATGCCTTAAGGTGAAACATACTGCTCTGTGTAGTGAACATCCATTTTGGGTCAATCAGCCGTTCAGTCGGGGCTCATTGATGATCCGCCTGGCAAATCAAGAAACGAGCACTGCCCAAATGCCTAGAATATGTCTCTAAATCTTTCCCTAAAACTTTTAAAAAGGAGGATCATGATCATTGTTGCATATCTCAACAATAGGGAGTAAAAGTTTAAAAAGTTTAAAAATTCTGTCTATAAAGTTCCATATATATAAAGTTTCCATTTGGAAAAATCAGTTGAATTTATGCCCCATGCTGTTGACATTAGTGAGCTGACATTTCAGGTTCTGTAACGGTGCTTCTTCTTCCCAGAATGCACACTACCTTGGAATGTTCCTAACATTAAAGGTGGCCATACACATGCGATCCCTATTGCATTGTGCTGACAGATCACATTAGTATCTGTCGGTACATTTGTGGTAAGGACCATACACACAGACCTGACTTATTGCCCATACATGGTACATAAAATTTCTTTATATTTTTTTCTTTTTTTCTTGCAGGGTGAAATTAGTCAATATATAAAAAAGAAGGTGTTGAAGATGTACCCTCATATATCCGGCTCCAAACCAGAGCATCAGATTATTGCTGATAAAAACTCAATGATAAGCAAATGTCTAATGCAGCCACAGGGAATGGTAAATCCTTGTTAAATATTTTTGTTTTATAAAATCACAAATATAGCATGCTTGAAGCTGATGTCATAGCCAATGGCTGACAGATATTACAGAGACTGCCTCATTTACCTGCCAGCAAGGGATTGGGTTGTGTAAGTTCAGAAGTATCTTTTGAAAAGATTTACAAGTGGGTTTTTAGGGGCCCTTAAGCAGCGTGTAATGTTTAGTTAAGAGGGTGATGATGTTCTTTAAGGTGGGATGTTGGGAGTTATAGACCTGTAATGCTGTTAAAAGATAATATTTTGAATTAATCCCTAAGTAAGTAAACCACAAGAAAACCAGTAACTGTTTGTGAATGAATGCTTGTCTCAGGAAGTGAAGTCACAGATGAAAAATTGCAGCCACCAAATGTTTTTTCATGATTTAATTCCTCTTTGAATGCATACTATAACCGTCCTGATTTAATTCACTCACACGCACTCGCAGTTTATTATCTAGTTTAACTAATAGTAGAAATAGTTGTTTTGGATTCTGAATTTATATCTGGCTCACTACAAGGTTCCCACACTCCACATGAAGTTGCCTTTACCCCACCACGGAAAAATAAACAGCATATACACAGGTGATTCTTAAAGAGGAAGTTCAGCGCAAATACAAATGCTTTTAAGAACAAATGGATAATTTTCTTATTCCACTTCCTTAATCTACCCGCCCAGCAATTTCTCTGTGTATAAATAAATGTTTCCGAAGGGCACTAATATTGTCTGGTTTGGTCTTACCATTGATTTAGTTCCTTGGGATGATTCAGTTGTTCAGTAGAAATCTGAGTATGTTAACTCACCCAACAGCCAATGAGGTAAAAATTACTGTTATAAAGATTTCAGAAGATTTAAGAAGTGAGCAGCCTGTGAAGAAAGAGGGCCACTTGCAGGTCTATGGTCTTTAGTCTTTGCCCTAACATCCTAAGGGCTCGTTCACACTAGGACAGACAAAAACGCAACTTAAAAATGCATTGCGTTAAGTGACGTTTCAAAACGTTTTTGTATCCATTGCTGCCCGTTTGTGTTACTATCCGTTTGTGTCTGTTTGTGTCTGTTGTGTTTACATATGTTTTTGCCCACAATGGCGCCTCTCCCGCATGTTTTTTATAGCCTGCTGATCGGAAATGACATCACAGGAACTCCCTTGCATCCTTTTGGAAAAATAGACACAAACACAAACGCGTGCGTTGTTATCCAGTGTTATCCGTTGTTCAGCATTTTCATGCATGAACATTTTCATGCATGTGTGCTGCAGTGCGTTTTTAAAACGTTTTTAAAACGCAGTGGAGCGGAAAGGAATATAACGCAGCAGGTGTGAACGATATTATGAAATATGGAGTTTCTGTCCATTTTTTTAAACGCACCTGCGTTTCAAAAATGGATACAAACTGATGTATTGTGAACGAGCCCAAATAATTTAGCCTATTGAATAATCGTGGAAAGACCAATCAATAGGAACTGTCCAAGTGGTATCTGTTCACAGAATCTTTTATAGGAACCTACATGAAATGCTGTGCTTTTTGAAGCACAACAGAGCGAAATGAAATGCAAATTTTTTAGTGTTGTGTACCAGTATTCCAGAGCATGGTCTTTAAAGGTTCGTACACACGTGCGATCACGGGTCCCGACCTGCAACGCACAATGTTTACGACCGTTCGTTTCGGCTGATAATCGGCCCGTGGATGGACCGTTTAGCGGCCGAAACAACGTTCGGTCGGAGATTGCCGAATGACCGACTTGGCGGATCTCCAAACAAACGTCCGTTTTGCCAGATAAACGTCCCAATTATCGGCCCGCGTGGAGGCACGAAACGGTTATCGGCCGATTATTCTTTTCCTATGGCATTGTATGCATTTAAACATTTGCTAATTGTCTTGTCTTTTGACTGTATTACTGGAGCTTGTGGGTAATTGGTGAACCAGGTTACAAGAAAACACAGGAACTGTATTCTGAAGAACAGGCTTTACTGAAGTATTAACATAGAACTTCTAAACAGCAAGAGAGCACAATAAAACAAAATGGAGTCCAACACTTACAGCACTAAGCACAACAATGTATCAACACATAACATGTGACTAGAGACTGTCTCAGTCTTAAAGTCACAGCACTATATATTACATCCTCCATCTTTAATTAAGTTTACCCATCATGAGTCTATACCTCCTCCAGTTTTCACTGAGATTTCCAGAGAATAGTAAAGCATTAGGAGGTTTAAACTGCTCCATGTTATTATTAAGCACACACACCAATCTGTGTTCCAGTCGCTTCTGATAAACAGCACAGTTTGCTTCAGTTACTCACAGTTCTGTGGTCAGATTCTAGCAGTGATCTGGTTGCACTCCAACTTCTGACACCATGTCTTGTCTTTTGACTGTATTACTGGAGCTTGTGGGTAATTGCTGAACCAGGTTACAAGAAAACACAGGAACTGTATTCTGAAGAACAGGCTTTACTGAAGTATTAACATAGAACTTCTAAACAGCAAGAGAGCACAATAAAACAAAATGGAGTCCAACACTTACAGCACTAAGCACAACAATGTATCAACACATAACATGTGGGATTGTGATTCTTGCTGGAAGCCATTAGATCTTTTTTGGGGTATACCCCTACTTTGGTTAGGAGGTCGCTGAAGACAGATTTCTTTAGGGACCATTCCCCCGTACTCACTACCCCTCTGCTTAGGTAATCTGCTTGGAATATTCGGAATGATTGGATGTAAATTGCTCATACAGGTATAACAAGTTGTCCTCTGCCCCAATTTAGGATCTCTAAGGCTAGGTGCAACAGAATTTTGCTCCGAAATGCCCAATCCTCTCTCTATATTGATATATGCAATGCTGTCCCTGTTGTCTGAGATTACTAACTATCACTGATTTCTGTCTGATTTGATTTTTGAAGATATTAGCGCTAGTATTTTATGGCTTCTCAATCTTTGAAGTTGATTGATTGATTGTTTAGATAGAACTCTTTGTCCCAGACATCTTGGACCCAATGAATTCCCTGATAATGGGATCCCCCAACCAACTAGACTCTTCCGCCGTCTTTTGTCACGCGTACCCAAGAGGGTTTCTTGTAGTAGAATTGGATGTAATTTCTCTTTTGGCAGTCCACTACAGAGACTTTGTATAGTTTTCCTCCTTCCTTGTTAGATAATTAAACTTGGAGGGGATCTGATGGAGGAATAATCCATGTCTTAGGAAATTCATCTGAAGAGGAATGAACTGGTCATGGCCCACCTGACCGATGCGTAGGCAGGCTAACCAATATTTCCCAATCAAAACTGCTGAAAACACAGGAGAGCTGTTGTGACCAAGAGATGTCTGGACTGCATATTGAGGAGAAGCAATCATGTAATTAGATCGTTGCTTTTCCAATTGGAAGAGACACCTAACTCTGATGGGTCTAGAATCACTCCCAGAAATATTATGTTTTGGAAGGATTAGATGGGATTTGTCCCGAATTGACTCTCCCCACCACCCCATATTCTAAGATGTTGCAAGAATGATAGCTCGCATTACTTCTGAACTAGTTGAGACTCTCTGGTCTCACTAAAATATCCTTCCAGATAAAAAAATAGGGAAAATCCCTCAAAGTTCTTAATTCTGTTCTGCTGGACTGGAGCAACATCTTTCCGAAAAACAACACACCCCTGGGTGCGTAGGCAAGGCCCGAAAGTATGAAATCCGAGAAAAATTCTCCTGTGTGGATGGAATATGGGGATATGTAAGTATGCATCTTTCAGGTATATTTTCAGCCGCAGTCATTTCTTTCTTAGATGAGGCAACACAGATTTCAGGGTTTCCATCTTGAAGGGATGGATATTGAGGAATGAATTTAAGTTTTGAGATCCATATAGCCTCTGACTCCCCCGAATGTTTTTTTCACAGTGGGATAGAGGTGGAGTAATTCTCTTCTTTCTCCCTCATGATGAACTGCCTCTATTATATTTCTTACACAGAGTCCTGATCCAACTTCTTTTAACCCTGTTTTTTGGGGTGCGTGGTCCAGAGCGTGGCTGACGATTTGACTTTTGAAATAATCTTTCCTCCTTAGAAAAGTCGAACATTGAAGTTAATCCTAGTGTTACTTTTGGAAGGACCCATCTGTTTTGAATTGTTTGAGGTCCATACATCTGAAAAAAGGGCAAGACGTCCCCCCTACTTTTCTGATGTCTTATTTGAAGGTGGATCTTGAATGTTTAGACTCATCTGTGAATGAAAGGAACTGGTTCTGTCTAGAGCCTGACCCTGATTAATCTTTCCATGGGCCTAAATGACAATTTCTCCCAGGTTGATATTGCCTGGCCTCCCTAAAAGATCTCTTATCAAAAATTTTCCATGTTTTCTTATTCCTGGGGAAGAAAAGTGCCCTTTTCCAAATGATTTTTTTGCAATTGCAATCCTCCGAACGTTTGCCGAATAGTACATCTCCTTGAAAAGGAATTTGGGGCTAAACTCATCTTGAAGTCCATGTCGCACAAAACCACTGCCGTAGCCATAGTGATCTTATCTCTTCTGGCTAAAATAGCTATTGACAATACTTTTAAGCCGCCAGACTAAACTACCCTAAGGCTGCTTTCTGCACAAAATCTTGGTAATGCAAATATCTTTGGAGATCCTTATTGATACCCTTCAATTCTTTTAAACAAACCAACAGATGTTCCTTGGTCATATCTCTCGTGGCTACACCCGGTCAAAAGCTGCCCCCAGCTACTGAATAAGCTGTCTTTAGAATGGATTTTGTGTTTTTCTATTCCATTGGGTCTTTGAGCATGGCCCCATCTTGACCGGTAATAAGGGTCGCTTTTTGGAGTCTAGCTTGATGCATCTAGGTCTAACGACGTCCGGAGATGAATTCCCAAATCTTTGAAAACTCATCGCTGATAGGATATGCTAGAAATAACTCTCTGCTTGATAATTTAAATTTTTTATCAGGCTCTTCCCATTTCTGACTGAATAAGATTAGACACGTTTTTTGGTGAACGAACAGATTTAGCTTAGGAGATGAAGATGCAACCATCTTGTCACGGAAGTGGACGGTGGTTGGCCAGGTTCCGATTTAAAGTAAAGCTCTCAATGGCTTTTATTAATTTTTGATACGTCTCAGTGGGAGTGACTGATCAGAAGCTCCGTATCTTTTTTGGGCATGTTCCCCCTGAGTGTCTTCTTGATTATCAGCAGGCCCCTGAGTTAATTCAATCCTTAAGGGAGTTAACATTTGCTAACACAGATTGTGTTACTTGAGTGATATCGATTGGCCTTATGTCCATCAAGAATCGTTTACCCATTTGGTTACTTCCTCTTTTTTTCTTTACTTCCTCCGTTGAAGTAGTATTGAACAATTAAGGCTACTTTCCGTTTGCCTCTCCCGCACCTCAGGTTCAGCAGGACTGTGGCAATATTTGCACTCTTTCTTTTCTTGCTTCTGTGTCTTCTATCCTCCTCCCTGTGGCGAGATGATTCACTGAAAGACAATTTTAAAATCATAAATTGATATTCCCCCCTCCCCCAGATATGAATGAACTGGGAAGGAAAAGAGAGAGAAACATAGAATACTGTACCCACCCCCTGGATCTGGACCTAGAACATGCTTCATGTCCATCAGCTTAAACAATATATATCTGGGGACCCAAACTGAGACCATTCACCAAAGAGGCTTATGGCAGAGAAGGGGGCATCCAAAACCTGCCCGACCAGGTACAAGTTTCCTGTTCTGTGAGGGACAGGAAAGGACCCTGGGGGTATGGGAGGGGTGGGAACGAATTTAAGTGCTGGTGCCGGGGGTGGTCCCTCACCTGGGATGAGGGGTTAACCCTTAGTGAACCACTGTCGAAGGGGGGTGGGTGTGGAGAGTGGGTCTGTCGGCATCTCCGTGCGCGTCCGTTAAGGAGAACCTCCATGTACACAACATGTTTACACACACAACCCACTAACCCTATCCTACATGCCCCTTGCATTGATTACTTAAAGGGTAACTATAGGTAAAAAAAACTGGTGTGGGATCTATCATCAATAAAAGTTATTTTTAGTTAGACATAAAAACTAAACACAAATACCCCCCAACCTAGCACAAGTACACACACACCAACTGATCTACCCATTTATTCATGTGGCAGACATATTTAAAGGTAGTATAAGTCATTTTTTTTTGGACCAATCATCAAAAAGAAGTTTTTTACACTCCTCCAACTTGACACATCGGTTGCAACACATAACTAGTCTACCCCTTCATTCATGTAGTAGCCATTTTTAAAGGGTAACTATGGTCAAAAACAAATGTTGACCATCATCAAAAGCTAGTCTTTTATCCTCCAACCTGATAAAGTTACACACATCAACTGGCCTGCCCATCATTCATTAGGCAGACATATTTAAAGGTAAAAAATTGGTAAAAAAATAGTTTTGCACCAATTATCAATAGTTTTTTTTAACACCCCTAAATGTCCCTCTCGCCGCCATTATTGAGTTTTAAATTCTGCAGCACACCACACACACACCTTTCCAAAATGAAGCCTTTCAGGACAAATTTAAAGTTTTATACTTAAACTTTCCCATTCTAGTTTTAAAGTTATAATCATATATATATATATATATATATATATATATATATATTACTGCACCCTGGGCAGGGTGAGCCAAGGCGGGGCATATATATATATATATATATAAATATTATATATATAATATATCATCTCCTCTCTCTCTAACTTCTCTCTCATCTCCTCATATATCTCTCATCTCTATCTATCTCATATCCATCTCTATCATCTCTCCTATCTTTTTGCTATCTTCGGGCTTCCTCCCCAAAAACGCCTATTACATTTTGATGTACCTATACAGGGACCCTACTACTAGGTGCCCGCCCAGATAATTGGAACTATACTGTACTGACTATAGTAATCTGACAGCTCACTGTGTCCCCCTATGTGCCTATTTTGTATCTTTAAAGGGCATGTCTTCCCCCAAACTAAAATATAACCTACTACTGGCCCCACTGTAAGTTTAAACAATTCCTTACCTTACATCACTGCTCCTTATGGTTCTCATGCAGTCTTGTCCAAAGTCCCCAGAAAACAAAGAGTAGATGCTGTATTCCTGTCTCTAATCTAGCCTCAGGGAGGATAATCTGTGACATGTGCAGGGAGCCATTTTCCCCCTCTCACTCTCTGAAGCCCTCCCTGGATGTCCTACCTCCTTGCTTACAAAACTTTTTCTGTAGTGTAGTGCTACCTGCCTTCCTACCCTTAACCGCTATGTCAGATTCCAAAGAAAAGAGAAACGGAATCCCCATTACACAGCCTTTTGCTCCTGCGGTCTGCATATTCAGATATCAGAATTGGAGATTGGCACCAAAGCAAGTAAAGAATTAACTAGTTAATATAAATAATATAGTTTATTGTATATTTTACTTATTTAGAAACATGTGATTTATTTACTAAAAACTATAAGCCAAGCCTAAAACCTTTAATTGCCTATTTGTTTTATTCTAATGGATCTCTGCAGAATTCCATATAAATACTATATAAACACAAGCTATAAAGAAAAAACTCAGTACTCTCAAACCCTGATATTCTTTACCTCACTACTGGCAATACATATAAAAACTGCACAGGCCATCCCTAATTACTATGTCCTTATATTTATAAAATTACCCTTTTTATTAAGACACTCTGCTTGGGAAAATAACTTCATAATGTCAAATGGCAAAGTGAATAAAAGATCTTATATTTATATAAATCTTTTCAGTCATAGCACAAGGAATGCCCAATGATTAAGTAGAAGTACAAATACTTTATTAATAAAGTCAGAGACAATATCAGTTTAGGTAGATATTACATGTACAAAGAGATGTCTCTAGGGTAAAATATCTAATCCAGGAACCAGTATTATTTAATTAAGTTTTTTTTTTTTAATGCATAATAACCATTTATCATTCTATATAAGTCTATTCCTCTCTTCTTTATAGAGTACTGGTATCTTGTTGTATTTTCATGAATAATCAGTGACTGAAGGGCCCTTTAGAGAAAACAATTATATCAAACTCCTGATCTCACTGTATTACTTTTAGAAGGAAAAGGTAATGTGTAATATACCGTTATCATATTTTATTTTTTGTGTTTTTTTTTTCGAAAACTGATAAACTTTTTTTATATTTAAGGCAATTCAAGTATCGAATATTTCAGAGATCATAAGTAGGTAAGAGGTGGATTTACATGATAGTAGCAATTAATCATAATATTGTATGAAAGATATAATGGCTTGAGTTGATTTTACTCCATTGTACTATTTTCTATTCTCCTACTATACCACCTTTATAATGCTGTGGTGTCCATCCAGATGAGATTTAGTGGGTTCTTCTCCCATTTTTACTTTTTAAGAAAAATGAATATCTCTGAGAGTAGCAATGCATCAATTTAAACTAAATACCAATTATATTTTTATCCCAAAACTAAATGGAACTTAACATGACATCTCTTATTTTTATAAGGAAATATACAGTAACCATCTCATTTGATGATGATGTAAGTAGAAAAAATGATTATCTCATAACAGTAATTATTTTATGCTTTAATTTACATAGTAATTACTTTACACAGTGATAGGTCCTATTTGTGATTATAACTTGAAGTCTTATGGTTCAATATATTACTTGTAATGCTTTTTATTATATATTAATGATTATAGCTGATATTAAATATAAAATTATTAGTAATTTTCTTTTTGGATTTTCTCGTATCAGACGATTTATTGGATGAACCATAAGTTTATAAATAGGTTTAGTACACTCACTAAGCAAGATTAATTGCCTTACCTAAAATTACCTTGGACTTTTACCAATTTACTATGTAATATATTATCCATGTAATCTCATTGTGTATAACTAAAAATACAACACTCATGTTAATTTTTGTGTTTATTAAAGAGAATATTATTGTAGGTGATATTATATCTGATAGAAGCATTGAAACCTAACTAAATTTTTTGAGCCTATAACTAATTGACCTTTTATTAACATCAGCCATCTCATTTTTATGATGATGTTAAGTAGAAATAATATTACAATGTAAATAATTGTCATATTAATTATGTTACATTGTTTCAGCCCCATGTGTTAAACAATCTTTAAAATCTCCTGTAGTTTAGTTTTATGGTTCAAATATATTACTTGATATTCTCTATAATTTACATTTCTAATAATCCTCTATTTCTTTAAGGAATTTCGGGGAGAAGTATCATTGAATGAATTCGTGATAAAATTGATATGTATCAATAGCAGTTTATTTTCTTATTGTGTTTCCTTTAGATCCTTACAGTGACACACATAGCAAGATATTTAGACTAGAAATTACCTAGAAAATTACTAGAAATTACCCTAGACTTTACCAAACTACTACCTATATTATTCATGTAAAGTCATTTTGCATAACTAAATATAAAAATTTAGATTATATTAAAATTACAATGATATTATTATAAATAAGCAGGATAGTATTGTGGGGATCCAGGGAAACTAAAGTTGTCTATGATTGTTTTCTTCTATTGGCATGGAATAGCAAGTTAAAAGACTAACTGTATTTTCTCAATGCAATTTTAAAAAAAAAAATGCTTTAAAAAAGAGTAAAGGTATGCGCCCTCCACGTACATTTTCCTGATTTCGAGCCTCTCTGCCTCCAATTAGCCTGCTGTGAAGGGGGTGTAACACTTCTGTTCTGCCACTAACTGTACTCAAAGCTAGCATGTGAGAAACACTTCCTCCCCCATTCTTGATCAGTTGATTATGTAGGCTGTATCATCCTAGCAACAGGACATTTCATGTTTGTTTAACTGGCAGGGGAGGAGAGAGGTTGTACAGACATTCCCACCAGCCATGACAAGTGTTATGTTAATCAGGCCCTGGGATGTCTAGGAGGCAGGCTTTTAGTACTCATCTTTGCTGTGTGATATCTAAGGAAGGCAGCATGGCTGTAAATGTGAGTAATTTCAGCTGCTGGAGTATGGACATGTAATTGGGATGATGTTGGGTTTTTTTATATTGTTGTCCTTTAAAATATCCAACCTTTTAATTCATTACTGTTTTTTACGGAATGTAAGAAAGTCCCATTGTTTTTTTCTGTAATTAAAATAATCCCATTTGGGCCCTTAACGAGTAAAACATCACATTTTATGATTCTTTTGTTCTATTAACTACATACATAATTGAGATCCAAATTATAAGACATTGTATTTTATTAACCTCTTGCACATGACATCATTAGGCTCTTACTATGAGTAATAAATACAAGGAAGATAATATGCAGGTGTTGACACCCAACATTTTGCTATTTTTAATTTTAATATCTTATTTAGGATCCCACTGATCATTCTACTTTCTTATATTAATTAGACAAGGGGGATTCGGAAAGTTTATAAGTAAACGTTTTTTATGGTAATTTTAAAGGGCAGTCCACCACCCCTTTTTAATATTTTATGTAATGTAGGTCTCCCTCCCCCACCCCCAACTGCTAAAACAACTCCCCCGGTCATACATTGCCTTCCTTCCTCAATATTCAGTCCAGGCCCTCTGCTTGGATGAAACTGCAAGCAGGAAGCAGAGGCCCGGACCTGCAGCAGTGTCTGTTTATTGGCTGGAGGCAGCCAATCACAGACGTGGCTTCCCAGCGTACGATTGTCGACGGAAAAGAGCAAAGTAAGTATGATCAGGGGAGTTTTTTTAACACAATTACTATAGCTGTTGGGGGTTGGGGAATGGAGCTCTACTACGACAAGAAGAGTTTTAGCTGGGGGGGGGGAGAGCAAAACAGGAGGAGAGAAAAGGGGGGGGGCTGCACTGAGCATGTGCAAATTCTCCTGGAGGAGAGACAGGAGCAGAGTCCTATATGGACTTGGCCAGGCTTCCTTGTGGCCAGTTTTCTGGACTTTGGAGGGACATTCAGGAGAACCATTTGGAGCAGGGAGTAAGGTAGGTTTTTTCTACACTACACGTGGGGCCAGTAGTGGGTTAAATTATGTGTTTGGGGTGGATATGCCCTTTAATTAATAATTCTTATTTTTAGCACCATTTTGTGTGTCTATTCCATAATAGGACTTCATCTCTAGAAACACAAATGGTTTTGATTATAAGCAATGATTGTTTAATATGAAAATCTTAAGACATATTTTTTCTGTTACAGAGCCAATATAAACAACATCCTACTGTAGTAGCGGTAAAGATTGTTGACATCATGAACGCAAGTTACCTGTCTGTTACATATTATCACAGATAAAATTCAGATACATATAAATTTTCTTATAAGGCTGATAATGTAGGAACATAATCGTCTTTTTCTATTAGAATATTGTCGATAACCCCGAACGGGAAGAGGTCACCTTACTTCAAAAGTTAAATCACAACAATATTCGTTGCTTACTCATTTATTTATTACATTTACCGACAGAATAAGTTCCGGGTAAGAATTTTTTTAAATATACTTGATATAAATACTATTGTAGTTGATTGAATAATTTTTTTAATATACTGATGAGGTATATAATAGTAACCTTTTACAGTCAATATCATATTATCATTTTATGTTTTGTGGTTAAAGGGTAAGGACTTAGATCGCTACATCCTTCCTTGGGTTCAACCCCTAAGTTTGGTACTTCCTTCTAAGTTCCAAACTTACATATTATAACTTACATATGAACAAACATTACAGATCTATAGATTACAATGAAAGTTTTATTATGAGCATGTGACCCAACATTAAATGTTTTCCACTGGTTACATAGCTGGATTGTCAGTGTTGTTTTATCTTATGAACATATTCATAGTTCTAATGGGTATTTAGCTGATTTTGGGTTGGCAATACAATTTATATAGAATGATTGCTAAAAAGTGTGCCCGTTGTGCACAGTGGGAAATATGTGGGTGTATGTTTATAGCTATATGTGGATACAGATTATATAAAATCTTTATACCACTACTATAAAATTTAGGGATTTTGTACAAAAAAAGAAAGGCAATATGTTAAAAATAAAAGAAATCCCCTAAATGAATATTTTACACAATATACGAGGCAGGAAGGGTACCTATTGGGTGTACCCCAATAGGTATTAGAGGGGACTATATACCCCACATCTTTTGGACTGTACTGGAAGTGTCAGTGCTTTAGAAATACATGTTAAATATACATAAAGTGCAGCCTAACATCTAGAGAGACAGACATTATCCATCTATATTTGTTTATAACACTATCACATTTTTCTGTTTGTTTATCGATTTGTTTTGATAATCTATAAAGGAAGATATTTAAATCCAGGTTTTTGAGAGATGGGCGAAACTGCTAAAACGGCCGATCCATCCGCCTGGCGGATCAACGAACGTCCCCCGACCGAGAGCATATGCACGGACATTCTCGGCCGGAACAGCCATTCGGCGGGTGTACCGCTCTGCCGTCGGGGGTCGTACCTCGCTTGAAAATCGATCTGTGTACATGCTTAAGTCTAGTTGATCTAATTGATTAGCACAGATATATCCCTGACCTGATTGGAATGATACCTTTACAAACATAGTGATCTCAAGGTTATTGAATCAAAAAGCTCACATACCTTAGGCTAGTTTATTAGACTAAAATAATAATCATTCCTGAAATTCATTAAGGGAGGTGTTTCCAGAGGGATGAAATTGTAAATTATTAAATTTGTTAACTATTCTAAATGAATGAAAGGAAGCAATTAATGAATAGAGATGGGATCCAATCCGACACAGAACCCCTTGTTCCATGTCAAACATTCGATAATACATCGAAAATTTGTTCAGTTTTTGGATTTTTGGATCTTTTCCCTAAATCTGGAAATCCGAAAATGACGAACTGTGAGTTTCGGGCATCTCTATTAACCTTAGAACCTGACCTGACGTTGGAAAACATTTACCTCAGCACCGTCTCCCGGCCATCAGCAGCCTACTATTGTACCACTGCCTCTAAAACGTGAAACACTTGGTCTATAGGGACCTTTCAACTGTTTTGCATTGTAAGGTTATTGTTTCTGTGAAACATTTTTCAGACTAGTTATCCTCACAATCAGTTGCTTTTAAAGCACCAATCTTTTCATGGCTATCATCTAGTATACAGGTTTATCAAAGGATAAGTATACTCAAAAACAATAAAGTTATAATGGTAGCTGAATCCCTAACTACCTTTCCCTCCCCCGCCTCCCTTTTTTTAGTCCCCTTCAGAACCTACCTGTGCCCTTGTAAAGTGTTGGCCATCTTAGATCATGTATGCTCCGCCCCCCCAACTTGCTGGAACCTCATTTCCAACTTGTGTCCAAATATCCAGTGGGCAGTGAAGCCGTGCGTGCGAGTGACGTCCATGATGTGTGCGAGTGACGTCATGATGCGCACGATGTGAGTTAGCATATGGCATAGTGCGCGTGTGATGTCAATGCAATGCACTACGCCCTGATGTGCACTAATGTCACGTTGCGTGCGTCCTGACATCACTCGCGAGCGCGACACCTGCCGCACGGATTGAACTGCCACTGGATATTTGTACACAAGTTGGAAACGAGATCCAGCAAGTCCACCAAGATGGCCAGAACTTTACAAGGGCACAGGTAGCTCTGAAGGGACCTAAAAAAAAAGGGGGGGTGGTTAGTTAGGAATTCACTACCATTTAACTGTATTTGTTTTTTCAGTATACTTATCTTTAATGGGCTGTCCTAATTTACACAACTAATTGATGATTATATATGTATAGTTAATGAACCAGTTATTTTTCTACTTAAATACCTCTTAATGATTTTTCACCACTGATTTACTATTTGTCTAATGGACATCTCAATGAATTTGCCCTTTGCTGATTCAATTAACCATTAGCTGCCATGCATTCTTGTGTTTTGATTTAAAGTCCTATCCCTGATTGATAATATAATACATGAATTTTTAATCATTAAACGAAGATGTCGTTCGAATAGAAAATACCAAACTAGCAGTTCCACTGCGCAGGCCATTGGACATGGCTGCACAATGGGCTGCTGGTTTGGTCATGACCATACTGCTTGAAAATGTTGCCAGTCATTTTAGAAGTACCACCCCCTTCTTGTATGGCCTACACTACTGTTTTTTTAACCCTTCTAAACCCTGCACATTTTACCCCCACCCAGAACTCAAAGATTGTAATCCCATCTGAGGTATATACTCCATTCCTCTGCTCTAAGCCACAGTATTATTATTATTATTATTATTATTGTGATTGATTTATATAGCACCAACATCTTCCTAGCCATTTACAATTACATGTATATATTCACATCAGGCTCTAGCCCAAAAAGCTTACAATCTAAGCACATTTATTTGACATATACACCTATCAGTATGTCTTTTATGATTGTGGGGGAAACCGGAGTGCGTGGAGGAAACCAACGCAAGCACGGGGAGAACATCCAAACTTCCTTGCAGATGTGTCCAAGGGTGGATTCGAACTCAGGACTTCAGTGCTGCAAGGCATCAGTGCTAAACACTGAGCCAACCGGAAAGTTATGTACCATTTTATTTTATATGTTTGACATCCTTGCACTTATTCTATTGTCTGTATTGTATGTATACAACATATACATTTATACTGTATATTTACTGCAAACAAGGACACTAGGGATGATTAGAACTTGAACCTCGCAACCTGAGTTCAACCGAACTTAAAGAGTTCGGACAAACGCAAACTAAAATTGAACTAGTTCGATTTTCTGGACTCACTGGACTATTTTCGAAATCCTTGAACATTCGAGAATTCCTCGAACATTCGGCAGGCCTCAAACGCCGCTTCTAAACCTCGAAAAACTGCCGTCTCATGGATTGCCGAACGGCCAATGTTTGCGGCCCCCCAAGGACAATTGGCGGCCCTGACAAGGGCCCTTTGGGGCTTAAGGGATCCCGCATCTCGAACCCGAACCCCCCAGACTTATAAGTGGCCTTTGCGGCCCTTGGAAGTCCCTTTGTTCCTTAATGTGTGTCCCCACACTCGAGCCTGGGGCCCCTTCCATGGCCCTTTAAAGGGCCCTTGCGGCACTGATAAGTGCCCTTGTTGGGGGTTCCACAGCTGGAACCGGGACCAAGTCAGCTCTTAAAAAACCCCTGGAAGATGTCTTCTTTCTTCCATCCGGTGACACCAGCCTCTGCTAAGGCCACATACCCCGCGAAGAAGGACACCCTGGGGCCGCCAGGTGTACCTCCGGCGCAGGTGGCTTCAACGAGCCCGATTGGTTAATGTAAATTATGTAAACCAAGCATTGAAAAATTGACCAATCAGAAACAGATTAGGGTTTTCTGCAAACCTATATAACAGCTGCAAACCTCCGTGGAGCTCAGAAGTCATTGCAGTGGATGGCAGAAGAAAGAAGCTGCTAGCAACATCGGCTCTACTGAGGCCGCGCTACCAAGCAGCTCACTGTCGGCCTGCAAAGGCACTTAAAGTGCCGGACAAGGGGGGTCCGGTTTGAGCTGCGGGACCCCTTAGCCCCAAAGGGCCCTTGTCCGGCCACAAGGGCCCTCCAAGGCCCAAAGGCACTTATAATGCTGGGGGAGGGGGGGTCGCAGGGCCATATTTTCGGGAATCTCCGGCCGCTCAGGGATTTTCAGAAGTGGCTGTTCGAGTTAATATGTATAATACACATGTATACATAACATAAGCACATATATACACTTTTTTTTAACATCCTCATCTTCAGTTAAATGAATCATCTGAACTTTTGTGACTGAAACTTAGATGAATTAAAACTTTCAATGGTTTTAACAAATGCTCATTGAGTTTTGACCAAGCCTCTGTGAATGTGTACTCTCACCCAAGGTAAGGTCCTGTGCAGCATATTTCTTGTTTCCCTAACACATCCAGAGCCTACCTTTTCCCATTCAAAGTTGCTAACATCTTGTATGTCCTTAGGTGCATGGTCAGCCCCCACCCCTGTGAGATTTTTTCCTATTCTTCCTGATTGTAAGCCACAATAGGTAAGTTTTCATTCACTTTGTGCGCTCCGTGCGCGTGCGCAACGTCCGCCTGGTGCATGCGTGATGTCAGTGCGTCACGGACATGTGCGCACGATGGAGATTAACATCCCGTGCACGCACTGACATCACGCCGCAGATCAGACTACCTATTGAGGCTTACGAATCAGAAGGAAGATGACAATCTTGGCAGGGTGGAGCTAGCCACGCACCTAAGGACATCAAGATGTCGCACTTTGAATGGAAAAAGGTGGTTCTGAAGGGCTTAGGAAACAAGAAATATGTCACCAGTATTTTTAAAGCTGCAGCTTCCAAGTGACCCCAACTTAATTTTACAGTGGCGCTGGGCTTAAAATAATTTGGCCAAGTTATGGAACTAATTGCTTTTATTTTAAAGCAGCATCATAGAAGGAATAAACTGTAGGCCAATTGTAATTGGGTATGCCACTACGCTTTTTTTTTATGAAAATGATAAAAATGTTGGCTCAGCATTAGCAGATGAATCTAGAACAATGTACACCTTTGTTAAAGTAACGTAAGGCGCACAAATTTTTCGTATCAATTTGCAGCTCCCCAAGTTAAAACCGTAACTGACAATATGTCCCACCCAAGCCATCACATTTCCTTGACCTTGACAAGGGACTTTTTAGGTTACTTTGACCAATTAGCAAAAGTACAGCATAATAGAGGGAATAACTGTAAACAAATTGAATTGGTTGTGCACTAGGCTTCTATTTTGTATGCTTACTGTATTAAATTGGTCACTAGTTGCACTTTATATTGGATGGGTTCTATCCCACCATTTTTAGCATTCCCTTTTACCCCAAGAAATTTTAATACATTTTTATAAATTAGTTCCAGATAGTTAACTTAAACCTTTATGCAATTGATATGTTAGTGTTTACCAATTTAGTTGGCCCTGAATTACTGTTTAGAAGATAAAAACCTACTCAATAAAATACATCCGGTCACAATTCATGGTCTTCTGTTGCTCAGAATGACTTTCAGGCAATAATCTCCACAAATTTCAGTGGGGAGGTATCAACATTTTTGCTAATGAGATGACCAGGAGATAACCTGGGCAGTATAGTTTCAGAATCAATCAACAAACAGGAAATGGTGAATTTGCAAGTCTCACTGTAATTAGAAATAGGCCCATTGCTTCTTCTACCCTCTGTGTGTTTAATAAATTATGTACAGAATTGTATTCAAAATCTATCTGTGTGAGATTGTTTTATCCCAATCAGGGAATAACAGACATTTCCCACCCTGTGCTGTTGCGCAGATCTGAAGCTGAAACGAATAGGAGACTTGAACATGGGGATGCTCGAATTTTTTTTTCTCTGATCTTTTTTTTCCCTCTCCTAGATCCTTTAGAGGAGAATATTGCATCAAGTCAGCTAAATAAAAGGAATATGGTCAGTTCATTATATTTCAAACATATTTTTCTATCCAAAACATTTCTTGCCTTTATTCAAAGCTAAAGGGACATTGACTAGGGCTGCACAGGTTTCATGGAGGTCACCCGATTTAATAACATGCCTATGGCTCTTTTGGGTGCATTTTTTAAATGCTAGCTAGAAGCTGACATGTGAAGAGTTAAATCGTGATCAATAATCCCCAACACAATATTACAAATACCAGTAAGAGCATTAAAACATGAACACCACTTTCAGTATACCTTATCTGAAACTCTGTTGCCTGGTGGTCATTGGTTCTTCGTAAAGCAAGATAATTATCAAAAATGAAAAACAAAGTAAGTCATTTGTGTTTTTTTTATAAATCTGTAAATATTTTAAAAAAATGTATTTGTCTTACCTCACGTCCCTTAATAGTTAATAGTCTTTCCTCCACAGCTGAAACTTTTTAACAACTGCTTATTCTAATCCAACAACTTTATTTAATAAAGGATAAAGGACACAGAAAAGGGCAAAATGACCTGAAGCTGTTTATATGTGGAAAAAGGGTTTAAATACCCAAAACATGTTGTATGTACTGCACTAAGACAGAATATTACACTCACTGTATATGCCTTTGGTTCTTCACTTTATGGAAATCCCGTATTAAAAATGTGTGCTCTCTCTAAATTCACTATCGTTGCCATCTTATTACATTCCTTTAACAATGGACTGTAAAAAAAAATTAGCAATCTAAGTATGCTAACACTACCTGTTAACACACGCGGCTCAGGTATCCAATGAAAGAAACTTTATTTATTTGCTTTTGAGCTAATACCTAGGGTCAACAGGGCACAATATATCATTAGGCAAATGAATAGGCTTTGCTTGTGCACATAACAGGTGTCCTTTGAAAGAAACCACTGGTCAGCGGGATTTAAAGTTTTGCACATCCATTCCTAGGTCTAGTCTTGAGTTCTTGAGCCAAACAACAAACTGACAGAGCAATATGCCATGCTTAACCAGGGGAGAAAATGAAATGGTGAGTAAGAGTAGACCACCAAAATATGTATTTTATGGTTTCACCATTATTAAAGTTTTTAATACTAATACCTCTAGAACAGGTTAATTAAATATTCAAATATTGTTTTTAGGTTTTAAACATTTGTTTTATAAGTACATAGTCAAAAGACAAGTATTGTTTCACATTGTGCTCCATTCACCATATTAGAAATACTAATGATGTACTCAGTGATTGGTTCATGTAAAGACTGGAAATGCAAGCAAGTTTTCTCCACAGTTTAAGGATCCCCCTAAGTAACAGACTATGGGCGTCCTTGTATTGCATGTGACACATGTTATTATTGTAGCCTTACAGAATTCCTGATTAATAAAGACTTAGAAATTGATCATTTCTAGATATTTGTGGGGAATTTATTTTGTTAGATTTAATGTAAACAGCCTGTGAAGATGAAACAATAGCATTTGTATTTCATCTTACAGATTTGCAGGGTTTTTTGTTTTTTTACACAATGTTTATTGGGTACTATACTGTTGGTATGTTTGGTAATCTGAGTACTAGTATTTAATAGGAATATGACATAATGGAAATTTTGTAGACAAGTTTTTGATGGTTAAAACCAAGTTTTGATGTCAACCTTAAAAGCTCACTCTGTTACCTAAAAACTGTTGACAGAATATAAACCAGATTCAGCTAATATTTCTATGTTTTAGGTTTCTACTTAAAGTGAGTCTCCGGTGCATAGTGGTATAGTAGCCTGGCCCACGATGCCGGAATGTAGATGAATGTCCGTTTCATCGGGCTATTTCAGGTGTATTGACATTTGGTGTGAAGCTCCACCTGATGATCCACCAGGTGGATTAATTAGTGGTTAAAGGTCACTATACTCACATCAAAAACTTTACCTTTCTGAAACTACAAGTTCAGACAATCTGTGCTTGCTGTTTCATTAAATTATTAATGTTTAGTGTGTGTTTCCTAATTGCCCACCACCCTCCCTTACGCACTGCCCTTGAAGTAAATGCACAACTTTTAAGTTTTGTACAGCCTCACTATAGACACTCACTGCTCTGCTTACACATCTCCTCCTCCATCCCCCTGCCTGCCTTCTTTTAATCTGCTTTTCTCTTAGTTATTGCGAACTGGGCTGGCAGGCAGCCAAAGATCCTAGTAAGAGGTCAGGGATAGGACATGATATTATATATTTGTCTCCTGCTCGGGAGTGTGCAGGTCTTTCCCTGTAAATCCTGTGATTTTAAAATTAATATTTATCAGAATCTACAGCTCGATTTAAAATCCCACAACAGTTTTTTTTTTACAGTAATATACCCTTTGAATTGTACCCCAGTGATTAAAATGAAACCTCATTTTACCGAAACTATAGCTTATGGTACTAGACAATAGAGAGGGAGTTTTCGAACTTTCGAACTATATGGAAATTTCGAAAGTTCGAAAACGGACCCATTAAAGTCAATGGGAGTCAACTAGTTTTGAAAAGTTCTGATGAAATACAAATAAAATATTAATGGTAACTTAATGTAAATGGCTGTGGGACCTGGGAAATGGTCTGGGAACATGTTGGAATATCCGGACATTCCAAAAATCATTTTACTCTCAATTTTACTTTTTTTTCGCGTTCGAAACTTTCGATGTTCGCGCCTAGGTATAATGGACATTTTACTTGCAGATTCAATGCTCGCATATAGGCTTTAATGGACACTTTACTCCCGGATTCGATGTTCGCCGCCTAGGTATCATGTTACATTTTACTCGCGGATTCGATGCTCGCGTATAGGTTTTAATGGACACTTTACTCGCGTGATTCGTGCTCGCGGCCTATATACCATGGACATTTACACTCGCAGATTCGATGCTTGCGTATAGGTTTTATTGGACACTTTACTCGCGGATTCGATGCTCGGCCTAGATACCATGGACATTTTACCGCAGATTCGATGCTCGCGTATAGTTTTATTGGACACATACTCGCAGATTGATGCTCGCCGCCTAGAAACCATGTACATTTTACTCGCGGATTTGATGCTCGCGTATAGGTTTTAATGGACACTTTACTCGCGGATTCGATGCTTGCAGCTAGATACCATGGATATTTTACTCGCGGATTCGATGCTTGCGTATAGGTTTTAATGGACACTTTTTACTCGCAATTCGATGCTCGTACCCTAGACCATGGACATTTTACTCGCGGATTTGATGCTCGCGTATAGGTTATAGGCATTTTACTTCGAACGGTATCAAAAAATCGAAAATCCGGGTCCGGGATAGTTCGAGAAGTCCTGAATTGTCGAATTCGAATAGTTCGGCTCGAACTCGGGTTCGAGTTCGAGTTCTAGTCCATCTCTAGTAGACAAACTTTTTTTTTATACATTTCATAGTCTCTACATAAAAAGTTTAGAGCTGGCCAATTATCTTTTTTGAGTCAATTTATTTTCTTTTTTTTGTAGCTAAAATAGAAAGAAATAAGGATTAAGCATGGTTCCACACACCTGCCAGACCTTTGAAAGGGACAGACAAATCTGCAAGATCCTGTCTGTCACTTTTCAAGATCAGGATATACACAGTCCTGTGCATTCTCCCCATGCATAGCATAGGCAGAACATTCAATACTGCGGTTTTCCCATGACCGCAGCCCACTTCCTACAGGAGACTATCCAATATAGATAGAAAGAAGCTGCACACCCTGGGCCCTAGCAAGTGCCTCTAGTTGATTTCCTGGTGGTGCTGGTCACTTGAACGTTCTGCCACATCCTTAGTAAGGTACGTAGAGATAATAATGACCGCACACATCCAATCAGTGAAAGGGTCCTTAACCTCATTTATTAAAGATGAAAACACCAAATAACGTTTCGGGGGGCCTACCACCCTTCATCTGATGAAGGGTGGCTAGGCCCCCCGAAAATGTTATTTGGTTGTTTCACCTTTAATAAATGGCTACAGGGAGACTAACCCCGGCTCAGGGGAAATTTTTGGAAAAGACTCATTGAGGATAAAGCCCGATACTGGTCGGATCCAATGGTACAAGGCTTTATCGTTTCTGGTGTACCTAGCTTAACTGAACTAAACTAGATCAACCATAAATATCTTTAGTATGCATTTGCCAACATACCAGGCAGCAACTGGAGCTAATAACAATTAACTTGTATAAATAAGGAACAATAGATTCAAGGGAGAAAAGCACAGGTAACTGAAAAGCACTAATAAGGCTAATTGGGATATGCGGTGCAGATTTTGGAATCTTGTAATAAAAGTTTGTCTTAGAAATAGAAAATTATGTACAGGGGTCACCTATTACCTATGACACTACAATTAGAAGACGAGCATTCCACAACCTTGCTGATCTCATAGTGCAAAAACCATTTAATTTGCTCATTTTCCTCAAGTCTAAGGTGTGGCCTCTAGTCTTTGCTCACCCCTATGAGAGAATGACCCCCTGATAATTTTCTGTAGTTCTCTTTTCATGACATATAGATTTTTTTCTGTATGATTTAATAGGAGCTGTTTGGATACAAAACTGTCAGATGCGTCAAGCTCTGTGTATGATTGGCTTTTTGTTCCCGCTTTTGGTTTCTTCGACTCTCTGTTTAACTGGAAACCATAGCTGGATGTCTTGGGCTCAATGTGTTCCGTGTAGCTTTGAAGAAGCTGACATCATATTACTTAAAACAACGTAGTATTTCTTTTTTAAAAAAAATTCAAATTTATGTTACAACAATTCAAGATTATTATTACATTAGCATGAAAGATAGTACATTTACGGAAGATATTTTAAAACAAAAAAGGGGGGACATGCTCTTGTTCGGTGCCACTAGAGAGTGAAGCAGAAAGCAGGCATGCACCCAACTGGCTCTATTCTGGGCATACACTAGAAAGACATTGGATAGATTAGACATTTGTCTGTAGACGAACGTCTATTCTACCTCACGTGCTTAAGGTTCATACACATGTGCGAATGCGGGGCCGACCTGCAACGCACGATGTGTATGCACGCTGTTTCTATAATCATGCCAAGTATGGGTCAGCCGAACAGCCGTTCGGTTCGGGCTCATTATCTGTTTAGCCAGGTGGATCTTCAAAGAAACCCTGACCGAACGTTATTTCGGCCGACAAAGTGTCCATACACCGCCTGATTATTGGCTGAAATGCCCATGCATGCACATCGTGGGTCAGGGATCGGCCCCCGCGATCCCACGTGTGTATGAAGCTAAGAATAGTCTGATATCTGGGGTGATTATGAGCAGAGACTATGGAAACCATAGTGAGAAAAGTACACAGTAAACTGTCTTAAATGATTTATCGCCAGCTTTTCATTAGGTTGCCGTCAAATTGAGCCATTTCACGTACAGTGTCTAAAGTTAAAATGAACTGTTTAACAACTTCATTTAGTATGTATGTAGGACATTTTTCCAATATTTTTGGTGCACTGCTTAAAGATAAATGTGAAACTTTTTCAGTGCAGTGTTTTAAATACAACTGTGTAAATGAAATTGTGTATCTGCCAATTGATTGTTTTGTCTCTGTTATGGTTTCACCTTAAGGTTCATGCCTTAAGGTGAAACATACTGCTCTGTGTATTGAACATCCATTTTGGGTCAATCAGGCCGTTCAGTCGGGCTCATTGATGATCCGCCTGGCAATCAAGAAACGAGCACTGCCCAAATGCCTAGAAAATGTCTCTGAATCTTTCCCTAAAACTTTAAAAAGGAGGATCATGATCATTGTTGCATATCTCAACAATAGGGAGTCAAATTTTAAAAATTCTGTCTATAAAGTTCTCATATATTAAAGTTTCCATTTGGAAAATCAGTTGAATTTATGCCCCATGCTGTTGACATAGTGAGCTGACATTTCAGGTTCTGTAACGGTCCTTCTTCTTCCCAGAATGCACACTACTTGGAATGTTCCTAACATTAAAGGTGGCCATACACATGCGATCCCTATTGCATTATGCTGACAGATCACATTAGGTATCTGTCGGTACATTTGTGGTAAGGACCATACACCACAGACCTGACTTATTGCCCATACATGGTAACATAAAATTTCTTTATATTTTTTTTTTTTTTCTTGCAGGGTGAAATAGTCAATATATAAAAAGAAGGTGTTGAAGATGTACCCTCATATATCCGGCTCCAACCAGAGCATCAGATATTGCTGATAAAAACTCAATGATAAGCAAATGTCCTAATGCAGCCACGGGAATGGTAATCCTTGTTAAATATTTTTTTGTTTTCTAAATCACAAATATAGCATCTTGAAGCTGATGTCATAGCCATGGCTGACAGATATTACAAGACTGCCTCATTTACCTGCCAGCAAGGGATTGGGTTGTGTTAGTTCAGAAGTATCTTTTTGAAAAGATTTACAAGTGGGTTTGGGTGCCTAGGGCCTTAAGCAGCGTGTAATGTTTGTTAAGAGGTGTTATGATGTTCTTTAAGGTGGGATGTTGGGAGTTATATACCTGTAATGCTGTTAAAAGTAATATTTTTTGAATTAATCCCTAATAAGTAAACCACAAGAAAACCAGGAACTGTTTGTGAATGAATGCTTTGTCTCAGGAAGTGAAGTCACAGAGAAAAGATTGCAGCCACCAAAGTTTTTTTCATGATTTAATTCCTCTTTGAATGCATACTATAACCGTCCTGATTTAATTCACTCACACGCACTCGCAGTTTATTATCTAGTTTAACTAATAGTAGAAATAGTGTTTTTTGGATTCTGAATTTATTATCTGGCTCACTACAAGGTTCCCACACTCCACATGAAGTTGCCTTTACCCCACCACGGAAAAATAAACAGCATATACCCAGGTGATTCTTAAAGAGGAAGTTCAGCGCAAATACAAATGCTTTTAAGAACAAATGGATATTTTCTTATTCCACTTCCTTAATCTACCCATCCGCAATTTCTCTGTGTATAAATAAATGTTTCCAAAGACACTAATATTGTTTGGTTTGTGTCTTACCATTGATTTAGTTCCTTGGGATGATTCAGTTGTTCAGTAGAAATCTGAGTATGTTAACTCACCCAACTCCAATGGGTAAAAATTACTGTTATAAAGATTTCAGAAGATTTAGAAGTGAGCAAGCCTGTGAGAAAGAGGCCACTTGCAGGACCTCAATTGCTTACTATCAACCACAACAGTGCATAAAAATGGAGTCCTTATTTTATAATGTCTATGGTCTTTAGTCTTTGCCCTAACATCCTAAGGGCTCGTCACACTAGGACATGACAAAACGCAACTTAAAAATGCCATTCGTTAAGTGACGTTTCAAAACGTTTTTGTATCCATTGCTGCCCGTTGTGTTACTATCCGTTTTGTGTCTGTTTTGTGTCTGTTGTGTTTACATATGTTTTTTGCCCACAATGGCCCTCTCCCGCATGCTTTTTATTAGCCTGCTGATCGGAAATGACCATCACAGGAACTCCCATGCATCCTTTTGAAAGAAAATAGGCACAAACACAAACGCGTGCGTTGTTACCAGTGTTATCCGTTGTTATCCGTTGTACAGCATTTTCATGCATTAAAATGTGTGCTGCAGTGCGTTTTAAAACGTTTTTAAAACGCAGTGGAGCGGAAAGGATAAACGCAGCAAGGTGTGAACGATATTATGAAATATGGAGTTTCTGTCTTCCATTTTTTTAAACGCACCTGCGTTTTTCAAAATGGATACAAACTGATGTATTGTGAACGAGCCCAATAATTTAGCCTATTGAATAATCGTGGGAAAGACCAATCAATAGGAACGGTCCAAGTGGTATCTGTTCACAGAATCTTTTATCAGAACCTACACGAAATGCTGTGCTTTTTGACACACAACAGAGCGAAATGAATGCAATTTTTTTAGTGTTGTGTACCAGTATTCCAGAGCATGGTCTTTAAAGATCGTACACACTGCTCACGGGTCCCGACCTGCAACGCACGATGTTTACGACCGTATCGTTTCGGCTGATAATCGGCCCGTGGATGGACCGTTTAGTGGCAGAAACAACGTTCGGTCGGAGATTGCCGAATGACCGACTTGGCGGATCTCCAAACGAATGTCCGTTTTGCCAGATAAACGTCACACACGGGCCAATTATCGCCCGCTGGAGGCACGAAACGGTTTCGCCGATTATTCTTTTCCTATGGCATTGTATGCATTTAAACATTTGCTATTGTCTGTCTTTTGACTGTATTACTGGAGCTTGTGGGTAATTGGTGAACCAGGTTACAAGAAAACACAGGAACTGTATTCTGAAGAACAGGCTTTTTCTGAAGTATTACATAGAACTTCTAAACAGCAAGAGAGCACATAAAACAAAATGGAGTCCAACACTTCAGCACTAAGCAACACAATGTATCAACACAAACATGTGACTAGAGACTGGCTCAGCCTTAAAGTCACAGCACTATATATTACATCCTCCATCTTAATTAAGTTTACCCCATACTTAAATTTTTGTATCAAACAAATCTACTCATTATACTTAGTTCAGTATGTAATCATGTACTTTCACAGATCTTCCAAAGCGGGTACACTGTTGGACTTTTGTTTGGTGGGCTGCTTGCATCGACTCATCTGTAATAGCATTCTCTGTAATCTAGCTGGGGCTTGACCAATGGGTCTTGATAGAATAGCTTGCAGAGGTTTATGATCTGACTGTACTTTTACATTAGCTCCATAGATTTACTGATGGAATTTCTTAGTGGCAAATATGACTGCCAGCGTTCCTTTCGATTTGTGCATAGTTTTGTTCAGCACATGATAGTGCTCCTTGAAGCATATACTATTGGTTTCCTTCTTGCAGAAGACATGCACCTAGCCCGTCTTTATGGATCAGCTTGTATTTTCAAGTTGTTTGGATGGATTAAAGAAATGAGAGCTGGAGCTTTTGGTCCGACAGAGTTTTTAATGAATTTATGGCTGTATCTTGTTCTGGCCCCCATGCCACACAGTATCTTTCTTTATAGCAGTCTCAGAGGTGCAGTTAAGGTTGCCTCATTGGGAATATATTGAGCTAAGTACCTTATTATTCCAAGAAAACACATCAGGCCTTTCTTATCCTGAGGTAGTAGCGCGAATGCTTAGGACTCGAGCTTTAGCATCATCTGGCTTGACACCCTCTGGGTTGATGTGGCCCTATACTTAACTGTTTCAACCAAGTATTGAATTTTTTCTTTGTTGAACTTAATGTTAAGTTTTTTGGCTCGCTCATCACTTGTCCAGAGTGTTCATGTTCCTCTTTGAGAAGCAAGCTATGATCATGTCATCAGCTATAATGTGGATGCCTTCAATGTCTCCAAAGCCTCTGCATTCTTTTTGTTGAAACACTTCACTAGCAGACTTAATTCCAAATGGTAGCCGATTGAATTTGTAGCGGCCCCATGGTGTGTTAAATGTTGCACAGTCGGTGAAGATTGTTCATCCAGAACTACCTGCCAGTAGCCATCCTTTTCATCTAAAATGGTGAAGAATTGCTTTCCACTCAGTTTAGCTAGGACATCCTCAGTGTAGGAATGGAATCATGTTTCCGCTTTATAGCTTTATTAAGATCTCTGGGATCCAGGCAGACTCTGAGGTTTCCCTTCTTCTTTCAGTAATTATAAGACTGTTACCCAAGCTGTAGTACAGTCACTGCACACAACTCCTGTCGTTTGCAGTTCAAAAGGGTTTGTTTAAATTTGTCTAAATGGTATAGGGAATTTTCCTGCACCCATGTATGATTGGTGGGACAGTGAATCAATGTGAATGTGATGTGTCCCAGGAAATTACCAAGTCCTTCAAATACTTCAGGTTATGTGATATCAGTGTCTTGTTTGGTTGCAGTGGTTTGGTATCTAGCATATCTATTTCTTTATGACTGTAGATCTGACACACTTTCCTTCCTAGGATAGGGGCGTGTAGTTTTCATTGGTAATGAAAAACTGTAGGTTAAATGTCTGACCTTTTGCTATAACTTGTAAAGTTGTACAATCCTTTTGGAATCAGTTTCAAGCCGCCATATGAGACAAGACAGGGGTGGTGGGTTTTTATTAGCACAAGGAGTAGACAGTGTTTTTAACCGTTGCAATTGGTATTACATTAGCTTCTGCTCCAGTATCTAGCTTGAATTTTGACAATTGTTTCTTCCAATGGTGATATCTGCATACCAGGCATCATCCTGCATCTGTGGAATAGGTTTGTTTTCTGTAAAACACCTATAAACAGAGGGTCTATTTCTTTTGACTTCTCATTTGCTTTAAACAATTTTTTGTTCTGCAGCATTTGGCAAGTGATTTTTCCTCCACACTTATGACATGTTGCTCCATAAGCTGAACACTGTTTTGGTGTGCTGCTGTCCACATTGCTTGCACTTGTAAGTTTGTGGATCAGGTGCCTTGAATTTGCTTTGCTTTATGTTTCCTGTCGTTTTATTATTTTGTGGAAATTCTTTATTTGGCTTCCATTTGCAAGGACTTGCATGTGCTCTCAGTGGTGTTTCACCCATGGCTTCATTTGTGCTTTTTGTTTTCATTAATTCTACAGATTGACACTCTTGCTTTTTCTAGGGTTAGATCTGGGTCAGCTAACAGTCTTTCTTTTAAAGTAGATTTGCTGATGCTGATACCAATTTTGTCTCTGAGCATAAGATCTTCTGTGTCTTTAAACTCACAATCTTTAGCCTTTAGCTTCAGCTTCTGTGACAAATCGTCTCATCCCTCCCTGTCTGGCATGGGTGTGAGTCCAGAATTGATATCTCTCAAACACACTGTTTTTTTTCTGGGGTTGCAATGATTTCTTAAGCTTTCCAATAGCTCATTCCATTGTAGGGGCATCAGGATCCTCATACCTAATTTTCATAGTATTATACAGCTCTAACCCTTCTTCCCCTATAGTGTGCAGCAAGATGGCTATTTTCTGTTCCTCTGGGAACTTGCTAGCACCAGTTGCTGTCAGGTATAACTGTATTTTTGCTCCCTCTCTCCTCCATTTTCACTGAGATTTCCGGAGAATAGTAAAGCATTAGGAGTTTAAACTGCTCCATGTTATTATTAAGCACACACACCAATCTGTGTTCCAGTCCCTTCTGATAAATAGCACAGTTTGCTTCAGTTACTCACAGTTCTGTGGTCAGATTCTAGCAGTGATCTGGTTGCACTCCAACTTCTGACACCATGTCTTGTCTTTTGACTGTATTACTGGAGCTTGTGGGTAATTGCTGAACCAGGTTATAAGAAAACACAGGAACTGTATTCTGAAGAACAGGCTTTACTGAAGTATTAACATAGAACTTCTAAACAGCAAGAGAGCACAATAAAACAAAATGGAGTCCAACACTTACAGCACTAAGCACAACAATGTATCAACACATAACATGTGACTAGAGACTGGCTCAGTCTTAAAGTCACAGCACTATATATTACACTAATAACATTTGTTAAATAGAAAAAAATCTCAATTTTGTTTATTCCTATGGCCAATTTTTATGTATTTTATCATTATAGATACGGTACATGCAAATACAAAAAATTCGTTATGTCTGGAATGCAGCTGATAGAAAGTTTCAGAAGATTGGGTGAGTGTATCAACCTATTATATCACAGACTTCAATACATTTAAATTCCGTCACTCATCATTATGTGTCTCTTATTGAAGAATTCTAGAGGAGGAACTTTCTTACGTGGACATACATTCAATATTTGGGTCTGGGCTAACGTCTGAAGAGCAAGAAATCAGGTATGAACATTTTTAAAGTTTATGTCAAGAATTGGAAATGTACACTTCTTGACAGATATCTAGTTAAAAATTTTAAAAAAAAAATGTCTGCACCTGCTCACCGCTAGCAGCCTGCAAACAATATACAATATCAACAGAGGGGCTCACACCGCATTGGAGTTCCATTGATTTTTATTGTGACACATTTGTAAATGTTTGTAAATGTTTCAATAAAATCACTGGAATGTCCCTGCAGTGTGAGCACCTCTGCTATATTATTATAAATAATTGTACATTGAGTTGTATGTCTTGTTCTGTCCTTAACATAATTTGTTTGGAGACAGGAAATCCAAATCCATTTTATTTGAAAAGCTTTCCTTGACTAAAACTTTTCTTGGCTCAACATTTTAAACTGAAAGGAATTTGGATTATCATTGTATTCCACTTCAAGGTCTGTTATTTACAGAGCAGAAGGATTCTCCTGGTTATTTTTGTGTAATGCATCTCAAAGTTTTACAAATGTGCTCAATGCTCATATTAAAAATATTTATAATCCATAAGGCTCTGGCATTTCAATGGGGAGGTGCAGTGGCGAGAATCTATATTAGAGTCACTCAGTGATGTCACTGAGTGACTTCCTGTATTCCACTGCCCATCCCCATTTCTCTCTCCATGTCTGTACTAGTAATGTAGATAACAAGCCCGTTTCTGTACACTGACTGACTGACTGACTGACTGACTGAATTACTGATATGGAGGAGCGAGTGGCTGAGTCAATTATCACTCACTGGAATGGGAGGAGCGAGTGGCTGAGTCAATTATCACTCACTGGAATGCGCTTGCTCCTCCTTATCAGCACAGTAATTCAGTAAGTCAGTGTAATGAACTGGTTCAGAGCCAATGTTTATTGTCTTCTTTTAGTTTGAGATAGAAATGGCAGTTAACTATTTGTATTTACAAAAACGGGCTTGTTATCTACATTACCAATACAGAGAGGGAGGAGACAGGGAGGGGAGAGAGAGGGAGGGGGGGAGACAGAATGCTTGTGCTGGATTTTTCTTTTTTTGACCTTATGCATTATCCTATATAATAAAATGCAAGTGTACGTCCCTGTGTCCATGTGTGTGGCTGCTCTGGAGTAAAAGAAGCAGCCAATCTACCTGATTTGCCTACTTCTTTTCCCTTCAGAGCAGAACAGCCAATCGGACCACAAGTTTGCATTAAGGGGCGGGACCACAGACCGGGACCTGAGAACTTACTGCATAGAAGCCAGAGAGAGAGGAGTGTATGGCAACTTCCCTGTGATGTACAACAGCCTGAGCCACTTCCCCTCACTGGTACGGGACAGGGGGTGAACGGGACAGGAATGAGCTGCTGATGGGCTGCTGGCTGCTCTGCATTACTGGGTCTGACACCAATAAACTGTACACACACCAGTTATGTTCTAAGATCTCTGGGTGGGGGACAGTGAGGCAGGGTGAGCTGGTGGGGTGTGTGTGGTTGTCCTGGACCCCAATGATATTAATCATGTGTCTGTGGGGGGTTGTGAGGGAGAGGTTGCACTAGACATCAATGTCTGGGTGATGGGTGGGGGGAGTCAGAACTGCTCACTGTCATGACACCATGCTAAATTAACCTCCTATTAACCAAAGGTGTCAGGGCTGGCTGTAAAGCAGAATGACATAGGGAGGGGTCTGGGTCTGGGACAGAGGGGGTAGGACAGAAGGGGTGGGACCTGGTTCTGGGACAGTGTGGGGGGCCCCTGGTCTGGGGCAGAGGGGGCCATGGGTCTGGCACAGAGGGTCTGGGACAGAGGAGGGCCTGGGTCTGGGACAGAGGGGGGGGCTGGGGTCTGGGACAGAGGGGACCTGGTTCTGGGACAGTGGGGGACCCTGGGTCTGGACAGGGGGGGCTGGATCTGGGGCAGAGGAGGAGCCGGGTCTGGGACAGAGTGGGGGACCCTGGGTCTGGGACGGGGGGGGCTGGGGCTGGATCTGGGGCAGAGGGAGCCCTGGGTCAGGGACAGAGGGGGCCCTGGGTCTGGGACAGGGGGGTGGGACCTGGGTCTGGGACAGTGGGGGGGCCCTGGTCTGGGGCAGAGGAGGGGCCTGGATCTGGACAGACAGGGGCTTGGTCTGGGACGAGGGGGGTCTGGGTCTGGGACAGAGGGGGGGCCCTGGGTCTGGGACAAAGTGGGGACCCTGGGTCTGGGACAGAGGGGGGGTCTGGGACAAAGTGGGGGACCCTGGGTCTGGACACAGGGGGGGGTCTAGGACAGAGGGGGCCCTGGGTCTGGGACAGAGTGGGAGACCCGGGTCTGGGACAGAGGGCGGCCCTGGGTCTAGGGCAGAGGAGGGGCCATGGGTCTGGAGAGGGGGACTCTGGATCTGTGACAGAGGGGGGGCTGGGTCTGGGAAGAGGTGGTGTGACCTGGGTCTGGAAAAGAGGGGGGCCGTGGGTCTGGGACGGGGGGGCCCTGGGTCTGGGGCATTGGAGGGGCCCTGGGTCTGAGACAGACGGGGACTCTGGGTCTGGGACAGATGGGGGCCCTGGGTCTGGGAGGAGGGGGCCCTGGGTCAGGGACAGAGGGCGGGGCCCTGGGTCTGGGACAGGGGGGTGGGACCTGGGTCTTGGGACAGTGTGGGGGCCCTTGGTCTGGGGCAGAGGAGGGGCCCTGGATCTGGGACAGGCAGGGGGGCTTGGTGTGGGACAGAGGGGGTCTGGGTCTGGGACAGAGGGGGGACCCTGGGTCTGGGACAGGGGGGGTGGGGCTGGATCTGGGGCAGAGGAGGAGCCCTGGGTCAGGGACAGAGGGCGGCCCTGGGTCTGGGACAGAGGGGGTGGGACCTGGGTCTGGGACAGTGTGGGGGCCCTGGGTCTGGGGCAGAGGAGGGGCCCTGGATCTGGGACAGACAGGGGGGCTTGGTCTGGAGGCGGGGGGTCTGGGTTGGGACGGAGGGGGGACCCTGGGTTTGGGACAAAGTGGGGGACCTGGGTTGGGACAGAGGGGGGGTCTGGGACAAAGTGGGGGACCCTGGGTCTGGGACACAGGGTGGTCTAGGACAGAGGGGGGCCTGGGTCTGGGACAGAGTGGGAGACCCTGGGTCTGGGACAGAGGGCGGCCCTGGGTCTAGGGCAGAGGAGGGGCCAAGGGTCTGGGAGAGACGGGGGACTCTGGATCTGTGACAGAGGGGGGGCTGGGGCTGGGACAGAGGTGGTGTGACCTGGGTCTGGAAAAGAGTGGGGGGCCGTGGGTCTGGGACGGGGGCCCTGGGTCTGGGGCATTGGAGGGCCCTGGGTGAGACAGACAGGGGACTTGGGTCTGGGACAGAGTGGGGGCCCTGGGTCTGGGGCAGAGGAGGGGCCCTGGGTCTGGGACAGAGGCGGGGGACTCTGGGTCTGGGACAGATGGGGGCCCTGGGTCTGGGAGAGAGGGGGGCCCTGGGTCAGGGACAGAGGGCGGGGCCCTGGGTCTGGGACAGAGGGGTGGGACCTGGGTCTGGGACAGTGTGGGGGCCCTGGTCTGGGGCAGAGGAGGGGCCCTGGATCTGGGACAGACAGGGGGGCTTGGTCTGGGACAAAGTGGGGGACCCTGGGTCTGGGACAGAGGGGGGCCTGGGTCTGGGACAGAGGGGGGCCCGGGTCTGGGACAGAGTGGGAGCCCTGGGTCGGGACAGAGGGCGGCCCTGGGTCTGGGACAGAGGGGGGGTCTGGGACAAAGTGGGGGACCTGGGTCTGGGACACAGGGGGTCTAGGACAGAGGGGGGGGGCTGGGTCTGGGACAGAGTGGGGACCCTGGGTGGAGAGGGCGGCCGGGTCTGGGCAGAGGAGGGGCCATGGGTCTGGGACAGACGGGGACTCTGGATCTGTGACAGGGGGGGCTGGGTCTGGGACAGAGGTGTGTGACCTGGGTCTGGAAAAGAGTGGGGGGCCGTGGGTCTGGGACGGGGGGCCCTGGGTCTGGGGCATTGGAGGGGCCCTGGGTCTGAGACAGACAGGGGACTCTGGGTCTGGGACAGAGTGGGGGGCCCTGGGTCTGGGGCAGAGGCGGGGGACTCTGGGTCTGGGACAGATGGGGGCCCTGGGTCTGGGAGAGAGGGGGGCCCTGGGTCAGGGACGAGGGCGGGGCCCGGGTCTGGGACAGAGTAGGGGGCCCTGGGTCTGGGACAGAGGGGGGCTGGGGCTGGGACAGAGGGGGGGACCCTGAGTCTGGGACAGAGTGGGGGACTCTGGATCTGTGACGAGGGGGTCTGGGACAGGGGGGTGGACCTGGGTCTGGGAGGGGGGGAACCTGGGTCTGGAGAGAGGGGGGCTGGGTCTGGGACAGAAGGGGGCCCTGGGTCTGGGACAGATGGGGACCCTGGGTCTGGGACAGAGGGAGGGGACTCTGATCTGTGACAGACGGGGGTCTGAGACAGAGGGGTGGGCATGGGTCTGGGAGAGGGGACCCTGGGTCGGGAGAGAGGGGGGGCGGGTCTGGGACAGAAGGGGGGCCCTGGGGGGGCAGAGGGAGGGGACTCTGGATCTGTGACAGACGGGGTCTGGGACAGAGGGGGTGGGACCTGGGTCTGGGAGAGGGGGGACCCTGGTCTGGGAGAGAGGGGGGCTGGGTCTGGGACAGAAGGGGGCCCTGGGTCTGGGCAGAGGGGGGCCTGGGTCTGGGACAGAGGGGGCCCTGGGTCTGGGACAGATGGGGGACCCTGGGTCTGGGACAGAGGGAGGGGACTCTGAATCTGTGACAGAGTGGGGGGGCCTGGGTCTGGGACAGAGTGGGGGACCCTGGGTCTGGGACAGAGAGGGGGGGCACTGGGTCTGGGACAGAGGGGGGGCCTGGGTCTGGGGCAGAGGGGGGGCCCTGCTCTGGGACAGAGGGGGGACCCTGGGTCTGGGACACTAAGAGGGAACTGTGGCCTTGGGACATGGAGGATGGAGGCACTCTGGGCTTTAGAGCCTGTTATTGTAACAGGCTTAAGTCTAGTATGGAATAATACGCTACCACAGAATAATAAAGGATATTACTTCACCTCGGAGTTCCCTGACCTTTATAAAAACACTCGGCCTGAAGGCCTCGTGTTTTTATATGGTCAAGGAACTCCTCGGTTGCGTAATATCCTTATATTAGATTGTAGGTAGCGTATTATCCCTTATATCATACATAAGCGACACTAACATGAGTAATGCTGCTTGTAAAGGTAGGCCCATGCTAAAAGGTTTAGGCTTTAACATATAAAAGCATTACATTTTTCACAACATAATTAATGTTATCATTTTGCTTTATGTGAAGGCAACAAGTCTGTGGCTTTAACACAATTAATGTGGAAATTAAACAATATGGATTCTGCTCTTTAAAGAGGTGAGTGTCATTATTGATTAGTGTATTTATGTGAAATGGAATAACCTGTATGTAATGTAGTATACAATAATACTGGGCACACCAGTCTTGTGGGCACCTTCCTCAGACAAACAAGTATGTGAACAATCAGTGCAACAGTGTTCTATTTATAGCACAACCACATTAGGAACAAGATGGCCATCTAGTGGTCAACATTTCAATACATGAATTAAAGTGCTGTGAAATACCATGAGGTATAGAATAAAAGGGCTAGTGCAAATATAAATATAATATAAATATATTAAAAGTGTACAAATATTAAAACAAACAGATACGGCCAATACATTCATAATACTAAAAACAGATACTGTTAAAATGATGCAATCCAGAGGAATGTTCAAATATAAAGTAATTTCATTATCTCTTAGGTAAAAAACAAGCTAGACCCAGATTTGTGTTGAGTCCTTAGACTGAACTGTATGTAATCTAAAGGAAGTCCATGTGGCTTCCCTACGGAGTAATATGTTATTCCTATCTCCTCCCCTACTGCTTATAGGTATATGATCAATAACAATTGCTCGTAATTCAGTAACCTGATGGTTCATCTGACAGAAGTGTGCCGCTACTGGAGAGATCTCTCTATTTAAACAGTCAGAGTGTTTGGACAGGGCAATACGTATGTCACTTCTGTGAAGTTGGAACCGCTTTTTAAATGGTCCAATGGTTTTCCCTACATACACAAGGGAGCATGGGCATTTCAATATATACATGCAGAACTCTGTGTTACAGTTATAGAAACCATTGATTTTAAACATCTTCCCCGAGTATGGATGGACAAAACTGTTACCTAGAATCATGGAGTTACATATATTGCAGTTGAAACATTTGAAGCAACCTTTTTTTTTTGGAGAAAACTAATGATTCTTTTTTAAATTTGGTCACAGGGTCTGCTTGAATTAGACGGTTGTACAGAGATTTGCTTTTTTTGTAAACACAAAATGGTTTACGTCTGGTAGTAATAGCTAACGTTTTATCCCCCTCTATGACTGGCCAGAATTTATTGAGATTTTGTTTGACCTTATCAGAGAAGGTAGAGTAACTCTGTATAAAGGGAACACCCCTTTTTGAAGTTACTTTGGGGGACATATTTTCTTCATATTTTGCCTTTTCAAGCATGCAGGGATGATGTCCCCTTACCTTAAATTTTTTCATCATTTGGTCAACCTGTTCTCGTCTATCGTTCTCCTCTGAGCATATTCTGTTAACTCTCATGAATTGGGATTTCGGAACTCCTTTGAAGAGATACTTATGGTGGAAACTGCTGCCATGTATCAACGAATTGCGGTCAGTGGGCTAGGAATACACCGAGGTTTGAATACCATCTTGTGTGATTTTGACACTTACATCCAAATAATGGGCCTGTTCCTGTGAAAAAATAGCGTTAAACACAATTTTGTTATCAAGGGAATTACAGTGTTGTATAAATTTATGTGCTTGTACATTATCGCCCTGCCAGACTATAAATAGATTGTCTATAAACGTCAAAATCTAACACAATACTTGATAAACAGATCGTTGGTATAAATAAATTTCTCCTCTAGATAGCCAATATATAAATTGGCGTATGATGGTGCTGCAGGGCTTCCCATTACAGTCCCTACATTTTGAAGGAAAAAATTATTTTCAAATTTGAAATAGTTATTGTGTAATATAAAGTGCATACAATCCGTCAGGGAAAACCATTGGACCATTTAAAAAGCGGTTCCAACTTCACAGAAGTGACATATGTATTGCCCTGTCCAAACACTCTGACTGTTTAAATAGAGAGATCTCTCCAGTAGCGGCACACTTCTGTCAGATGAACCATCAGGTTACTGAATTACGAGCAATGGTTATTGATCATATACCTATAAGCAGTAGGGGAGGAGATAGGAATAACATATTACTCCGTAGGGAAGCCACATGGATTTATAGATTATATACAGTTCAGCCTAAGGACTCAACACAAATTTGGGTCTAGCTTGTTTTTTACCTAAGAGATAATGAAATTACTTTATATTTGAACATTCCTCTGGATTGCATCATTTTAACAGTATCTATTTTCAGTATTATGAATGTATTGGCCGTATCTGTTTGTTTTAATATTTGTACACTTTTAATATATTTATATTATATTTATATTGCACTAGCACTGTTATATCTATACCTCATGGTATTTCACAGCACTTTAATTCATGTATTGAAATGTTGACCACTAGATGGCCATCTTGTTCCTAATTGGTTGTGCTATAAATAGAACACTGTTGCACTGATTGTTCACATATTTGTTTGTCTGAGGAAGGTGCCGTTACAGCACCGAAACGTCACATAATAAATAGAGTGTTGATCAAGACTGGTGTGCCCAGTATTATTGGATATTTCAGTATCTACTGTTGGCTTCAGCTTCTTGTTGCACCCAGCATCTACTCACTTTATGACTTGTTGGTAAAGGTGTGCAGGATCTCTATTTGCTTTTGTATTGTAATGCAAGATAACATTTAGAGTGATATTTCTTGGGGGAAAGATATTCATACCTCCCTCACTACCTATTCCTGACATTTTTCCATAGTGTATATTAGCCATGAAACTGATTTATACACTTCCATGTGTTTCCACACATCTTTTAGAAAGACAAAAAAGGGGCTCTTTAAAATATGTTGATTTATATATATTTATATATATATTATATATATATGGGTGAGAGAGAGGAGTCTGTAACAGTACAGCAGCATCAAAAGTACACATTATGTTCCAATATAATAATTTATTAGGTTTGTTCTGATAAGTAACATAGCAACGTTTTGGGTACTGTCCCTTATCAAGCCATCAGAACATCCTTGAGATAATGAGTTTCCAAGGGCCTTAAATACAATTAGTAACAGGAAATTGTTGCAACAAAGTTTAACCATTCGTAATCACACAGAATAACTTACAATGATAACAGTGACCTCCTGTGGCAGACTGGGAAAAGACAATGTATCCACTTCACAAATATACATATAGGTCATAATCTCTGTTTAACTCCATTGGATATAAGGTATCTAATCTATTGATCCACCAGACCTCTCCTTTCTTTAGCTGTTGTAGACGATTGCCTCCCCTTATTGGTTCAATCTGTACCTGTTCCAATACCATGAATCTCATTTGGTCGGCAGTGTGACCCTTTTCTATATAATGACGTGGAACAGGTAATGTGGTCTGTCCTGTACGTATATACGACCTATGTTGGGCTAGTCTCATCTTAACTTTTTGGGAAGTTTCCCCCACATATAATAAGTTGCATGGACATATAATTACATATATAACAAAACGTGTGTCACAAGTGTAAAAACCACGTAACGTGAAACATTCCCCTGTCCTGGGATGTATAAAATCACTTTATCACAGCTATCCCTTTGCAAAGGACATGGGAAGCATCCCCTATTACGGCCTTCAAGCCAGGTAGTATTCTTCTTCTTCATGGTACTTATATTGTTAGAACCACCATAGAACCTATAGTCCTACCTTTCTGTAGGAGATAAGTGGAGGGAAAAAACTCCTTAATATTTGGAGGGAATCCTGTAAAGGGGCAATGTTTGTGTAGTACAGCTGCCACTGTCTACATAGGGGTCTATGATGTAACAAATGGCACCCTACATCCCTTATTCCTTCCTGTAATGATTTCACTATCATCCTTATTTGTATGCGATCCATACATTTTGTATCAGTTCTGGGTATAACCCTTTCCTCAAACTTCTTACCCATAATTTAATCCAACCTTTTTAATTTTAGTTTTGCTCATAATACGATCTACCCGCTTGAGTTGACTATACGGTATGACCTCTTAACGTGAACTGGATTTGACTAGTAAGAGGACAGCTGATTCTATCTGTGGGTTTCTGATAGATTTTCTGTATGAAGATGTATACCTTCACGTATTACTTGTACATCCAAGAGGTGTTAGGACGTGTCATTAGCTTCCATATCAACCTTTATATTTGGATGAATTCCATTAAGCGTCGCGTGGAACCGCGATAGGGTGTCCAAGCGGCCCCGCCCGTATTTTTTTAAGTACCTGTATTGTCCATAAGACCGCATTCCCCCGTTGGATGTATCAGTTCGATAAATGGGGTGATCAGAGAATAGGGGTGTTGGATATTATCTTCCCACTACGCTATCTAAGTGCCGGTCCTTCGTTACTATAGATACAGTGTTCTGTGTGCATCCATATGTGTGGTTACTTTGGTTTCCTTTTGATCGGTATAATACATGTTGCCTATTCACCATGTATTTGTAGGGAGCTTACATAGTGATGTTTAATCATTTAGTTAGTAATGTGTGGTTGCTTGCACACCATACGCATTGGTGAATCAGTTTCTTCGATATGTCACTACGATACTTACCTCGGTAGTAAGTTGGTTTTATTTGCACTGGTTAAGGGGTTAAGTTAGAGGAGGGTGGTGAGGTGGGAGGGTCAGTGGTGTGTTTTTTTATTTATTATGTTTGTGATTTTCATATGGCGTATCCTAACGACGGCCACATGTCGGCTGAAACGTGTAGATCCCTGTGATTTGCAATAAAGTTTCTTAAGTCCTTGGAGTGCTCCGTATACTTGTTACTGTTTATCCCCATGGAAAGCACCCGGGCTGCGCAAAAGGACGAGTGCATCCTCCACCCGTTGAGATTATATATATATACCACACAATATCACGCATGAATCAAAAAACGGTATTTCTTCACCCAATCACAGTTGACATGTTTCCGACCCTACAGCTACTCTTCAGGACACTAAAACATAAAAAAGTGCAAGTTTAAATCCACATCTACCACTAATCCGCTGGAGTGAAGAAGGCGTGGTCCCTGACATCACCATTTGAGATGAATAGGTTCCATAAATATAAAGTTACATGGTGTATACAAAGTGACAAGTGGTAATATAATAAATAAAAAAAACATTAAACCTGGACTACGTGAGCACTATAAAGTCATATTTAAAAACTATTTTGCAAGATACTCAAGTCATCGATATATACTACTGATCAGTTAACTACAATAGAAACTGGACAGCTAATCTGAAATGCAGGGAGAAGTTACAGCGTGTGTATTGAAAACAACACAATCAGCCAAGGTTGAAATGCCCGGAAGAAATATAATGCTCATCGGGTTACTGAAATAGGACAAATGTAATAACTTACAGGGTTATTCATAGAGATGTCCGAACTTCGCAAAATCCGCGAGCGGACCTGTTAAAATGGAAAATACCCTTGAAATAACAAGATTTTTCGTATTTTCGAAAATTTTCGAAATTACGAGTTTCGCGTTTTTCGTGAATTTCCGAATTGCGAGTTTTCATGTATGTTCGAAATAGGTATTTTCGAAAATACAGTAATCCTCGTAATTTCGAAATTTTCGAAAATACGTATGTATGAATTAAAGAGAATCCTTGTATTTTCGAAAATTTTCGAAAATACGTGAATTCCGAATCGGAAGTTCCGAAGCGGAAAATCCGGAAAAATCTGATCTGCGTTCGCGAACGGATAAATCCGCGGCGGATCCGGGTTCGGATCCGCGAACCGGCCATCCCTAGTTATATCAACAAAAGTTCTTATCGTTTAAACGTGCAATTTTTCACACAACCAATCAGATGTTAGCTTTCAAATGTTAAATAAGATCTGATTGGTTGGGCAAAAATTAGCACCATTTAAACAATAAGAACTTATTTAGTCTCCCTGCTGGGTGCCAAGGTTCGCCACATACATACTTGTATTGATTCTACAACTCACCTTTTAAAGTGTTTACACAGAACAAATATCCTTTTCTTCTCTAAAAAAAGTACGTATGCAAGACAAAATACAACAGTAAAAAACACGCTGTTCCTGCCCTAAAAGGATTAGATTGACTGAACCGTGTTAGATTTGTCTTTTGTTCAAAAATCCTAAAGCTAAATCCTTTTACAGAAGATTAGAATTGTTCTCCGTTCTCATATTTTAGGATACAGAAATCGAATCTCACAAAAAAAAATAAACTAAGAGAGCTGAATGATCTGCCTGCCACATTCTTATTAGGTAGAACCTGACGATAGAGTATATTGCTGCAAATAAAGATTAAAGAGAACTAAACTTAATTTAAAACCTATTGTAACGTTTTTTCTCCCTAGTACAGGTTTCTAAATTGCTCATTTCCAGGAGGCATCCAGAAGCTAGCAGGCATACAGTAATCCATTCATAGGACAAAGTAGGATATATCATCCATTTTAAGAGGCCATTCTTTCTAAATATGTTAGTATGGGGTGGAGTTGTCCTTTAAAGTTGTCTGTTCCAAAAAATGTGTTTCCTCAATAAGAAATGTTTTTATCTCGTTTATTTGACAGGTTTTTAACCCTTTTTATGCCTTTCAAGCATACACTCTGTGTATGTGGATTTCTAATGGATATATTGAATACAGCATTGTAATTTTAGCCATGACATATTGTCTTTATTGCAACAATATAAATTTACGAAAGGTATGTAGAGAAACCATTCCATTCAGCATATTTTTTAATTTCTCACTAAAAAGAGAAATAAACCAGTTTCTTTTTGCATCCTATTACATCTGTGAGCTGCACAAAATGGTGAAGCTTATAACAGTATAAGTTAAAGTACTTCGAAGAAATGGAGGTAATTTTTCTTCTCTGGTATCGTAATCCAAAGGCCCAAATAAAGGTTGCCCTTTAATTATACTGTTTTAAGTCAGATGCAATACAGCTCCTAAGGTGTTAAATTTACTTTCAGGTGTGATACTACTTTCATCTGAGTGTGAGGTTTTAGAAATTGAAAGAAAGAGTGGCGGCTCCTGAAAATCTGCAACTGCTATAAACCAATAGCAAAATAAATGGTTGTTTGTCTGATTAGAGGTGGCTGAAACTCACTAGTTTCGTTCCGTTTCTTTTCGTTCCTAGATCTCGGGAAAATCCCGAAGATCTAAAAATCCAAAACCGGAACGAATTTCGATAATTTTCTAAACTAGCCTTGAACTTCGAAAATAATCAAAATTACGATCATAGCCCATTTTCGAGTTTCCAATCTATTTTCGAACGTTTGATGCTATTTTTGAAAATTATCGAAAATAGCTCCGTACATTCGAAAATGCGCTTCACAAGTCCAGAAATCCAGACAATCCGTCCGAATCCGGATCGTCATTTGGATCCCATCTCTACTCTGTATATATAACCCTACACCAGTTGATTTATTTGCTGGCAAGGGCTGGGCACCTGATCCTTATAACAGAAGAACAATCATCATAAACACTTTTTTTGTGTTACCCTTAACTTGACGTGCAATGTATCTTTTATGGGTAGTTAGAAATAACATGAGTTGAACTAAAGTAGTGTTGAAATGTGATTGTCAAAATTGTTAAAAGAGACATTCATTGATAGCCCACATTATTATCTTGTATTTCTGTACACTTGTAATAGGACATGTATTGGTTGTATAATTAAATTTATTTGTTTTTTTTGAAGTACAAAGGATTTTGACTTTTTTTTACCAATTTTTTTTGCATAAAGAAAGGACAAGTGTGTATTGTTTGTTAATATTAAAGATCTATTTTCAGTTATGGATTGCATGCTTGGTAATTCCACTTTCTCAAGATAAACCCTCAGGAAGTCTTAGTTACCATGAGTGAATTTGTTTATAGTTGACATGTAAGGCTCCATGGGAATTATCATCCCAAGCTGAAACTATAGCCACCAGTGGTTTCACAAGTGCATTCATATCTATAGATTTGGGACTTTTGTTTTATATGGAATCTCTTTAAAAATCCTGTTTATTCCTTAATCAGTGATTGAAGATGTGGAATCTCAGTATTTGGGTCCCGGCGATGTGCTTATATTAGCAGGAAACAACTGTTCTTACCTTGTGATGCCATATTGATTCACGGAGGGTGCACTGTAAATGAAGGAATGTTAACAGGTACAGTAACCATTATCTGTAAGCAAAAAGAATACTGGGTTCATGATAAATACCACAGGATTTCTAGGCAACACATAGACTTTGTCCCAATTAACGCTGAGTCGCAGCAAGAAAATATGGGTAAAGGGTAAATTCACGTGAAAAAACTTTATATTTTTACATACTTTACCCATCAAACCCTAATTAGTTTTAATCTTTTAATCTTTCTCTGACTCTCCCCACTGAGATATAGGTACTTAAAACAGTCGATCCCTTGCCGCTTCCTCCTTCTTTTCCAGGCAATTATTGTCATTATGGCCGTGACTGTGACTCATGTAATGTCATTGTGCTTGGCTACCTTATCTTTTTTTAGGTGAAAAATGGATATTAAATCTCCGTAAGGGAGATGTACCAAGAGTGAATGTGGCTCTGGGAAAATCTACCTAAATATTTCTGTAAACCACAAATGAGTCATGAGCCCCTGTCCTGTATACACATATGAGATGAGGATGGTTCTCAAAAGTTTAAATAAATTAAATGTGTTCTGGAACTAAAAAAGGACTTTGGTTTTATAAACCAGTTTGGTATTAAGTTTAATAAATTATCCAGGGATCATAATTAACAGACATGCAGATTTCTATTTAAATTATAATTTTAAATTGCTCTTATGGAACCTTAAAAGATACCAACTACATTTCTCGTTTTCAGTATATGTAATGAGGAACAATTCCTGTTCTATTATTAAATGTAATAAAAAAATGTAATCCATTTTTATGAATTTTTATTTTAAAAGAACTTATAACTATGATGCAACAGAAATACTTAAAATGAAGCACAGGGGTAAACTGAATCAACCAACTTTGCTTCAAACTATGCTAATTTTACCACCCAATCTAGACATCCCAGCTTGCCAAATCTGGCTCTGGGCAGGTGGGGAGAGGGGGCATGCCAAGTGACGTGACGTCACTGATGTCACCAAAGGGGCAGGACGGGGGCAGAGTTTAGGGGTGGCATGTACCATGTGAGAGAAATTACATCACATTAGAGGTGTGGCTAGGGGCTGACCGGGCATGTGATGTAATTATGCCACATAAGAGGCGTGACCGGAAAAAGCAGTGGTTCTGGAGGCGGAACTCAAGGTAGGTTCGGGTTGCGGGAGTTTGAGGTGTTCTCCCGGTAGGGTGGGATACCTGCCGACAGATCTAATTTTACATTTGAAAGCTAACATCTGATTGGTTGGGGCAAAATTAGCACCATTTTTAATGATAAGAACTTTTTTTTAAATCTCCCTGAATATGACTTTGTGGGCAGTTTTCCTTCACCAGCCACTCAGTAAAGTTCTGAGTGGCTGGTGATGTCTTTTTCATATAGAAATTTCTCAACACTGTTGCAAAGAGTCATCAAGGTGTTGCACAGGAATGTCATCAATTAAATATTTATGGAAACCTTTGGGTTATTTATTTTTTTTTTGTTTGTGCTGATTCCACGTTATAAACTTTACTCCCTTCCTGTTGAAATACCCCTCGTGTCCTCCGATCATGCTCAGTGTGAGCAGCTCTCCAATCGCTGCTTGGTGTCTCCCTTTGCTATGGAGGGGAAGTAGAAGTGTTTTTGGACTGTTTGCTTTAAGGCTAGGCCCCCACTAGGGTATTTTGGTGTGCGCTTGCCCTGTGTTGCGCATCCTTTCACGGAGCATGCGATCACCAATTTTGGTGCACATCACATGAGCTGCATAGGGTAACATCAAAGCAATCACACGCGCATGCGCAGGTAGCGCACATGAATCGCATGACGTTGAATTTTGCTGCTCACGTGATTCTTGTGTGCTGCCTTGGCCTTGTTTTTTTTCACCCTAAGAAAATGACACACTTTTTTAATCAGCATTTTTCAGAAAAAATAAAAATATCCTTCAGGCTTGTTCCAAAATTAAAAGACAACTGTATTATGCTAAGCTCCGCCGCCCCTTGAGTCGGGGATCTATTCAATGGGAAAAAGTGCTTTTTACAGAGTTTGACTCCAATTGGTTAGGCCCAGGGCCAGAAAGTAAAAATAGTGTTGTAGTAATAGTAGCAGAAATGTCATAAAAATACTTAAAGGGTATGTCCATCAGTTGGTTTCTATCTGATTTACTGAAGAACAGGAGGTAATGCACTCTCTCTTACCTCCCGTTCTTCAGTAAATCTTACAGGAGAGGAGGAGACACTTACCCGCGGACCCACTCCAGCGCCGACTTCACTGACAGTCTCCTACGTGTCCTCGCTCCTTCGCACTGTGTCCACAGGTAAGTGGATTTTTGATGGACATACCCTTTAGAACAAAATCCTCAGCAACATTAGTTTAAAATGCAAATTGATTTTTGTAATAAACGTCATTTTGCCATTGTGCTTGGCTACCTTTATTTTTTAGGGGAAAGTATTCCAGTCACAAAGATTCCGTTACCTCACACAGACAGCAACGTCCCATGGAAAATACAAAGTGGTGAAGACTATAAGAAACACATTCTTTTTTGTGGAACGGAGGTCTCCAACAAAGGCACTTGCTCAGGGTCTAGTAAAAGCTGTTGTTCTTCGTACTGGTGAGTAGATATGTTCAACATCGGCTTGTTACTTTTTCGGATTTTTAGGGGGTTAAAATTGAAAATTCGGAAATCTGAAAACAGACCCTAGAAGTCAATGGGAGATAAAAAAAATGTTGTGAGTGCTTAGAGATTTGTTTCAGCAGAATTTTTTAACGAGCAGGCTACACACACAAGCGTTCTCACTATACAGTTGTGGCGAACCTACTGTATGGCCATTCCAGAGGTGGCATTCACAGCCCTTTCTGTGGGCACTCATGCCCAGCAGAGTGCACCAGAGTTTGCTACCAGAAAAGCAGATACAGAGACAGAGGGAGCTTTTATGGTAACAAGAGAAGTGAAAACAAGTATAGATTCATTCTCGCACACAACAAGGCTGGCATTGCAATACCTGGGGTTGATAGAATCCAACCTCAATCAAAGTGAGAGGAGCACACTACATCGTGTATCAAAATGTCTTGTGCAAACAATAAATGTTATTCTATAATCAATTCTATCTACTGTATCTATCTTTCTATTTGTCTATCTGAGTTGTTTTTTGTAAAGTAAACCTCAGTATTCATGTTGGCACTATGCAATACATAAGTGGGTTTGGGTTGCAGTTTGCAACTCAGTTTCTAAAAGGTTCGGCATGACGGCCCTATGAGTATAAATAGCATATTAGTACAAGGGTCTGACGGCAACTGAGTAAATTTTAAGTTAGGTACGAGCGTTCCCGAGGCTGACAGTGAAAGTTTGTTGGCCCCGGGAATGCTCTTTTCTGTACTAACTAACTACATTTATAGTATAGTTTACCCAGCTTTAAGCTGGCTAGGAGATTGTGACATAATGATATGATTTTTTTTCTTTTGGACGGTAGTAGGGCCGCCACAAGCCCAAAATTTTTCAGCGATCAGCTGTTATTAAACAGCTGATCATGCATATGAATGAAACATGGAGTACGAGGGGGTCAGGGGCCCAGCCTCCAATCTCGCAGGGGCACGGCCCCTGCAGGTACACCCCTGATAGCAGGAATACAGTAATTAATTCAGAGGACAAAGTAGGATATAGCAACGTATTTTAAAAAGGCCATTCTTTCTAAAAGATGTTATTATGGGGGTGGAGGTTTGTTCTTTAAGTTTAGATGCAAATAGAATTGAATAGCATTGGTACACGTTCTCACACACTTTACCTTCCATTTGTGCGGGAATCAACATCAACCACATCAACATGCACTGAATCGCAAACTTATTAGCAAGCAAGCAGAAATCACACTAGTGAGGTTGATGCCTAAGCTGAAACCAAACTATATTGGATGGCAACATGTGTGAAAAGCTTGGTCACATCCGTGCATGTTTTATGCATGTAACCGCTGCTTGCGATAAGATTGTCTGCATTGCAATGACTGTATGACAATTTCTCATGACTGAGTTTGTCTGTGTGACTGAGAATGTCTGCGTGACAGAGTGTTTGCATGACTGAAAATGTATGCATTACTGAGGGTGTAGGCATGACTTTGTGTGTCTGCGTGACTGCGTGTGTCTGTGTGACAAAGTGTGTCTGCGTAACTGAGAGTGTTTGTGGACTGAAAGTTTATGCATTACTGAGGATGTGAGGCATGACTGCGTGTGTCTGCATGACTGCGTGTGTCTGTGTGACTAAGTGTGTCTGCGTGACTAAGAGTATCTGAGTGGAGAGACTGTAAGTATGTTCTAAAATTTTAGGAGTCCCATGAGCACTTTTGCCCAGGGCCCCATTTTACCAAAACTATCCCTGTTCAAGGATTCACTAATTAAATCGAGGTGTCACAAAATCGTTATTATTTGGATTTCGATCTCAATTACTATTAACTGTTCTATGCCACTGTGTAGGTTACTATAATTGTGTATAATCGATGATCGTACAATCATATTGGGCAATAAAAAAAAATTCAGACGACACAATAGGAAAAAAGTTTTCTCATGCTCTTACGTTCGCACATGCGATCCGATATCACTGAAAATCACATGCATGTCAATGTGTGGCCACATTGTATGTGCTGCGCTGCAATTCATTTTTGGAGCGCATGCGATTAACATTTTTTTGAGAGTTTCTAAAATTCTGTCAGATCCTATTAGGAACCAGGTTTGAACCATATCCAAACTGGTGAGTAGTATTGTCTGTAGCTAGCATTATAAATGCTCTGGTACAGACCTGAAAATAACAAGGCCCAGGAGCCAAATCTGGACTGTTGTTTGCCCTCTATGTTTCTGCTGCTACTAGATTCATACCTGATAGAAAAAAATCCCCCCTGCGGGCAGTTGCAGTTCTTGGTTTTTGCGATACTGGTTTGTATTACTGCATGACTAGTTAATTTTTATTTTTGCATTTAGGATTTACACAGCAAAAGGAGACCTTGTGAGATCTATTTTTATACAACAAACCTGTGAACATTAAGCTGCATAAAGAGGCCATTAGGTTCCTTTTATACTTGTTGTCATTGCTTTGTTGGGAGTTGCATACACTGCTGTAATTTACACAAATCTGGGGTAGTTATCTGTAGTTTGTTAATATTTATTTTATTTATGGGCAGAGAATGGATTTAAGTTTTAAGTTAACGTGAAGATCCTTTGGAAGATGAAAAGTATATAAAGAATTATCTGGGGAGAGTTGAGAAGCTGTAACCTGACATCTATTATCCTATATTTAAATTATCTTAGTAGTTACTGACTTTTGCAAACATTGAGTGTATTTCTGTTTTCTGTGATGAAGTTAACCAAATTAAGTATAACCTGTTATTATTCCCTTCCCAATGTTAGCCTCTGACTGTGGATATACATATGACAAAAAAGTTGAATTGCAATGGGTGCACTGTGCTAACTGGATCAGATAGAATGGGATTTGCACTTATTTTCCCGATAGCCCAGAAAATTGCATCTTGTAGTATGCTTTTTGGCCACTAGTAGCACTCCCTGTAGTGCTAATATACAGAGCCTTAAACTAGGCCATATTTATAAGGCGCAGTTTCATTTTTAGCACACTGCACCTTAAACAGGTCATTACCATGATCGCACGTTTAACATCAACGATTGCGACCGTAAATTTACATCGTAGATTAAGGATAAGCCATTAAATACCATTGCGGTATTATCGCATGGAATTCTACAACGGGATGTTCGTAGATTTCTGAACATTTGTCGTAAATATCCTATCGTGCCATACATTATGTGCCGTGATCGTACATTAATGATAACCAGCGGTATCGCAAACTTGTAGAGTGTCTGCTTATTTTCATGACAACCAATAGTTTAAAAAGTGTAAATTCAATAAAGTAAAATTTTGCATCTCTTTTATTTCTTTATTCCAGTTGGTGCTTAGTAACAGCTAATGATGTTTATAATTAATAACAGTATTTTTAATAATCTACCATGTCATTTTTTTACACAGGCCAGTATAACAGAATACAGTGCTGATGTCGTTTCTAATGCTAACCATAGCTGTAAATCCTGCACTACACAGCTTCTTTGACACTGGTTCTTCTCTATGCTCAAACAAGGCTGAAGAAACAGGGCATTTCTGCATTAGTCCCCAAAGGATCAACATAGCTGGGCAGCTGAACCTTGTCTGCTTTGATAAGTAAACAAATATGCGTTTCAATGTTATATGTGGAGTACTGGGGTACATGTTTAGGAGAGTTTAAATCATGGGGAAAGGGTATCAGATACAGTATGTTATTACTGTACACTAAACTCTTGAAGTATTTTATTAGTCAAAGCAAAGTTAGAAAAGATTTCTTAACAGTGTGAAACTGTGGAACTGTCTTCCACCAGATTGGCAATGGCATTTCATTGAAATAGCAACTTTCTGTTTGCAATGTGAAGCCAGGAAGGAATCCCCCCCCCCCCTTTTTTAGCTGGGTTTTTTGTTTTGCCTTCCTGTGGATCAACTGTTAGGTAGGGTTAAAAGGAGGGTGAAGGTTGACTTGAAAGACGTATGTCTTTATTCAACCTCAATTACTATTTTACTTTACAACACGTATTCATGAAACAGATAATTACAGATAAAATAACAGAAAAAGGCTTATCATTTTAGGGAGATGCTTATTTAGATAATGTTATGTTACAAAGTGTTTTTTTTAGTGGTAACATTATATTGATACCAATGGAGGACTAATGGTTGGCCCATATTTGATATTTGTTATTAACGTAACAAACTATCAAAATCTCTTCCCACTGTATAATCTTGCTAAAAAAATGCTTTTAAGGGTATGTCCCACCCTTAAATAAAAAACTGGTTACATGTCGGTTACCTGCAACCAACCCCTTCATACTGTAAATTAAGTTATTGACTGTTGTTTCCCATGCTTCCTCCACTGCACATGCTCAGGTTTATAAAAGCTTATTGAGCAGAGAGAGGAGACAGATACCTTTGCCAGAATTCAAGAGAACATATCATGAAATATCTGGTCCAAATGCATGTAATGAATGGGAAAAACAGCATTAAGATTGCGGGCAGATAACTTAAAAGTCACCACTTTTGTTTTTTTTTTTAAGGTGGGTATGCCTTTAAGCTGAGCTTTGTGATTTCCAAAAACATTGAATGTAATGCAGCATATTGACTGTGTTACATAATTAATCTATATCGAACATTTCCTGAACCATGAGACCTGAAAGCAATTTTCTGGGTTCCTTGGCAGCTCTTTAGAGGGGGGGGGGGGGAGGGCTCTCCTGTGCATCCCAGAAGTCTTCTGGTGAGGACGGGAAGGGGCAGATTAAGGATTACACACAGACTTCTCCTACTCTTCATGTTTCTGGACCTCTAGAAGGCACTGCTGGCCAACCGTAGGAGCTGAGGAGAAATGTAAGGATTTCTTACACACACAATGGAGCCAGCAATGGGGTATTCTTAGTTGGGGGGTCATGCCATTTACGTTTAAGAATTCTTTAGATGTGTTTGTAAGCTAGATTCTTTAGACATCATGAAGGTAAACCTTTCAAATTTAATGTTACTTCTTGATGCCCAACAGTACCTTGACAGAGATTCACTAGGTTACATGGCATTGTTTCTTCAGAGGAAAGCGGCAAGATCTTTTTATTATGACTGTGAATTTTGTGCTGGAAATTATAGTTGACAATTTTGGTACTGCATTAAAAGACTGAATGTGTTGGTATAATGCTGTATAGGCCCTAATTACTACATTCCTTATTTGTTTTGAAAGATTCTACTCTATTATCATTTGCCATGTCTTTTCATCTATTAACTAATCCTAATAATTACACTATTCTTACATACTAGCACAATTAGCAAGACTGAAAAATAGTCCACAAAGTTCACCCGCAATGGCTGCCTACATGTTTTACATTAGCTATTACCTCATAGTTTTTGTCTAAAGATGTATTAATTCCCCAGCTGTAACTTCCTTCCTATCTAGAAGATACAGCAGCTTCACAAAACTTATTGAGTTCTGAAGTTTGAAAAAATCCTTTGTATCCGCAGATTTTTTAACCAGGTTAATTTACAACCGTGACACCTCCATATTCCTAATCTTTATCATTATAAATGGATTAAAGCGCCAGGTTGGGCCATCTCTAATCACATTAAAAAAATTATTTAAAAATAGCAGGTCCATCAGTTCAACCCACAATGGCTGCCTATATTAATACTAGCTATGACCTCATATTTATTTGTCTACACATATATTTTTCCTAACCTGCATATTATCATCTGAGATGGTGAAATCTGCTGTATCTCATACATATGTCCACCAATCAATTAGCAATGTTTCTGGAGGGCACCCAATAAGTATCCCCATGTTCCAGACCATGTAGGACAGAGAACTTCAGTGTTTACTAATTTTCCTAATAACTGATAATTATGTACCCAGGACCAGTGTATAAGTTAGATCCCTTTTGTGCCTCTAGTTTTCAGAAATACATTATTTCAGCTCTGGAAATATTTTACCCGTGGGGACCAGTGCTGGGAGCTATGGCGAGCTGTCTCTCCATTATCTTGCTGGATGGTGTAAAATGCATGGAGATCCATTAGACATGAAAATGTTTGAAGAACAGGCTGGGTAATTCTTGTTTTACTACATATACCAAAATAATAATTATTTATTAATGTAGGCGTTGCAAAATGTTAAATGGAAAACAATAGCAGTGCCGACATATTATTTGGTCATATTTATAAAGGTTTGTTAACTTTTCACCTCCATTATCGCTGCCTTTTCACCAATTTTGGACTTTTCAGCTATTATAAAGCCTTGATAACCAGAGGCGAAGTCATTACCGCTACTTTTCGCCATACTTCGCTGCGGTAACCGCTCGATCATATTTTAGTCAAGCCAGCATTCAAAACCGCCAAGTCTGAGGTGGCGAAAACACAAGTGGCCATTTATACTTCCAGCCTGCCAATGGGTCCATGGAAGGTGTCGTACATTGTGGAGGTTTCTCTAATACTAATAAGTACCTAGGGGGGTGTCAGAATATTTTACACATTTTTTTGGGGTTAATACACACTGACCACTTTTGGAACACATGTGGTGTTTTTTTCAAGCAAAAATATAATAATAGTGAGGCGAATTTTCTCTTTTTATTAAAGGGAATGTCCATCCCAATATATATATATTATACTTTAAAACAAGTCATCATCCCCCATCAAATCTGTTCAGCCAATTTGAAGATACATACATTTTTCCACATGCTTTTTGAATACCAGAGCAGCTCACTGGCGAGATGTAGGAGGAGGGCTGGAGTGAAATCTGGTTGGGGGTCAGGATCTCCTTTTTGGTCTACCTACTGTCTAGTAGGCAGGCTTACCTGCCCTAGCCTCTTCTAACCGGACCCCCCTGAGGTTAAGCCTGGAAGTTCATCACCACCCCCCAACATTTGCCTCAGCCATCGAGCTCCTTCCCCAGCCCATCCTCCCAACACTTTCTTTGCAGCTAGTCAGCTTTGCCATGTCTTCTAATATACTCAGGCCACGCTTATAAACATGATCTTGGCAAGCTATATACCTAAAATGGTGAACGATGCATGTGCCGCCTCTCTCGTTATATCCACACATCACAGCGTGTGATGTCATGCATCGTGTGCCCGTCTCCAGACTTACAAAGGATCACTGGGAACGGGCGCACGAACAGGAAGCCAGGTCAGACTTTAATGTTGAGACCCACCGCATCAGTCGGGGTAGTGCAGGTTATAAACGCACACAGCCCACACACACCCTCCCACCATCCGGATCCATCCTCGGTCCCCTGCATCATAGCGTAAAATCCTTTTAGGATATGACAAGATGCCCCTGCCCAACCTAAATGGCCATATTATTTTAAATAATAATATCTAACTATACTTACAGCCCTTCGTTCCCGCTGCGCTTTCTCATGACGTCGCCGTGTCTGTGCCAATTATTTTTACGCTAGGATTTTATTCACAAAACAACATTGGGGTTAGATGGGCATCTCATTCTGAGGTTCAATAGCATCAATTAAATAGTCATGTTTACCATCTTAGCACTGAAATTAGAAGTTATATAAACAGACAAATCTTTCCTTGTTGTAAATATGCTGTTTGTTCAATTTTCTTCCAAAATAATACCTTGGCAACTAGAACACAAATTCAAGCAACAAGGCTAAAATTCTGCTGTTTTTAACCATCAGAGACTCTATAGCTAATCTTCCTTCCTTCATTATGTCTAATACTAATTATCAACACCCAATGCCCCCTGTTACAGCACAAACATGGCAACATCGCATGCAGGTTGGTAATTTTTTTATGGTTTTAAACAATTTTGATTATTTACAGGTACTTGAACATCAAATAGAACAAGGAAAGAAATGGGAAATCTATTTCATGTACCATAGTAAAACCTGCACCCAGACCTTACAAGGCAAGTTTAATATATTATTTGGATTTCCTTTTAATTATATAACATTTCTATTGCTGGGTTTAGTCGGCTGCAAAGTACAGTACTGTGTGTTATTTGTGTTAAAGTAAAACTTGGCAAATATTTGGTAGACTTTAACTGGGCTATATTTAATAACTTGTGGTTAGTTGTAGAAGTAAAGGCCATGGTCATATATTTACAATTAGAGATGGGATCTGGTATCCCACTTGGAATGAACATCCGACACGGAACTGCTCGGTTCGAATTTGAACCTCGGAACCGAGCGGATCATTCAGATTTGGAAAGTTGTACAAGGTTATTTTCTGCAACCCACGGAAATAACCTTGTACTTTGATAACCCTCGAAATATGTGGTGTTTCGGATCTTCGGGTTTTCCCCTCCCTGTTCCTTAAATCCGAAAACGAACGAAATTTACAACCTGGTGACCATTCAGATATAGCGTGTACTCATGTACTGGAATGGTATTGTATAGACTGATACGTTCATATAGTATGTTTTGCTATAATAATTTTATGATCTCATTGTAATGTCCGATTGGGGTGTAAAACTCAATATCGTTTAAGGTGCGGTATTGCTATTTATACGATACACATATAGGACATCCGACTATATAAAATACCTTGTATTTGTCATCAAAGAAAATCTTTACAAATTGAATCTTTTAAATGTTTCCAATGGTGTTAAAATGCTTGGTTTTTCCCTGTGTAGGTTTCTCTGGAAAGCATTACTATTCTTTCACCAGTTTCCCTTACCTCTGCCTTCAACGCATGTCGTTCATTACTCAGTATCTGGAGAAACTCACCTTACAGTGTTTTTAAAGGGAGCTCCAGAGATCGTTATTCAGCTCTGCAAATCAGAAACAGGTAATTTAAAATTTAAGAGATGTAGTATAGATATTATAGTATAGGTATTTGAGGTTAGACATTTCCTGTCTAAATTTTGATCCAGAGGAAGGCAAAAAACCCCACCAGAATTATGAATGAGGAAAAAAATTCTTCCTGACTCCAAGTGACAATTGGAAATATCCCTGGGTCAACTCTGCTTTATAGTATAACATACCAGTAACCTCTCGACATTTTTTGGTTTTTAGAACTCATTCAGCTTTCTTTTGAAACTATCATGAACCTCAATCAACAACTTCTAGTGAAACAGTTCCATAGTTTTACCATTCTCACAGTGAAAAAACATTTCTCGACGAACTTGAAGAATAAATTTATTTTCTTCAAATCTTAAGGGATGTCCTTGTGTCCTCTGACATGTTCTTTTAGTGAACATGCCCCAGATAGTATTGTATGGCCCGTTAATGTATAGTATTATGTAATAGTATTTGAGGTTGAATAAAGACATCGTCCATCCATGTCCAACCCATCTAGCAATATCCTCATTTCTGCCTAACTGTTGACCAGAGGAAGGCAAAAAAAACCCACCAATTATGAAGGGGAAAAAATCTTCCGACTCCAGTGAAATCGGAAATTTCCTCCCTGGATCACCACTTTATGTATAATACCAGTAACTTGCAACATTTCTTGTTTGCAGAAAACTCATCCAGCTTTTTTTTGAACTGACCAATGAACCTTCATTACAACGTCCACTGAAGACAGTTTCCATGCTTTACCGTTCTCACAGTGAAAAACCTTTCCGAGCTTGAAGCCTAAACCTTTTTCTTCAATTCTTAAGGGATGTCCACTGTACTTTGACATGTCTATTGGTGAACAATGCCCCATATAGTTTATTTGTATAGCCCCGTTAATGTTATTTATACACAGTAATCATATCCCCACGCAAGCGTCCTTTCTCCGCGTACATAATTGTAACTTTCCAGTCTCTCTTCATATCAAGTCCCCCCAATCCCTTATAATTTAGTTGCTCTTCTCCATTTCAAAGATGTCCTTTTTGGTACACAGATTCCAAAACTGCACGCATATTCCAAATAAGGCCTTACCAATGTTTGAATCACATTTTTCTCCTTTAATCCATAATCTCTCCTATACAAGACAATATCTTGCTGGCTCTAGCTGTTGTGCTGCCTGGCACTGTGTGTTATCCACCAATCTCCAAGATCCTTTACAACAGGGATTCACTTAACACAGAGCCATTTTAGTAATATAGTACACAGGGATTTTTAACGTCAAAATGCATCACATTTATCAACATTGAATCTCATCTGCCACTAGCAAAGTTTTTAATGGTTGACAAATTTTTGTGTCATCTGCAAACAAAGAAAGTGAGAATAACCCACATCCAAATCGTTAATTAAACAGACAAATGAAGCAGCCCCAACACAGAGCCCTGTGGCAACCCCACTTTGACTTTAAATCCCCATTACACAACTACTCTCTGCATCCTATCTAACTTCTATTCATGTACAAAGTTGCCTCCCCCTGCCAACAGACTTATACATTAGTCGCCTATGAGGGACTGTATCAAAAGCCTTAGCAAAATCCGAGTACAGTATACTACATCTATTCTATCCAGAGTCTAAATTCCTCTCACTTCTCATAAAAGCCAGCAATTATTTTGACAGATCTATCCTCCTAAATCCATATGACTATTTCTTACAAGGTCAGTTCTTGAAACATACTCTAGAATATGCTTTCATACCCACTTTCTAGTATCTTCCCCACCACTAAGGTTAAACTACAGGCCTATATGATTACTTGGCTGTGAACGACTACCATCTTTAATATTGGAATTACATCCAGCTTTTCGCCAATCCAGAGGCACACTTGATTGGAAAAAAGGGTAGTCTTTATCACCAGGTATTTAAAGGTATAAAGTACCCTCCTCCACTTGTCATTAGCTTCCTTCTGCTGTAATGGAGATCCATCCTCCGTCTCTACATATAAGCATATGTTCAGAGAAATCAGACAGAAGTACTCCATACAACCCAATTCATTCTAATTTGTATTTATTAGCTTAGTGCCACACTACAGTACATGTTTGGACCACTACTTGCCCTTATGTCTGTTGACTTTTCTCTGAAGATGATTCAGGTAATTACAGGCCAGTAAGTTTAACTTCATGTGTAGGAAGATACTAAAAAGTTTGAAACGAAGCATATTCTAGAGTATGCTCCTATTTGTCTCACTTTTTGTCTGTAATGAGCTTAAAAAATCTGCATACTTTCAATTTGCAAAAAGCATACAGTCACATTTTGGTAATACTGTCCTTTAAGTTGCACATCAGTGGCTAGGGGCACCTGAAGTTTAGAGGCAGCTGAAATTTGGTCCCTTTTTTGATGTATAGCTAATATTTGAAACAGTTTGTGTTTTTTGCTGTTCAAAAATTTCCCCTCTCTCAAATGTAAAAAAAGTTATTTGGGTTCTGGCTTGGTTTGAAGGTCGGGGTTAGGATTCCAGTCTTTGTGTGCTATAGGCTCCTGAGATGTACATCTGTGCATTGGATATTGGAAATTCATTAGGTTTCAGGGAATTGTTGCTACGAGCGATTGATTTTGGGGATAGATTTGCCAAACAAATTAGCTTGCTTTTATGAAGAGGTGTATAGGAATAATGACTTAAAGGAAGCAGTAGAGATGGTACTAAGATGTAGACATGTGATTTTGTGAATATTTTTGATACTGTGCTACAATAATTAATGTAATAAAGAATGTTATCTTGAAAGCACATTTGCACATGGATAGAAAATAATTAAAAACATAGGTACAAGGAGTAGTAGTTTCAGTGCTAAGTCATTTACATTTATATATTTGGAGATTTTTGAGATAATATATTTTGGACGCACCCAGTGATTCAACAATATACTATAGTGTGTGCGGGGGAACTATCTATTTCTGAGATATATGATTATCAATATTTTTTTTGTGTACACAGCCTTTTTATACCAACATTTTTGTTTAATCTGTAATTTTACATCATATATACTTATTTTTATTCTTGCCAGTGCCTCATGATGTTTATGATAAACTGGATACCTATACAAACAGGTTTTTAGAGTCATTGGATTGGCATATATCGATTACTACAAAAAAAAGCATAGCAAATTACAGGAACTGAAAGGTAAGTAGTGCTACAAATTATTGAAATTATTTAAGAGTTTCCCCACTCATCATAAATAGACTTAGGGGCTATTTATAGGTTTGTGTTAAATTTTTCGCCTCGGTTATCGCAGCCTTTTCCCCAAATTTGACTTTTCACTATTTTAAAGCTGTGATAACCAGTGGTGAAAAGTCATTAGCGCTACTTATTGCTTTTCACAATACATCGATGTGGTAACAACTCACCATAAAAAAGTGTTTTAATTGCGTTCAGCCATTCAATCGCCAAGTCTGGAGTGGCCAAAACGCATAATGCCCTTTATTTAGCCTGCCAGTGGGTTCATGGAAGGTGTCAGACATTGGGATGTGTAAAGGTTCTAATTCAATCCAGGTCTGGTATATCTGTTGTATTCATTTAGATCAACTGACTTAAAGCTTAGTCTTGAAGACGTTGCGCTCGTTCGCTAGTCATCGACTGCCTTTCTCATTCCGATTGCCTGTACAGAATCTGTTGCCAATTATGTACTCCGAAAGTCCCAATTAGCATATCACAGCCAGGTGTTAGGGACCTTCTCGAATGCAAGGCCCAATGCATAACACCTTGATTCAGAAGGTCCCTAACACCTGCTGTGATATATAATTGGGACTTTCCAGGGTACATAATTGCCAACAGATTCTTGTATATGTCATTCTGAATTGGGAAGTCCGTGGAAGACAGCAAAACATCTTCAAGAACTAACCTTTTAGTCCAGTTGACTAACTGAATACGCAGATAAAAATTGAGTGTTTCTCAATACTAATAAGTACCCAGTGGGGAGATAGACTGTTTTCCAGCATTTACTGTACAACGTCTGAGATTTTGCTTTTTTAAAGGGCATGTCCACCCCCAAAACTAAAATTTTAACCCACTACTGGCCCCACTCTGTAGTTTAGAATAAACTAACCTTACATCCTCTGCCCTTGGTTCTCCAATATGCCTTTTCAAAGTCCAGAAACTGAAGATCCAAGCTGTCGGTGACGCCATCTGTTCCATGGCCATCAGGTCTTAGGCATGCGCAGTACCCTCCCCCCCACACACACACACATCCGGATCCATCCTCAGCCATCGTTGCCTTAGCGTGAAATCCGTTGGGAGTAAGGTAGTAACCACTGCCCGCCCCAAGCGCCACAATTTTTTCTTCATTACCCCTCCCTTCCGATCCCTACATACAGAGCATTCTCTCCTGCAGCGTATTCCATCCACCGACTTTACCACAATTTTTTTAAACTTTAACTATTCTTATAAAGTTTTTAAAAGGCGAAAATACCATAGCAAAAAGTAGCACTAATAATGCTGAAAAAGTTCAGCACATTGGTTAATAAACACTGAACACCTTCTGTGTTATATAAAAAAATAGCCTTTTTTTCAGCAAAAAATATGATAGTGCAAAACTCATTTAGACAAGTTTTGCTTTTTTATTAATGCATATGATAGTGTAAACCTCATTGAGGTGAATTTTTTTATTTATTATACTAGGACAGTTGCTTATTTTTTTACTATTTTCAGCAAACTGCAGCTAAATATCAACCAGTTACATTAATATGGGAACATACCACATTGCCGTGTAAGAATACAAGTGTTACTTGTATGGGGAAGGAGTGAAAGAAATTAGACAGTGACAGAGGCCATATAGTAGCACAAATAAAAACTTATTGCACAAGTAATTGTAAGCTCTAAGGGGCAGGGACCTCTTTCTCATGTTACATGTTTTAAAGCACTTGTATATTTAGAGTGATGCTCATACTTATTTATATATTTAGTATTTATTTACTGTCCCCCTTGTATGACTTTTTGTATTCTATACTGTACAAACGCTGCATGCCCTAGTGGCCTATATAATAAACATATACATACATATATATTATAAGGTAAAATAAATGTCAAAATATCACCCGGCTTTGTACATCCCACACTAAGTTTCCATATTTTATCCAGGGGCATAACTGCAGAATATCACAGGGCCACCGAAAAAAGGAGGCTGGACCTGACACCCACCCCCCTCCCCAAAGATCCATGCTCAGCTGTTTTTAACAGTGGCCACTCATGATTCACTGTGGATATGTGTTTCTTTTGACAGTTTGCCTTGATATTTTGTCTATGTTTGGATTATGGCTAAATAGTTCAACCATGATCTCATAGACAATCACTCATATAAGTTTCTATATTTTTCACATTATATATCTGTGGGAAGATAAAATATTCCCTTTTAGCTGGACTTGAATTATTGTGTGTAACATTGGGCAAAATGTTTCTGGTTTTCAGAAACTTGCAGGAATGTCAGTGAGGTAATTCGAGTGATTTAAGGACTGCTGCCCTAACCCACAACCAGACATAATCAGGCGCCAGTACTCCTACACGCCAAACACTCACCCTCAGTAATTTATGATGATGTATTAATATGACACCATTCAAAAATGTCTCCATTGGCAATATATTTGGATTTTGTGGAGGGGGCTATTTTTTGTTTGTATGAGTAATGCCTTATTAGTTTTTTCTGGAGATAATTACATATTAATATACTGTATCATTGGAGGTTGTATAAGATATCTGTCCATCTAGTCCACCTTTATTACCCCTACCCATAATGCCTGTGTAACCAGTTAACTATACACATAGTACCTTGGTATTGGAGATTGTATAAAGAGTAAGACATATGTCCATTAGTCCAGAATTAAGGCCTGTGGACCACCATGTAGCCCGCTGACTGCCCCCGGCCTGCCCCTCAATACTAGACCTGTACCCTTCCCCCCAAAAAAAGCGTAATATTTGGATTGTTCTAAGGCTGGATAATATTATTAATTTAATTAAAGGGTACTCTAAAAAAAACAGCAGATCCACTCTTTTGGATTTAAATCTGATCTGTAGATTCTGAGAAATCATCATTTGAAACTCAGCATTTACAGGGAAGACCTGTCACTCAGAACAAAAAATTGCTAATATGTGACCCATGCTTGACCTCTTTGCCTGTCTGCCAGCACACTTTCTGCAACATTTAAGAGAATCAGCAAAAAAGAAAAAAGGGAGAGGGAGGGGGAGATGTATAAGCAGAGCAGTGTCCATGGTGAGGCTGTGCAGAACCTATAAGTGTTGCAGACACTACAAGAAGACAGTGAGTAAGGGAGGGTGGGGGAATTAGGAGTATTCAATAAACATTAATCTTAATGACAAAGCAAGCACAGATACATAGTGAAGTACCACCATTTACTTTTTTCAATTGTAGTTTCAGAAATATAAAGTTTCAGTGAGTATAGTATAGTATAGAATGTATGGAATGGATTTAAATATTACGTATTACTAGATTATTGTTTTCTATTAAAATTGCAGGTATATAAAAAAGTCCAAAAACCAGGTGTTATAAATGTAATCTTTTCATAAATAAGTTTTGCAATCTCTGTATAAGAATTGAGTTGAATCTACTGGTCTGGGCCTGCGGAATTTAATTGCCCACCCTGAACTATTCCAACCATTAACACTACCCACAAACAAATGTCTGTCTAACAGTTACATACCGTATATACTGAGTTAAGTCAATTTTTCAGGCTTTAAAGGGCATGTCCACCCCCAAAACTGTAATCCCCCCAACTACTACTGGCATCATCATGTAGTTTAGTGTAATCCTTACCTCACATCCCAGCTCCATAGGTTCTCCTTTAGTGCCCCACCAAAGGTCCCCCAAAAACTGCCCACCAGGAGCTAGCAGAGTCCATAAGGACTCTGCCTCCTACCTGGCCTCCGGAGAATTTTGGCATGTGTACTGCAGCCCTTCTCCCCCTCCCTTTCCCTCCTCCTCCCTCCCGTTCTACTATCCCTCCCCCTAGCATAAAACCCCTTTAATACAGTATTCCCCCATGTCTCCCACCCAACCGCATGGTTTTTATTTTTTACAAAGCTCCCCCAAACTCTTACTTCCACCTCTCATCTTCCTCTGCTGCACTGAATGACCGGCAGCCGCGTCGTGATTTGCGCTCTGATTGGCAGCCAATCATAGACGCGACTGCCGGTCCCGCCCCTCTGCTTGCATTCTCGCAACAGAGGCCGGCAGCACGGCGAAGGAAAGAGGGGAAGTATAAAAGTTTGGGGGCTTTCTAAAAATAAAACCATGCGTTGGGGCTGGGGGACCAGGGGAAGGCAATATTAAAAAATAGAAATAAGGGTGGACATACCCTTAAAGTTAGCCTGAAAACCTAACCTCGACTTATACTGCAATTGCAGATAGTAACCAGTAGGTGGCGATTGTTTAACCCAAGAAAGTTACAGGAGCTGATCTGCCTTTACACTTGCTGCTTCCTGTGTCTGGCTGCTGGACTCACTCAGCACTGTCCTGACTCTCATCTGGATACTGTAATCTGATGGGTCTCTCTCAGTTTGGGGCATAAAAAAGCTTCTAGTACAGTGCAACTGACAGCTTGAAACTACAACTCTCAGGTGACTGTTTAACTATTTGGATCAGAGTCCTTTACTATAGGTGGGGTCAGATGGCCCTTTACTATATGGGGTCAGAGGGCCCTTATATATATGGTGTCAGAGGCCCTTTATCTATATGGGGGTCAGAGGCCCTTTACTTTATGGGGTCAGCGGGGCCCTTACTATATAGGGTCAAGGGCCCTTTACATATGGGGTTCAGAGAATTGTAATAATGGTAATCTTAATTAAAGTTTACTGAACCTGCCACTCCACATGTTTAGAAACTGAAACTCCCAGCAACAAAGCATGCTGGGAGTTGTAGTCTCCAAACATCTGGAGTGCCAAGAATTGGGGGTTACTGTACTGGATTGGCTGTTACTGTTGGGATTCATGTATGGGAATTCTGCTGTCCATTTAAAGGGCACTAATTTCTACCCTCGGCTTATATCGAGTCAATCAGTTTTTACAAATTTTTCAGTAAAATAGGTACCTCGACTTGTACTCGGATCGACTATTCGATTATATACGGTAGTAGCATAATATTGGAAGTTGAAAAAAGGCATCCATCCATCTCGTCCAACCTTATAAACCTACCCATAATGCCTTCTACCAGTTACAAGTAATATAGTGTTGGAGGTTGTAAAAGACATCCATTCGTCTAGTCCAACATTTCTGCCCCTACCCATAATGTCTGTCTACTAATCACATAATACAGTATGGAAGGTTGAATAAAGACATACCCACTTCTATCCACACACTTTTGCCTCAGTATAGGCCAAAGGTCAACTGCACACAACCCCTGTGGTGCAGATCCAAAACTTCCCCTTCCAGGGAAGTAAGGTTACAACTAAAGTCTAGCTCCTCAGGGACATTTATTCCATTTTAGCCTACCTATGTTACCTTTACTTGTAATTTAACAGAAAAAAGTGGGTGGAGTTGAGACAAGACTTACTATTTGGGCTTGTAGTTTGTATTATTGAACTGGGGTCATATTACATCTGCTCAACACCATCCCACTTTGCTATTTACACCATAACCAGATTTACACAGTATATCGTATATGGTTATTTTAATTTGCAATGGATAAGTCCACTCACTCCCACTTCTTCCTCTTCCTTTGATTCTCTATGTTACCCTAACTAGATTGTAAGCTCTACAGGGCAGGAGCCTTTCCTTTCCTGTTGTGGCAGCTTAAGCACTAATATATTTATAAAATGTATGTATTTGTTCCCCTTGTATTTGTTATTCACCGCTCTGCATCCACAAGTGGCACTATTAAATAAACTATACAATACAACTACATCAAGAGAAACTAAGAGCTGATTAGGTCTGGCGGTCACTTGATTAAAAACTCACAGCACATGCTGCTTGTGCTACCTTTCAAGCGCAAATTATATTCATTATCTTTCTAGCTTTTATTAGATATGTTAGCTGTTTTAAAGTGAAGTTTTCCTTTAAAGTCTGTCTACCCTGCCAATCATGTGACATAGTGAGAATGCTTTTTGTTTTTTCCAGTTTTTGCTGCTAGTTACAAACGAAATGATCTCTCAATATTTTTCTTTTTAGGGATGAGGTGGAAAGAAATCTTACATTTTTAGCACTCCTAATATTGGAAAATCGCCTTAAACCAGAAACCAGCGCAGTGATACAGGAGCTTAAAGAAGCCAAGATAAGGATGTTATGACAGCAGGTAAACTTTGTAAAACACTTTTTGCTGATTTTAAATTGTTACTGTAGTTTTATTAAAGGGGAACTGTGTTCTCACATACAAGTGGCATTTATTAAAAGGGCAGACTACTTACTACCTTTAAAGGACTCATGATCAAGTCTCAGCAGAAGTCTGTCCAAAGTTACCGCAGTATGGGCTATATTTATAAAGCCGCGGTTCTCGCAAAAGAACTATATCGTTATTTTACGACCGATATCGTTATTTTAACAATCGTTAAAAGTTATAGCTTTTGGGGGTGGGGCTTACACACAGCTTATTAACACATGCCTGATACAGAGACACAGAGACAGGGTAGTCTGACAGTGTAACTTAAGATCCAAGAGATAGAGACACCATGCTTATCTGTTTGAAAGGTATCTTTGTTTGAGAGATATCTTTTTAATAAAGGGAATTATAGGGAGACTAACTTTACTCTTTAAAGACAAAAAAAGTTACGCTGATATTTTATTTTTATTTTTGCCTAAGGGATAATCTACAACAGGGTTTAATATTGGGATATAAAACTGCTGGCATGATCCTTAAAACAGCAAAAGTTATCATCTAGAGGCACATGAACCTGAACAATGACAACCCTGCATCATTACCTGGAAACACCTCATTGATAAGGAAGAATGCGGCACCAATCATATGTAAGGCTTGAAATTTAAATAGCAATGCCAGTAAAAATGTGTTTCAGTACAACCAATGCAAGGGATGACATTGGGGAGAAAAAAGGACAAGACAATCTTTTACTGTAAAATACACTGTTTATTATCTAAAATCCACGACTGTTCTGTTTTGTTGGTGGCTATTGGGTGGATCGTACTAATTATAACGCCTCTTTATTATTTATAAACATTATTCTCCACTGTGAAAGACCCAAAAGATTTTACAACTAACAAATATATTACAAATAACCATTTAAATACATTTTTGACCTTTTTAGAAAAAGTTGCAGTTCCAACCAGCAAACAAACCATAGGCTATAATTTTCTCAGAAATGAACAGTTTGTTCTGTCGTAACCGACCTTTATCTTCAGGGTTCACATGAAATTCCAATTAATCGGAATAACACATCTGGATCCTTTCACTTTGCAATGGCGGGAATCCTTTTCAGAATTATAATACGAATTTCTATGAACATGTGCCAAAAGTAGTATTGCAGGGAGGGAATTTCACCCTAACAAGGCAACTGTTGGTTTTTTTTTGTCTGGGTTTACCTGCCTAAGATCCCACTACCAATGACAACACAAACCATTAGAGAAGTGCAAGATTGCAAAAACCGGCCTCCACCTTCATATCCAACAGACTTCTTTATGCAAAACTTACTTGCGCTTTTTCTGCATTGGCTGTGTGGTGCTATTACAAAACATTTCTTGACATGGCACAGGCACTGCTAAAAGTCAGTGTAAAACCCATGCTACCCGAAGTATCCTGGTTAGCATCACGTTTTTACAACTGATGATGGCTTTTAGTTATTATTATTGCTTCGCATGGCCACACCTTAAATTGTGATGTATGCCTACAAAAAACAGGGATTGTAGTAGACTGATGCAAACCATTTATATAGAATACAAACTCATTTCTTACAAGAAAATGTATGATTAGATGACCATTTTTATGATTTTGTGAAAGGCACTAAAAACTCTTATTATAAATACAATATTTTACTGCCTGAGAAAATGCCAACACGCTGAAAGATACTTTTAACTACCTTCAGCAAACTATCTATTAAGATAAAATCAAGCAACACTAGATAGATGGCCGAATTCCCAAAGTTCGGTCTGTTTCGAACTTTCCAACTCTATGGAAAGTTCAAAAAGTTTAAAAAAAGGACCCCCAACTAAGTCATAAATAGTTTGAAAGTTGAAATGAAATAAAATTAAAATAGCAATGGATAACTTAATGCAAAGGCCTCGGACCTCTGGAAATGGTTCTGGAACAGTGTTTGAATATCCAGAACTTAAAAAACAAATTTTATTCCCACGCGTGACTATTTTCAATAATGTATCCCATAAACGATTCAAATATCGTTCAATTTTTTGAATTCAATAACTATCAAAGCGGAAAGTTCAAAATCCAAGAAATCCGGTCAGGCGGATGTTTTTGAGAAGTCTGAGTTCGGCTTGAACTCGGGTTTCAGTCTCGAGTTCTAAGTCCATCTCTAGTACACACAAGTACAGAATTTTTTGGCAGACCGACTGATTTTCCATGTTGTATTGGTGGTCAGGCCTGAAAAACCAAGTACAGACCAGTACAGACGAACCGGACAATGGTTATTCTGGTGTAAATCACGCCGATTGTGCATCACTCCTACCGGCCACATGCTTGAATCGTGAAAAGCTCAGCCACAGTATACTTTTCTGTTGTCGTGCCCAACCAGACATTCAAAATTTGTATAAACAATACAATAAACATGCTTATAGCGCGCTCCGAATTGCCATTACAGCGGTCGACGTGAAAAATTAGTTGTTGCAATTATATCAATACTGCCTCTTTTATAAGGGAGGGTATACCCTTATGCTGGCCCATACTGTATTGATATATCAGTTGATGTGTATGGTTTCTTGTCTCTGATTTCTTGTCCAACCATAAACTTTACAGAGAATGTTTTGGAGAAGTAGATACCGAAAATAGCTGGATTAATAGAAGGCGGGGAGACAATTACGCTGTGGTACAACACATACACATTTCGTGAGGTTGCATTCTAAATGGGACATAACATGTCGCTAACTTAATACTATTGTCTTATGTCGTTAATTTCATACCATAGCTTTTATTTTATATGCAGAGTATTAACAAATATATATATGCCAACATCTTACTACATACTTTCATTAGATTCTTCTTACTGGAACAATATTTGCAAGAGAATGGATCGCCACAACAAAAATCAACCCTAATCGAAGAGTTTCAAAAACGGTAGAGTAAGTAAACATTAGCATTTCATAATTAAATGATCGGGGGGGGTTCGGGATCATTTGTTCCATCTCTTGTCATTTAGGCCTGTGTCCATTAAAGTAGAACTAATTCTAATGAAAATTATTTTTCTTAGAACACCTAATATACTGTAAGATTCTTCTCTATAAAGTTTGCATTTTTATGTGAGGAAATAGATTTTTATTTTATGGGGAAGAAGGCTTCCATGTCGTTGCCAGTAGACAAAGCCAGCCACAGGTGGTTCTTTAAGAGCCTTGTGAGCATGTGTCACTTATAGCCATTACCCTGTAACCCCAGTATTCACTGTCTTATGTCACAGATTATTTTTTTATCAGATTGGTCTTCACACCCAATATAAGTACATTGAAGCGTGTTTGTTACCTGCAGTTTATTTACCGAGGAGTTCCAAATGAATGGCATCACCATCATGGGAAATACAAATATTAGACTAAGTTTTACTGACATTTTTTAAAATATTGTTATAAAAAAACAATAATAAGCTTCTAAATGTACCTATTCCTGCAATGTTGGCTGTGGTGGCAATATGGGAGCTCATAGGTCACAGGTTCAAAATCCCCAGATTTATTAACTCCCCCATCCCCCTCCCCCATTTCTTCTTTAGCAAATGATAAAGATTCAACATGTAGTAGTGTTTAACATGGTACTTAGTTGTGTTAGGGCTACAAAGCTTTGATTTTTAGGTAGATAGATTATATAGATACAGGTTCAATTCCCCAGACCTCCCTTTATTTACTGAAATGTTTTAACATTCCTTTGTTGACAGAACTTAAAATCATGTTTACACAAAATTGCTCTAAACTCCCCTGTTTGTGTCAGCAGGATAGCAGATACTATGTGTCGGCTGTGAATGGTCTGTCAGTCTCTAGTAACAGGCTGCTGCCTTAATTTTTTTGCTCTGTTGTTTAAGCACTACGAGCACATGAAGTGCACACAACTTAGCTGGGTGTCACACAGTAAGGTGAATTAGGAGCGAAAGCTGACCCTAGGTCTCAATGGTTAATGTATAATTTACCAGCAGCTACAGCAAAGGGAGAGATGAGACACCGCTTGATGTATATGTTAAATGTTTGCTCTTTCTATTGGGACAATGTTGTCTGTGATACATTTAGTTTCCCCTTCTAAGAAATAGTGCAAAGTTTCATGTGGTTTTTCTATGTTAAAGGACACACGACACACCCACACACACACATCAGTTTCTAATACACCCACTAAATAACATCAAAGTTAAGACACCCTATGTCAGTTCCTCTTTCCAGCTTGTGTCCAGAAGCCTGGCCACATAGAACTCATGCTTCTAGCAGAGCATAGTCTCCCCTTGGCAAAGCTCCAGGGGGGGGAGCTAGATATGGGGACTTTGTCAGGGTTCAGGTCTATTAACTTAGAGACCTACTCTAAAGAGGGCTAATCTCATAATTGGGAAACATGTAAATTCTTATCTTTCTTGTGTTCTATAATTCCCCAACCCCCAGATTACCTATATTTTCTCAGTTTCCCTCCCGTTATCCCATAATATCAAGTTAAAAAAGTCAACGATTTCAATTAACCACCAATCCGGTCCTGAGACTGCATTTTCAAATCCCACCTAACACACCCCTAAGTCCCCCTAACAACATTTGTAGTGTGGCAGTGCTTACCCAAGTTTTCCAGCAAGTCTCCAATGATGCCTCCTGCTCATAAAATGCTGGCCAAATTTAAACGTTAAAAAAACAAAAGTAAGAGGGAATGAGAAACAAACAAAAGAACAGCACTGGGTTTACCCCTCCTCCCAAGCATCACCCCAATTTGTTGCTGTCAAGGGGATCGGGCTGGCAGTGTAAGGTAGTCAATCAGGCCTCTCCTAACTCACCTCTTTCCCATCCCTGTGTACTGTAGAAGTGTCCCTCACAAGAACAACGGAGACACTTGCTCCCTAAAGGCTTACTTACAGAGGGTTTTTTGTGTTTACAAAGTTAGAGGGTGACATTAGTTCTGGTGCATTAGCAGCTTGGTTGACAGAACAGATTTATATAGGGGGAAGGATTGGGAGGAATAAAAAGAGGGGCAGGAGGAGTGTGGGATCCTCTGCAGTAAATCAGGTGTATGGACGTGTCATTAGCTTCCATATCAAACTTTATATTTGGATGAATTCCATTAAGCGTCGCGTGGAACCGCGATAGGGTGTCCAAGCGGCCCCGCCCGTATTTTTTTAAGTACCTGTATTGTCCATAAGACCGCTAGTCCCCCGTTGGATGTATCAGTTCGATAAAATGGGGGTGATCAGAGAAGGTAGGGGTGTTGGATATTATCTTCCCACTACGCTATCTAAGTGCCGGTCCTTCGTTACTATGATACAGTGTTCTGTGCATCCATATGTGTGGTTACTTTGGTTTCCTTTTGATCGGTATATACATTGTTGCCTATTCACCATGTACTTTGTAGGGAGCTTAACATAGTGATGTTTAATCATTTAGTTATGTAAATGTGGGTTGCTTGGCACACCATACGCATTGGTGAATCAGTTTCTTCGATATGTCACTACGATACTTACCTCGGTAGTAAGTTGGTTTTATTGTGCACTGGTTAAGGGGTTAAGTTAGAGGAGGGTGGTGAGGTGGGAGGGTCAGTGGGTGTGTTTTTATTTATTTATGTTTGTGATTTTCAATATGGCGTATCCTAACGACGGCCACATGTCGGCTGAAACGTGTAGATCCCTGTGATTTGCAATAAAGTTTCTTAAGTCCTTGGAGTGCTCCGTATACTTGTTACTGTTTATCCCCATGGAAAGCACCCGGGCTGCGCAAGAAGGACGAGTGCATCCATCCACCCGTTGAGATATATATATATATACCACACAATATCGGACGCATGAATCAAAAAACGGTATTTCTTCACCCAATCACAGTTGACATGTTTCCGACCCTACAGCGGGGCCATCTTCAGGACATCTAAAACATAAAAAAGTGCAAGTTTAAATCCACATCTACCACTAATCCGCTGGAGTGAAGAAGGCGTGGTCCCATGACATCACCATTTGGAGATGAATAGGTATCCATAAATATAAAGTTACATGGTGTATACAAAGTGACAAGTGGTAATATAAATAAATAAAAAAAACATTAAAACCTGGACTACGTGAGCAACTATAAAAGTCATATTTAAAAACATATTTTGCAAGATACTCAAGTCATCGATATATACTACTGATCAGTTAACTACAATAGAAACTGGACAGCCTAATCTGAAATGCAGGGAGAAGTTACAGCGTGTGTATTGAAAACAACACAATCAGCCAAGGTTGAAATGCCCGGAAGAAATATAATGCTCATCGGGTTACTGAAATAGGGACCAAATGTAATAACTTACAGGGTTATTCATAGAGATGTCCGAACTTCGCAAAATCCGCGAGCGGACCTGTTAAAATGGAAAATACCCTTGAAATAACAAGATTTTTCGTATTTTCGAAAATTTTCGAAATTACGAGTTTCACGTATTTTCGTGAATTTCCGAAATTGCGAGTTTTCATGTATTTAAAGTAATCCTCGTAATTTCGAAAATTTTCGAAAATACGTATGTATGGAATTAAGAGAAATCCTTGTATTTTCGAAAATTTTCGAAAATACGTGAATTCCGCGAATCGGAAGTTCCGAAGGCGGAAAATCCGGAAAAATCTGCCGTTCGCAAACGGGATAAATCCGCGGCGGATCCGGGTTCGGATCCGCGAACCGGCCATCCCTAGTTATTCAACAAAAGTTCTTATCGTTTAAAACGGTGCTAATTTTTCACCAACCAATCAGATGTTAGCTTTCAAATGTTAAATAAGATCTGATTGGTTGGGGCAAAATTAGCACCATTTTAAACAATAAGAACTTTTATTTAGTCTCCCTGCTGGAGTGCCAAGGTTCGACATCACTTAAATACTTGTATTGATTCTATACAACTCACCTTTTAAAGTGTTTTACACAGAACAAATATCCTTTTCTTCTCTAAAAAGTACGTATGCAAGACAAAATACAACAGTAAAAAACACGCTGTTCCTGGCCTAAAAAGGATTAGATTGACTGAACCGTGTTAGATTTTGTCTGTGTTCAAAAATCCTAAAGCTAAATCCTTTTACAGAAGATTAGAATTGTTCTCAGCGTTCTCATATTTATAGGATTACAAGAAATCGAATCTACAAAAAAATAAACTAAGAGCTGAAACGATCTGCCTGCCACATTCTTATTAGGTAGAACCTGACGATAGAGGTATATTGCTGCAAATAAAGATTAAAGGAGAACTAAACTTAATTTAAAACCTATTGTAAACGTTTTTCTCCCTAGTACAGGTTTCTAAATTGCTCAGTTTCCATGAGGCATCCAGAAGCATAGCAGGCATACAGTAATCCATTCATAGGACAAAGTAGGATATATCATCACATTTTAAAGAGGCCATTCTTTCTAAAATATGTTAGTATGGGGGTGGAGTTGTCCTTTAAAGTTGTCTGTTCCAAAAAATGTGTTTCCTCAATAAGAATGTTTTTATCTCGTTTATTTGACAGGTTTTTAACCCTTTTTATGCCTTTCAAGCATACACTCTGTGTATGTGGATTTCTAATGGATATATTGAATACAGCATTGTAATTTTAGCCATGACTATATTGTCTATTATTGCAACAATATATAATTTACGAAAGGTATGTATAGAAACCATTCCATTCAGCATATTATTTTAATTTCTCACTAAAAAGAGAAATAAACCAGTTTCTTTTTGCATCCTATTAGCAATCTGTGAAGCTGCACAAAATGGTGAAAGCTTATAACAGTATTAAAGTTAAAGTACTTCGAAGAAATGGAGGTAAATTTTCTTCTCTGGTATCGTAATCCAAAGGCCCAAATAAAGGTTGCGCCTTTAATTATACTGTTTGAAGTCAGATGCAATACAGCTCCTAAGGTGTTAAATTACTTTCATGTGTGATACTACTTTCATCTGAGTGTGAGGTTTTAGAAATTGGAAAGAAAGAGTGGCGGCTCCTGAAAATCTGCAACTGCTATAAACCAATAGCAAAATAAATGGTTGTTTGTCTGTATTAGAGGTGGCTGAAACTCACTAGTTTCGTTCCATTTTCGGATTCCTAGATCTCGGGAAAATCCCGAAGATCTAAAAATCCAAAACCGGAACGAATTTTCGATAATTTTCTAAACTAGCCTTGAACATTCGAAAATAATCAAAATTACGATCATAGCCCATTTTCGAGTTTCCAATCGTATTTTCGAACGTTTGATGCTATTTTTGAAAATTATCGAAAATAGCTCCGTACATTCGAAAATGCGCTTCACAGTCCAGAAATCCAGACAATCCGTCCGAATCCGGATCGTCATTTGGATCCCATCTCTACTCTGTATATATAAACCCTACACCAGTTGTATTTATTTGCTGGCAAGGGCTGGGCACCTGATCCTTATAACAGAAGAACAATATCATCATAAACACTTTTTGTTGTTACCCTTAACTTGACGTGCAATGTATCTTTTATGGGTAGTTAGAAATAACATGAGTTGAACTAAAGTAGTGTTGAAATGTGATTGTCAAAATTGTTAAAAGAGACATTCATTGATAGCCCACATTATTATCTTGTATTTCTAGTACACTTGTAATAGGACATGTATTGGTTGTATAATTAAATTTATTTGTTTTTTTTGAAGTACAAAGGATTTTGACTTTTTTTTACCAATTTTTTTTGCATAAAAGAAAGGACAAGTGTGTATTGTGTGTTAATATTAAAGATCTATTTTCAGTTATGGATTGCATGCTTGGTAATTCACATTTCTCAAGATAAACCCTCAGAAAGTCTTAGTTACCATGAGTGAATTTGTTTATAGTTGACAGTAAGGACTCCATGGGAATTATCATCCAAGCTGAAACTATAGCCACACCAGTGGTTTCACAGAGTGCATCCATATCTATAGATTTGGGACTTTTGTTTTATTATTGAATCTCTTTAAAAAAATCCTGTTTATTCCTTAATCAGTGATTGAAGATGTGGAATCTCAGTATTTGGTCCCAGGCGATGTGCTTATATTAGCAGGAAACAAACTGTTCTTACCTTGTGATGCCATATTGATTCACGGAGGGTGCACTGTAAATGAAGGAATGTTAACAGGTACAGTAACCATTATCTGTAAGCAAAAAGAATACTGGGTTCATGATAAATACCACAGGATTTCTAGGCAAACACATAGACATTTGTCCCAATTAACGCTGAGTCGCAGCAAGAAAATATGGGTAAAGGGTAAATTCACGTAGAAAAAACTTTATATTTTTACATACTTTACCCATCAAAACCCTAATTAGTTTTAATCTTTTAATCTTTCTCTGACGCTCCCCCACTGAGATATAGGTACTTAAAAACAGTCGATCCCTTGCCGCTTCCTCCTTCTTTTCCAGGCAATTATTGTCATTAATGGCCGTGACTGTGACTCATGTAAATGTCATTGTGCTTGGCTACCTTATCTTTTTTTAGGTGAAAAATGGATATTAAATCTCCGTAAGGGAGATGTACCAAGAGTGAATGTGGCTCTGGGAAAATCTACCTAAATATTTCTGTAAACCACAAATGAGTCATGAGCCCCTGTCCTGTATACACATATGAGATGAGGATGGTCTTCAAAAGGTTTAAATAAATTAAATTGTTCTGGAACTAAAAAAGGACTTTGGTTTTATAAACCAGTTTGGTATTAAGTTTAATAAATTATCCAGGGATCATAATTAACAGACATGCAGATTTCTATTTAAATTATAATTTTGAATTGCTCTTATGGAACCTTAAAAGATACCAACTACATTTCTCGTTTTCAGTATATGTAATGAGGAACAAATTCCTGTTCTATTATTAAATGTAATAAAAAAATGTAATACATTTTTAATGAATTTTTATTTTAAAAGAACTTATAAACTATGATGCAACAGAAATACTTAAAATGAAGCACAGGGGTAAACTGGAATCAACCAAACTTTGCTTCAAACTATGCTAATTTTACCCCAACCAATCTAGACATCCCAGCTTGCCAAATCTGGCTTCTGGGCAGGGTGGGGAGAAGGGGGCATGCCAGAGTGACGTGACGTCACTGATGTCACCAAAGGGGCAGGACAGGGGCGGAGTTAGGGGTGGCATGTACCATGTGACGAGAAATTACATCACATTAGAGGTGTGGCTAGGGGCATGACCGGGCAGTGTGATGTAAATTATGCCACATAAGAGGCGTGACCGGAAAAAGCAGGTGTTCTGGAGGCGGAACTCAAGGTAGGTTCGGGTTGCAGGAGTTTGAGGTGTTCTCCCGGTAGGGGTGGGATACCTGCCAATCAGATCTAATTTTACATTTGAAAGCTAACATCTGATTGGTTGGGGCAAAATTAGCACCATTTTTAATGATAAGAACTTTTTTTTAAATCTCCCTGAATATGACTTTGTGGGCAGTTTTCCTTCACCAGCCACTCAGTAAAGTTCTGAGTGGCTGGTGATGTCTTTTTCATATAGAAATTTCTCAACACTGTTGCAAAGAGTCATCAAAGGTGTTGCACAGGAATGTCATCAATTAAATATTTATGGAAACCTTTGGGTTATTTATTTTTTTTTTTGTGCTGATTCAGCGTTATAAACTTTAACTCCCTTCCTGTTGAATAAACCCCTCGTGTCCTCCGATCATGCTCAGTGTGAGCAGCTCTCCAATCAGCTGCTTTGTGTCTCCCTTTGCTAATAGGAGGGGAAGTGAGAAGGTGTTTGGACTGTTTGCTTTAAGGCTAGGCCCCACTAGGGTATTTTGGTGTGCGCTGCCCTGTGTTGCGCATCCTTTTCACGGAGCATGCGATCACCAATTTTGGTGCACATCACATGAGCTGCAATAGGGTAACATCAAAGCAATCACAGCGCATGCGCAGGGTAGCGCACATGAATCGCATGACGTTGAGATTTTGCTGCATCACGTGATTCTTGTGTGCTGCCTTGGCCTTGTTTTTTTTCACCCTAAGAAAATTGACACACTTTTTTAATCAGCAGTTTCAGAAAAAATAAAAATATCCTTCAGGCTTGTTCCAAAATTAAAAGACAACTGTATTATCTAAGCTCCGCCGCCCCTTGAGTCGGGGATCTATTCAATGGGAAAAAGTGCTTTTTACAGAGTGTGACTCCCAATTGGTTAGGCCCAGGGCCAGAAAGTAAAAATAGTGTTGTAGTAATAGTAGCAGAAATAGTCATAAAAATACTTAAAGGGTATGTCCATCAAGTTGGTTTCTATCTGATTTACTGAAGAACAGGAGGTAAATGCACTCTCTCTTACCTCCCGTTCTTCAGTAAATCTTACAGGAGAGGAGGAGACACTTACCCGCGGACCCACTCCAGCGCCGACTTCACTGACAGTCTCCTACGTGTCCTCGCTCCTTCGCACTGTGTCCACAGGTAAGTGGACTTTTTTGATGGACATACCCTTTAGAACAAAATCCTCAGCAACATTAGTTTAAAATGCAAATTGATTTTTGTAATAAACGTCATTTTGCCATTGTGCTTGGCTACCTTGTATTTTTTAGGGGAAAGTATTCCAGTCACAAAGATTCCGTTACCTCACACAGACAGCAACGTCCCATGGAAAATACAAAGTGGTGAAGACTATAAGAAACACATTCTTTTTTGTGGAACGGAGGTCATCCAAACAAAGGCACTTGCTCAGGGTCTAGTAAAAGCTGTTGTTCTTCGTACTGGTGAGTAGATATGTTCAACATCGGCTTGTTACATTTTCGGATTTTTAGGGGGTTAAAATTGAAAATTCGGAAATCTGAAAACAGACCCCTAGAAGTCAATGGGAGATAAAAAAAATGTTGTGAGTGCTTAGAGATTTGTTTCAGCAGAATTTTTTAACGAGCAGGCTACACACACCAAGCGTTCTCACTATAACAGTTGTGGCGAACCTACTGTATGGCGCGCATTCCAGAGGTGGCATTCACAGCCCTTTCTGTGGGCACTCATGCCCAGCAGAGTGCACCAGAGTTTGCTACCAGAAAAGCAGAGATACAGAGACAGAGGGAGCTTTTATGGTAACAAGAGAAGTGAAAACAAGTATAGATTCATTCTCGCACACAACAAGGCTGGCAATTTGCAATAATCCTGGGGTTGATAGAATCCAACCTCAATCAAAGTGAGAGGAGCACACTACATCAGTGTATCAAAATGTCTTGTGCAAACAATAAATGTTATTCTATAATCAATTCTATCTACTGTATCTATCTTTCTATTTGTCTATCTGAGTTGTTTTTTGTAAAGTAAAACCTCAGTATTCATGTTGGCACTATGCAATACATAAGTGGGGTTTGGGTTGCAGTTTGAGCACTCAGTTTCTAAAAGGTTCGGCATGACTGCCCTATGAGTATAAAATAGCATATTAGTACAAGGGTCTGACGGCAACTGAGTAAAATTTTAAGTTAGGTACGAGCGTTCCCGAGGCTGACAGTGAAAGTTTGTTGGCCCCGGGAATGCTCTTTTCTGTACTAACTAACTACATTTATAGTATAGTTTACCCAGCTTTAAGCTGGCTAGGAGATTGTGACATAATAGATATGATTTTTTTTCTTTTGGACGGTAGTAGGGCCCGCCACAAGCCCAAAATATGTTCAGCGATCAGCTGTTATTAAACAGCTGATCATGCATATGAATGAAACATGGAGGTACGAGGGGGTCAGGGGCCCAGCCTCCAATCTCGCAGGGGGCACGGCCCCTGCAGGTACACCCCTGATAGCAGGAATACAGTAATTAATTCAGAGGACAAAGTAGGATATAGCAACGTATTTTAAAAAGGCCATTCTTTCTAAAAGATGTTATTATGAGGGTGGAGTTGTTCTTTAAGTTTAGATGCAAATAGAATTGAATAGCATTGGTACACGTTTCACACACTTTACCTTCCATTTGTGCTGGAATCAACATCAACCACATCAACATGCACTGGATCGCAAACGTATTAGCAAGCAAGCAAGAAATCACACTAGTGAGGTTGATGCCTAAGCTGAAACCAAACTATATTGGATGGCAACATGTGTGAAAAGCTTGGTCACATCCGTGCATGTTTTATGCATGTAACCAGCTGCTTGCGATAAGAGTGTCTGCATTGCAGAATGACTGTATGACAATTTCTGCATGACTGAGTTTGTCTGTGTGACTGAGAATGTCTGCGTGACAGAGTGTTTGCATGACTGAAAATGTATGCATTACTGAGGGTGTAGGCATGACTTTGTGTGTCTGCGTGACTGCGTGTGTCTGTGTGACAAAGTGTGTCTGCGTAACTGAGAGTGTTTGTGTGACTGAAAGTTTATGCATTACTGAGGATGTAGGCATGACTGCGTGTGTCTGCATGACTGCGTGTGTCTGTGTGACTAAGTGTGTCTGCGTGACTAAGAGTATCTGAGTGAGAGAGACTGTAAGTATGTTCTTAAAATGTTAGGAGTCCCATGAGCACTTTTGCCCAGGGCCCCATTTTACCTAAAACTATCCCTGTTCAAGGATTCACTAATTAAAATTCGAGGGTGCACAAAATCGTTATTATTTGGATTTCGGATCTCAATTACTATTAACTGTTCTATGCCACTGTGTAATGGTTACTATAATTGTGTATAATCGATGATCGTACAATCATATTGGGCAATAAAAAAAAATTCAGACGACACAATAGGAAAAAAGTTTTCTCATGCTCTTACGTTCGCACATGCGATCCGATATCATCTGAAAATCACATGCATGTCAATATGTGTGGCCACATTGTATGTGCTGCGCTGCAATTCATTTTTGGAGCGCATGCGATTAACATTTTTTTGAGAGTTCTAAAATTCTGTCAGATCCTATTAGGAACCAGGTTTGAACCATATCCAAACTGGTGAGTAGTATTGTCTGTAGCTAGCATTATAATGCTCTGGTACAGACCTGAAAATAACAAGGCCCAGGAGCCAAATCTGGACTGTTGTTTGCCCCTGACTGTTCTGCTGCTACTAGATTCATACCTGATAGAAAAAAATCCCCCCTGCGGGCAGTTGCAGTTCTTGGATTTGCGATACTGGTTTGTATTACTGCATGACTAGTTCATTTTTATTTTTGCATTTAGGATTTAACACAGCAAAAGGAGACCTTGTGAGATCTATTTTATACAACAAACCTGTGAACATTAAGCTGCATAAAGAGGCCATTAGGTTCCTTCTTATACTTGTTGTCATTGCTTTGTGTGGAGTTGCATACACTGCTGTAATTTACACAAAGTCTGGGGTAAGTTATCTGTAGTTTGTTTAATATTTATTTTATTTTATGGGCAGAGAATGGATTTAAGTTTTAAGTTAACGTGAAGATCCTTTGGAAAGATGAAAAGTATATAAGAGAATTATCTGGGGAGAGTTGAGAAGCTGTAACCTGACATCTATTATCCTTATATTTTAAATTATCTTAGTAGTTACTGACTTTTGCAGAACATTGAGTGTATTTCTGTTTCTTGATGATGAAAGGTAACAAATTAAGTATAACCTGTTATTATTCCCTTCCCAATGTTAGCCTCTGACTGTGGACTATACATATGACAAAAAAGTTGAATTGCAATGGGTGCACTGTGCTAACTGGATCAGATAGAATGGGATTTGCACTTATTTTCCCGATAGCCCAGAAAATTGCATCTTGTAGTATGCTTTTTGGCCACTAGTAGCACTCCCTGTAGTGCTAATATACAGAGCCTTAAACTAGGCCATATTTATAAAGGCGCAGTATTCATTTTTAGCACAACTGCACCTTAAACGGTCATTACCATGATCGCACGTTTAAATCAACGATTGCGACCGTAAATTTACAATCGTAGATTAAGGATAAGCCATTAAATACCATTGCGGTATTATCGCATGGAATTCTACAACTGGGATGTTCGTAGATTTCTGAACATTTGGTCGTAAATATCCTATCGTGCCATACATTTATGGCCGTGATCGTACATTAATGATAACCAGCGGTATCGCAAACTTGTAGAGTGTCTGCTTATTTTCATGACAACCAATAGTTTAAAAAGTGTAAATTCAATAAAGTAAAATTTTGCTTCTCAGTTTTATTTCTTTATTCCAGTTGGTGCTTAGTAACAGCTAATGATGTTATAATTAATAACAAGTATTTTTAATAATCTAACATGTCATTTTTTTACACAGGCCAGTATACAGAATACAGTGCTGATGTCGTTTCTAATGCTAACCATAGCTGTAAATCCTGCACTACCAGCTTCTTTGACACTGGTTCTTCTCTATGCTCAAACAAGGCTGAAGAAACAGGGCATTTTCTGCATTAGTCCCCAAAGGATCAACATAGCTGGGCAGCTGAACCTTGTCTGCTTTGATAAAGTAAACAAAATATGCGTTTCAATGTTATAAGTGGAGTACTGGGGTACATGTTTAGGAGAGTTTAAATCATGGGGGAAAGGGTATCAGATACAGTATGTTATTACTGTACACTAAAGCTCTTGAAGATATTATTAGTCAAAGCAAAGTTAGAAAAGATTTCTTAACAGTGTGAAACTGTGGAACTGTCTTCCAGCAGATATGGCAATGGCTATTTCATTGAAATAGCAACTTTCTGTTTGCAATGTGAAGCCAGGAAGGAATCCCCCCCCCCCCTTTTTTTAGCTGGGTTTTTTGTTTTGCCTTCCTGTGGATCAACTGTTAGGTAGGGTTTAAAAGGAGGGTGAAAAGGTTGGACTTGATAGACGTATGTCTTTATTCAACCTCAATTACTATTTTACTTATACAACACTGTATTCATGAAAACAGATAATTACAGATAAAATTAACAGATAAAAGGCTTAGTCATTTTAGGGAGATGCATTATTTAGATAATGTTATGTTACAAAGTGTTTTTTTAAGTGGTAACATTATATTGATACCAATGGAGGACTTAAATGGTTGGCCCAATATTTGAATGTTGTTATTAACGGTAACAAACTATCAAAATCTCTTCCCACTGTATAATTCATTGCTAAAAAAATGCTTTTAAGGGTATGTCCACCCTTAAAATAAAAAACTGGTTACATGTCGGTTACCTGCAACCAACCCCGTTCATACTGTAAATTAAGTTATTGACTGTTGTTTCCCATGCTTCCTCCACTGCACATGCTCAGGTTTATAAAAAGCTTATTGAGCAGAGAGAGGAGACAGATACCTTTGCCAGAATTCAAGAGAACATATCATGAAATATCTGGTTACAAATGCATGTAATGAATGGGGAAAACAGCAGTTAAGATTGCGGGCAGATAACTTAAAAGTCACCACTTTTTTTTTTTTTTTAAGGTGGGTATAGCCTTTAAGCTGAGCTTTGTTGATTTCCAAAAACATTGAATGTAATGCAGCATATTGACTGTGTTACATAATTAATCTATATCGGAACATTTCCTGAACCATGAAGACCTGAAAGCAATTTTCTGGGTTTCTTGGCAGCTCTTTAGAGGGGGGGGGGGGGGGGGGGGCTCTCCTGTGCATCCCAGAGTCTTCTGGGAGGACAGGGAAGGGGCAGATTAAGGATTACACACAGACTTCTCCTACTCTTCAGTTTTCTGGACCTCTAGAAGGCACTGCTGGCCAACCGTAAGGAGCTGAGGAGAAATGTAAGGATTTCTTTACACTACACAATGGAGCCAGCAATGGGGTATATCTTAGTTGGGGGGGTCATGCCATTTACGTTTTAAGAATTTCTTTAGATGTGTTTGTAAGCTAGATTCTTTAGACATCATGAAGGTAAACCCTTTCAAAATTTAATGTTACTTCTTGATGCCCAGACAGGTACCTTGACAGAAGATTCACTAGGGTTACATGGCATTGTTTCTTCAGAGGAAAGCAGGCAAGATCTTTTTTATTATGACTGTGAATTTTGTGCCTGGAAATTATAGTTGACAATTTTGAGTACTGCATTAAAAGACTGAATGTGTTGGTATTAAATGCTGTATAGGCCCTAATTTACTACATTCCTTATTTGTTTTGAAAGATTCTACTCTATTATCATTTGCCTATGTCTTTTCATCTTATTAACTAATCCTTAATAATTACAACTATTCTTACATACTAGCACAATTAGCAAGACTGAAAAAATAGTCCACAAAGTTCAACCCGCAATGGCTGCCTACATGTTTACATTAGCTATTACCTCATAGTTTTTGTCTAAAGATGTATTAATTCCCCAGCTGTAACTTCCTTCCTATCTAGAGATGACAGCAGCTTCACAAAACTTATTGAAGTTCTGAAGTTTTGAAAAAATCCTTTGTATCCGCAGATTTTTTAAACCAGGTTAATTTACAAACCGTGACTCCTCCATATTCCTAATCTTTATCATTATAAATGGATTAAAGCGCCAGGTTGGGCCATCTCTAATCACATTAAAAAAATTATTTTAAAAAATAAGCAGGTCCATCAAGTTCAACCCACAATGGCTGCCTATATGTTAATACTAGCTATGACCTCATATTTTATTTGTCTACACATATATTTATTTCCTAACCTGCATATTATCATCTGAGATGGTGAAATCTGCTGTATCTCATACATATGTCCACCAATCAATTAGCAATGTTTCTGGAGGGGCACCCAATAAGTATCCCCATGTTCCAGACCATGTAGGACAGAGAACTTACAGTGTTTACTAATTTTCCTAATAACTGATAATTATGTACCCAGGACCATGTGTATAAGTTAGATCCCTTTTGTGCCTCTAGTTTTCAGGAAATACATTATTTCAGCTCTGGAAATATTTTACCGTGGGGACCAGTGCTGGGAGCTATGGCGAGCTGTCACTCCATTATCTTGCTGGATGGTAAAATGCATGGAGATCCATTAGACATGAAAATGTTTGAAGGAACAGGCTGGGTAATTCTTGTTTTACTACAATATACCAAAATAATAATTATTTATTAATGTAGGCGTTGCAAAATGTTTAAATGGAAAACAATAGCAGTGTCCGACATATTATTTAGGTGCATATTTATAAAGGTTTGTTAAACTTTTCACCTCCATTATCGCTGCCTTTTCACCAAATTTGGACTTTTCGCTATTTATAAAGCCGTGATAACCAGAGGCGAAGTCATTACCGCTACTTTTCGCCATACGTCGCTGCGGTAACCGCTCGATCATATTTATAGTTCAGCCATTCAAAACCGCCAAGTCTGAGGTGGCGAAAACACAAGTGGCCATTTATCCAGCCTGCCAATGGGTCCATGGAAGGTGTCAGTACATTGTGGAGTGTTTCTCAATACTAATAAGTACCTAGGGGGGGTGTCAGAATATTTTACATCATTTTTTTGGGGTTAATACACACTGAACACATTTTGGAACACATGTGGTGTTTTTTTCAGCAAAAAATATAATAAATAGTGAGGCGAATTTTCTCTTTTTTATTAAAGGGAATGTCCATCCCCAATATATATATATTATAATTTAAAACAAGTCATCATCCCCCATCAAAATCTGTTCAGCCAATTTGAAGATACATACATTTTTCCAACATGCTTTTTGAAGACCAGGAGCAGCTCACTGGCGAGATGTAGGAGGAGGGCTGGAGTGAAATCTGGTTGGGGGTCAGGATCTCCTTTTTGGTCTACCTACCTGTCTAGTAGCAGGCTTACCTGCCCTAGCCTCTTCTACCGGTACCTCCTGAGGTGTAAGCCTTGGAAGTTCATCACCCCCCCAACATTTGCCTCAGCCATCGAGCTCCTTCCCAGCCCATCCTCTCCAACACTTTCTTTTGCAGCTAGTCCAGCTTTGCCATGTCTTCTAATATACTCAAGGCCACGCTTATAAAACATGATCTTGGGCAAGCTAATACCTAAAATGGTGAACGATGCATGTGCCGCCTCTCTCTTATATCCACACATCACAGCGTGTGATGTCATGCATCGTGTGCCCGTCTCCAGACTTACAAAGGATCACTGGGAACGGGCGCACGAACAGGAAGCCAGGTCAGACTTTAATGGTGAGACCCACCGCATCAGTCAGGGGTAGTGCAGGTTATACAGCACACAGCCCACACACACCCTCCCACCATCCGGATCCATCCTCGGTCCCCCTGCATCATAGCGTAAAATCCTTTTAGGATATGACAGATGCCCCCTGCCCAGACCTAAATGCCATATTATTTTTAAATAATAATAATCTGAACTATACTTACAGCCCTTCGTTCCCGCTGTGCTTTCTCATGACGTCAGCCGTGTCTGTGCCAATTATTTTTTACGCTAGGATGTTATTCACAATAACAACATTGGGGTTAGATGGGCATCTCATTCTGAGGTTCAATAGCATCAATTAAATAGTCATGTTTACCATTCCTTTAGCAACTGAAATATTAGAAGTTATATAAACAGACAAATCTTTCCTTGTTGTAAATATGCTGTTTGTTCAATTTTCTTCCAAAATTAATACACTTGGCAACTAGAAACACAAATTCTAAGCAACAAGGCTAAAATTCCTGCTGTTTTTAACCATCAGAGACTCTATAGCTAATCTTCCTTCCTTCATTATGTCTAATACTAATTATCAACACCCAATGCCCCCTGTTTACAGCACAAACAATGGCAACATCGCATGCAAGGTTGGTAATTTATTTTATGGTTTTAAACAATTTTGATTATTTAACAGGTACTTGAACATCAAATAGAACAAGGAAAAGAAAATGGGAAATCTATTTCATGTACCATAGTAAAACCTGCACCCAGACCTTACAAGGCAAGTTTAATATATTATTTGGATTTCCTTTTAAATTATATAACATTTCTATTGCTGGGTTTAGTCGGCTGCAAAGTACAGTACTGTGTGTTATTTGTTTAAAAGTAAAACTTGGCATAATATTTGGTAGACTTTAACTGGGCTATATTTAATAACTTGTGGTTATTGTAGAAGTAAGGCCATGGTCATATATTTACAATTAGAGATGGGATCTGTATCCCACTTGGAATGAAATCCGACACGGAACTGCTCGGTTACGAAATTTGAACCTCGGAACCGAGCGGATCATTCAGATTTGAGAAAGTTGTACAAGGTTATTTTCTGCAACCCACGGAAATAACCTTGTACGTTTGATAACCCTCGAAAATATGTTCGGTTTTCGGATCTTCGGGTTTCCCCCCTGGTTCCTTAAATCCGAAAACGGAACGAAATTTACAACCTGGTGACCATTCAATAGAATGCGGTACTCAGGTACTGGAATGGTATTGTATAGACGATACGTTCATAATAGTATGTTTGCTATAATAATTTTATGATCTCAATTGTAAATGTACGATTGTGGGTGTAAAACTCAATATCGTTTAAGGTGCGGTATTGCTATTTATCGATACACATATAGGACATCCGACTATATAAAATACCTGTATTTGTCATCAAAGAAAATCTTTACAAATTGAATCTTTTAAATGTTTCCAATGGTGTTAAAATGCTTTGGTTTTTTCCCTGTGTAGGTTTCTCTGGAAAGCATTACTATTCTTCACCAGTTTCCCTTTACCTCTGCCCTTCAACGCATGTCAGTTATTACTCAGGTATCTGGAGAAACTCACCTTACAGTGTTTTTAAAGGGAGCTCCAGAGATCGTTATTCAGCTCTGCAAATCAGAAACAGGTAATTTAAAATTTAAGAGAGTTAGTATAGTATATTATAGTATAGTATTTGAGGTTAGACATTTCCTGTCTAAATTTTGATCCAGAGGAAGGCAAAAAAACCCCACCAGAATTATGAATGAGGAAAAAAATTCCTTCCTGACTCCAAGTGACAATTGGAAATATCCCTGGGTCAACTCTGCTTTATGTATAAAATACCAGTAACCTTCGACATTTTTTGTTTTTAGAAACTCATTCAGCTTTCTTTTGAAACTATACAATGAACCTGCCATCACAACTTCTAGTAGAAGACAGTTCCATAGTTTTACCATTCTCACAGTGAAAAAACATTTTCGAACTTGAAGAATAAATTTATTTTCTTCAAATCTTAAGGGATGTCCTTGTGTCCTCTGACATGTTCTTTTAGTGAACAATGCCCCAGATAGTTTATTGTATGGCCCGTTAATGTATAGTATAGTATAGTATAGTATTTGAGGTTGAATAAAGACATACGTCCATCCAGTCCAACCCATCTAGCAATATCCTCATTTCCTGCCTAACTGTTGATCCAGAGGAAGGCAAAAAAAACCCACCAAATTTATGAAGGGGGAAAAAATTCCTTCCTGACTCCAAGTGGAAATCGGAAATTTCCCTGGATCAACTCTACTTTATGTATCAATACCAGTAACTTGCAACATTTCTTGTTTGCAGAAACTCATCCAGCTTTTTTTTGAAACTGACCAATGAACCTGTCATTACAACGTCCACTGGAAGACAGTTCCATAGCTTTACCGTTCTCACAGTGAAAAACCCTTTCCGAGCTTGAAGCCTAAACCTTTTTTCTTCAATTCTTAAGGGATGTCCACGTGTACTTTGACATGTTCTATTGGTGAACAATGCCCCAGATAGTTTATTGTATAGCCCGTTAATGTATTTATACACAGTAATCATATCCCCACGCAAGCGCCTTTTCTCCAGCGTACATAATTGTAACTTTTCCAGTCTCTCTTCATATTCAAGCTCCCCCAATCCCCTTATTAATTTAGTTGCTCTTCTCCATTTCAAAGATGTCCTTTTTGTACACAGGATTCCAAAACTGCACTGCATATTCCAAATAAGGCCTTACCAATGTTTTGAATAACATTTTTCTCCCTTTAATCCATATCTCTCCTTATACAAGACAATATCTTGCTGGCTCTAGCTGTTGCTGCCTGGCACTGTGTGTTATCCACCAAATCTCCAAGATCCTTTACAACAGGGATTCACTTAACACAGAGCCATTTATAGTATAAGTAGCACAGGGATTTTTAAGTCAAAAATGCATCACATTTATCAACATTGAATCTCATCTGCCACTTAGCAAAGTTTTTAATGGTTGACAAATTTTTGTGTCATCTGCAAACAAAGAAAGTTGAGAATACCCACATCCAAATCGTTAATAAACAGACTAAATAGAAGCAGCCCCAACACAGAGCCCTGTGGCACCCCACTTTGAACTTTAGAATCCCCATTAACAACTACTCTCTGCATCCTATCTAACTTCTATTCATGTACAAATGTGCCTCCCCCTGCCAACAGACTTATACATTAGTCGCCTATGAGGGACTGTATCAAAAGCCTTAGCAAAATCCGAGTACAGTATACTACATCTATTGCTATACCAGAGTCTAAATTCCTGCTCACTTCCTCATAAAAGCCAAGCAAATTATTTTGACAAGATCTATTCCTCCTAAATCCATCATGACTATTTCTTACAAGGTCAGTTCTTGAAACATACTCTAGAATATGCTTCATATCACACTTTCTAGTATCTTCCCCACCACTAAGGTTAAACTTACAGGCCTATGATTACTTGGCTGTGAACGACTACCATCTTTGAATATTGGAATTACATCAGCTTTTCGCCAATCCAGAGGCACACTTGGATTGGAAAAAAGGGTAGTCATTATCAGCCAGGTATTTAAAGGTATAAAAGTACCTCCTCCACTTGTCATTAGCTTCCTTCTGCTGTAATGGAGATCCATCCTCCGTCTCTACAATATAAGCATATGTTCAGAGAAATCAGACAGAAGTACTCCATACAACCCAATTCATTCTAATGTTGTATTTATTAGCTTAGTGCCACACTACAGTACATGTTTTGGACCACATACTTGCCCTTATGTCTGTTGACTTTTCTCTGAAGATATGCAGGTAATTACAGGCCAGTAAGTTTAACTTCAGTGGTAGGAAGATACTAAAAAGTTTGAAACAGAAGCATATTCTAGAGTATGTCTCCTATTGTCTCACATTTTGTCTGTAGATGAGCTTAAAAAAATCTGACATACTTTCAATATGCAACAAAAGCATACAGTCACAGTTTGGTAATACTGTCCTTTAAGTTGCACATCAGTGGCTAGGGGCACCTGAAGTTTAAGAGGCAGCTGAAAATTTGGTCCCTTTTTTGATGTTATAGCTAATATTTGAAACAGTTTGTGTTTTTTGCTGTTCAAAAATTTCCCCTCTCTCAAATGTAAAAAAAAGTTATTTGGGTTCTGGCTTGGGTTGAAGGTCGGGGTTAAGGATTCCAGTCTTTGTGTGCTTATAGGCTCCTGAGATGTACATCTGTGCATTGGATATTGGAAAGTTCATTAATGTGTTCAAGGGAATATGTTCTAGCGATTGATTTTGGGGAATAGATTGTGCCAAACAAATTAGCTTGCTTTTTATGAAGAGGTGTATAGGAATTAAGACTTAAAGGAAGCAGTAGATATGGTACTAAGATGTAGACATGTGATTTTGTGAATATTTTTGATACTGTGCTACAGATAATTAATGTAATAAAGAAATGTTGATCTTGAAAAGCACATTTGCACATGGATAGAAAATAAATTAAAACATAGGTACAAGGAGTAGTAGTTTCAGTGCTAAGTCATTTACATTTATATATTTGGAAGATTTTTGAGATATATGATTTTTGGAGCAGCACCCAGTGATTTCAACAATATACTATAGGTGTGCGGGGGAACTATCTATTTCTGAGATATATGATTATCAATAGTTTTTTTGTGTACACAGCCTTTTTATACCAACATTTTTTGTTTAATCTGTAATTTTACATCATATATATCATTATTTTTATTCTTGCCAGTGCCTCATGATGTTTATGATAAACTGGATACCTATACAAAACAGGGTTTTAGAGTCATTGGATTGGCATATCGATTACTACAAAAGAAAAGCATAGCAAATATACAGGAACTTGAAAGGTAAGTAGTGCTACAATTATTGAAATTATTTAAGAGTTTCCCCACTCATAAATAAGACTTAGGGGCATATTTATAAAGGTTTGTTAAATTTTTCGCCTCTGTTATCGCAGCCTTTTCCCCAAATTTGGACTTTTCACTATTTATAAAGCTGTGATAACCAGTGGTGAAAAGTCATTAGCGCTACTTATTGCTTTTCACAATACATCGATGTGGTAACAACTCAAGCATAAAAAAGTGTTTTATTGCGTTCAGCCATTCAAATTCGCCAAGTCTGAGGTGGCCAAAACGCATAAGTGCCCATTTATTTAGCCTGCCAGTGGGTTCATGGAAGGTGTCAAGACAATTTGGAGTGTAAAGGTTCTAATTCATCCAGGTCATGGTATATCTGTTGTATTCAGTTAGATCAACTGGACTTAAAGCTTAGTTCTTGAAGACGTTTCGCTAGTTCGCTAGTCATCGACTGCCTTTCTCAATTCCGATTGACCTGTACAAGAATCTGTTGCCAATTATGTACTCCCGAAAGTCCCAATTAGCATATCACAGCCAGGTGTTAGGGACCTTCTGAATGCAAGGCCACAATGCAATAACACCTTGCATTCAGAAGGTCCCTAACACCTGGCTGTGATATGATAATTGGGACTTTCCAGGGTACATAATTGCCAACAGATTCTTGTATATGTCATTCTGAATTGGGAAAGCCAGTTGGATGACTAGCAAAACATCTTCAAGAACTAACCTTTTAGTCCAGTTGATCTAACTGAATACAGCAGATAAAAATTGAGTGTTTCTCAATACTAATAAGTACCCAGTGGGGAGATAGACTGTTTTCCAGCATTTACTGTAATACGATCTGAGATTTTGCTTTTTTAAAGGGCATGTCCACCCCCAGAACTATAATTTAACCCACTACTGGCCCCACTCTGTAGTTTAGAATAAACTTTACCTTACATCTCTGCTCCTTATGGTTCTCCAAATATGCCTTTTCAAAGTCCAGGAAACTGAAGACTCCAAGCTGTCGGTGAGCCATCTGTTCCATGCTCATCAAGGTCTTAGGCATGCGCAGTACCCTCCCCCCCACACACACACACCATCCGGATCCATCCTCAGCCATCGTTGCACTTAGCGTGAAATCCGTTGGGAGTAAGGTAAGTAACCACTGCCCGCCCCAAGCGCCACAATTTTTCTTAACCCCTCCCTTCCGATCCCTACATACAGAGCATTCTCTCCTGCAGCGTATTTCCACCAGACTTTACCACAATTTTTTTAAACTTTTAACTATTCTTATAAAGTTATTTAAAAGGCGAAAATAACATAGCAAAAAGTAGCACTAATAATGCTGAAAAAGTTCAGCACATTGGTTAATAAACACTGAACACCTATCTGTGTTATATAAAAATAGCCTTTTTTTCAGCAAAAAATATGATAGTGCAAAACTCATTTAGACAAGTTTTTGCTTTTTTATTAATAGCATATGATAGTGTAAAACTCATTGAGGTGAATTTTTTCTATTTATTAATAGGACAAATTGCTTAATTTTTTACTTATTTTCAGCAAACTGCAGCTAAATATCAAACCAGTTACATTAATATGGGAACATACCACAGTGCTGTGTAAGAAATACAAGTGTTACTTGTATGGGGAAGGAGTGAAAGAAATTAGACAGTGACAGAGGCCATATAGTAGCACAAATAAAAACTTATTGCACAAGTAGATTGTAAGCTCTAAGGGGCAGGGACCTCTTTTCTCATGTTACATGTTTTAAGCACTTGTATATTTAGTGATGCTCATACTTATTTATATATTTATGTATTTATTTACTGTCCCCCTTGTATGACTTTTTGTATTCTATACTGTACAACGCTGCATGCCCTAGTGGCGCTATATAAATAAACATATACATACATATATATTTATAAGGTAAAATAAATGTCAAAATATCACCCGGCTTTGTACATCCACACTAAGTTGTCCATAATTTTATCCAGGGGCATAACTGCAGAGATCACAGGGCCACCGAAAAAAGGAGGCTGGGACCCTGACACCCCCCTCCCCAAAAGATCCATGCTCAGCTGTTTTTAAACAGTGGCCACTACCATGATTCACTGTGGATATGGTGTTCTTTTGACAGTTTGCCTTGATATTTTGTCTATGTTTTGGATATATGGCTAAATAGTTCAACCATGATCTCATAAGACATCACAATCATATATGTTTCTATATTTTTCTACATTATATATCTGTGGGAGATAAAATATCCCTTTTAGCTGGACTTGAATTATTGTGTGTAACATTGGGCAAAATGTTCTGGTTTTCAGAAACTTGCAGGAATGTCAGGAGGTAATTCGAGTGATTTAAGGACTGCTGCCCTAACCCACAACCCAGACATATCAGGCAGGCCAGTACTCCTACAACGCCAAACACTCACCCTCAGTAATTTATGATGATGTATTATATGACACCATTAACAAAAATAGTTACCTATTGGCAGATATATTTGGATTTGTGGGGAGGGGGCTATTTTTGTTGGTATGAGTAATGCCTTTATAGTTTTTTCTGGAGATAATTACATATTAATATACTGTATCATTGGAGGTTGTATAAAGATATCTGTCCATCTAGTCCAACCTTTATTACCCTACCCATAATGCCTGTGTAACAGTTACTATACAACATAGTACCTTGGTATTGGAGATTGTATAAAGAGTAAAGACATATGTCCATTAGTCCAGAATTAAGGCCTGTGGACCACATGTAGCCCGCTGACTGCCCCCGGCTGGCCCCTCAATACTAGACCTGTACACCTTCCCCCCCCAAAAAAAGCGTAATATTAATTGATTGTCTAAGGCTGGATAATATTATTAATTTTATTAAAGGGTACTCTAAAAAAACAGCAAGATCCCACTCTTTTTGGATTTTAAATCTGAGCTGTAGATTCTGAGAAATCATCATTTGAAAACTCAGCATTTACAGGGAAAGACCTGTCACTCCAGAAGCAAAAATTGTAATATGTGACCCATGCTTGACCTCTTTGCCTGTCTGCCAGCACACTTTCTGCAACATTTAAGAGAATCAGCAAAGAAAAGAAAAAAGGGGAGAGGGAGGGGGAGATGTATAAGCAGAGCAGTGTCCATGGTGAGGCTGTGCAGAACCTATAAGTGTTGCAGACACTACAAGAAGACAGTGAGTAAGGGAGGGTGGGGGGAATTAGGAGTATTCAATAAACATTAATCATTTAATGACAAAGCAAGCACAGATAAATATGGGAATACCACCATTTTACTTGTCTCAAATTGTAGTTTCAGAAAATATAAAGTTTCAGTGAGTATAGTATAGTATAGAATGTGATGGAATGGATTTAAAATATTACTATTACTAGATTATTGTTGTCTATTAAAAATTGCAGGTATATAAAAAAAAGTCCAATAAACCAGGTGTATAAATGTAATCTTTTCATAAAATAAAGTTTTGCAATCTCTGTAATAAGAATTGAGTTGAATCTACTGGTCTGGGCCTGCGGAATTTAATTGCCCACCCCTGAACTATTCCAACCATTATACACTACCCACAAACACAATGTCTGTCTAACAGTTACATACCGTATATACTCGAGTATAAGTCAAATTTTTCAGGCTTTAAAGGGCATGTCCACCCCCAAAACTGTAATCCCCCCAACTACTGGCATCATCATGTAGTGTAGTGTAATCCTTACCTCACATCCCAGCTCCATAGGGTTCTCCTGTAGTGCCCCACCAAAGTCCCAAAAACTGCCCACCAGGAGGCTAGCAGAGTCCATATAGGACTCTGCCTCCTACCTGGCCTCCGGGAGAATTTTGGCATGTGTACTGCAGCCCTTCTCCCCCTCCCTTTCCCTCCCTCTCCCTCCCGTTCTACTATCCCTCCCCCTAGCATAAAACCCCTTTAATACAGTATTCCCCCATGTCTCCCAGCCCCAACCGCATGGTTTTTATTTTTAGAAAGCTCCCCAAACTCTTACTTACCTCTCCTCTTTCCTCTGCTGCACTGAATGACCGGCAGCCGCGTCCGTGATTTGCGTCTATGATTGGCAGCCAATCATAGACGCGACTGCCGGTCCCGCCCCTCTGCTTGCATTCTCGCAAGCAGAGGGCCGGCAGCACGGCGAAGGAAAGAGGGGAAGTAAGTAAAAGTTTGGGGGGCTTTCTAAAAATAAAAACCATGCGGTTGGGGCTGGGGGACCAGGGGGAAGGCAATATTAAAAAATAGAAATAAGGGTGGACATACCCTTTAAAGTTAGCCTGAAAACCTAACCTCGACTTATACTGCAATTGCAGATAGTAACCAGTAGGTGGCGATGTGTTAACCTGCATAGAAAGTTACAGGAGCTGATCTGCCTTTACACTTGCTGCTTCCTGTAGTCTGGCTGCTGGACTCACTCAGCACTGTCACTGACTGCTCATCTGGATACTGTAAATCTGATGGGTCTCCTCAGTTTGGGGCTAAAAAAAGCTGCTAGTACAGTGCAAATGACAGCTTGAAACTACAACTCTCAGGTGACTGTTTAACTATTGGGATCAGAGTCCTTTACTATATGGGGGTCAGAGGGCCCTTTACTATATGGGGTCAGAGGGCCCTTTACTATATGGGGGTCAGAGGGCCCTTTACTATATGGGGGTCAGAGGGCCCTTTACTTTATGGGGTCAGAGGGCCCTTTACTATATAGGGTCAGAGGGCCCTTTACAATATGGGGTTCAGGAGAATTGTAAATAATGGTAAGCTTAATTAAAAGTTTACTGAACCTTGCCACTCCACATGTTTAGAAACTGAAACTCCCAGCAACAAAGCATGCTGGGAGTTGTAGTCTCCAAACATCTGGAGTGCCAAGGAATTGGGGGTTACTGGTACTGGATTTGGCTGTTACTGTATGGGATTCATGTATGGGAATTCTGCTGTCCATTTAAAGGGCAACTAATTTCTACCCTCGGCTTATAATCGAGTCAATCAGTTTTTACAAATTTTTCAGGTAAAAATAGGTACCTCGACTTGTACTCGGATCGACTTATATTCGAGTATATACGGTAGTAGCATAATATTGGAAGTTGAAAAAAGGCATCCATCCATCTCGTCCAACCTTTATAACCTACCCATAATGCCTGTCTAACAGTTACATAGTAATATAGTGTTGGAGGTTGTAAAAAGACATCCATCCGTCTAGTCCAACATTTCTGCCCTACCCATAATGTCTGTCTAATAATCACATAATAACAGTATTGAAGGTTGAATAAAGACATACCCACTTCTAGTCCAACCATTTTGGCCTCAGGTAAGGCCAAAGTCCAACTGCACACAACCCATGTGGGTGCAGACCAAAACCTTCCCACTTCCAAGGGAAGTAAGGTTACAACTAAAGGCTAGGCTCCTCAGGGACATTTATCCATTTTAGCCTACCTATGTTACCTTTACTTGTAATTTAACAGAAAAAGTGGGTGGAGTTGAGACAAGACTTACTTATTTGGGCTTGTAGTTGTATTATTGAACTGGGGTCATATTACTGCTCAACACCATGCCCACTTTGCTATTTGACACCATAACCAGAGATTTACACAGTATATCAGTATATGGTTATTTTAATTTGCACTGGATAAGTCTCACTCCTGCACTTCTTCCTCTTCCTTTGATTCTCTATGTTACCCTAACTAGATTGTAAGCTCTACAGGGCAGGGACTTCCTTTCCTGTTGTGGCAAGGCTTAAGCACTAATATATTTATAAAATGTATGTATTTGTTCCCCTTGTATTTTGTTATTCTACAGCTCTGCATCCACAAGTGGCACTATATAAATAAACTATACATACATACATACATCAAGAGAACTAAGAGCTGATTAGGTCTGCGGTCACTTGATTAAAAACTCACAGCACATGCTGCTTTGTGCTACCTTTCAAGCCAAATTTATTCATTATCTTTCTAGCTTTTATTAGATATGTTAGCTGTTTTAAAGTGAAGTTTTCCTTTAAAGTCTGTCTACCCTGCCAATCATTTGACATAAGTGAGAATGCTTTTTGTTTTTTCCAGTTTTTGCTGCTAGTTACAAACAGAAATGATCTCTCAATATTTTTCTTTTTAGGGATGAGGTGGAAAGAAATCTTACATTTTTAGCACTCCTAATATTGGAAAATCGCCTTAAACCAGAAACAAGCGCAGTGATACAGGAGCTTAAAGAAGCCAAGATAAGGAATGTTATGATCACAGGTAAACTTTGTAAAACACTTTTTGCTGATTTAAATTGTTACTGTAGTTTTAAAGGGGAACTGTGTTCTCCATACAAGTGGCATTTATTAAAAAGGGCAGACTACTTACTACCTTTAAAAGGACTCCATGATCAAGTCTGCAGCAGAAGTCTGTCCAAAGTTACCGCAGTATGGGCTATATTTATAAAGCCGCGGTATCGCAAAAGAACTATATCGTTATTTTACGACCGATATCGTTATTTTACAATCGTTAAAAGTTATAGCTTTTGGGGGTGGGGCTTATCACACAGCTTATAACACATGCCTGATACAGAGACACAGAGACAGGGTAGTCTGGACAGTGTAACTTAAGATCCAAAGAAGATAGAGACACCATGCTTATCTTGTTTGAAAGGTATCTTTGTTTGAGAGATATCTTTTTAATAAAGGGAACTTATATGGAGACTACATTTACTCTTTAAAGACAAAAAAAAGTTACGCTGATATTTTATTTTTATTTTTGCCTAAGGGGATAATCTACAAACAGCTGTTAATATTGGGATAAACTGTGGCATGATCCCTAAAACCAGCAAAGTTATCATCATAGAGGCCAATGAACCTGAAAATGACAACCCTGCATCATTAACCTGGAAACACCTCATTGATAAGGAAGAATGCGGGCACCAATCATATGTAAGGCTTGAAATTTTAAATAGCAATGGCAGTAAAAAGGATGTTTCAGTACAACAATGCAAGGGATGACATTGGGGAAAAAAGGACAAGACAATCTTTTTACTTGTAAAACACTGTTCTATTATCTAACATATCCCAGCTGTTCTGTTTGTTGGTGGCTATTGGGTGGATCTTACTAATTATAACGCCTACTCTGTTATTTATTTATAAACATTATTCTCACTGTGAAAGACACAAAAGATTTTACACTAACAAATATATTACAAATAACCATTTTAAAATACATTTTACCTTTTTAGAAAAAGTTGCAGTTCCAACCAGCAAACATACCATAGGCATATAATTTTGTCAGAATGAACAGATTTGTCTGTCAGTAACCAACCTTTATCTTCAGGGTTCACATGAAATCCAAGTTAAATGGAATAACACATCAGGATCCTTTCACTTTGCAATGAGCGGGAAATCCTTTCAAATTATAATACAGCATTTCTATGACTATGTGCCAAAAGTAAGTATTGCATGGAGGGAATTTCACCCTAACAAGGCAATGTTGTTTTTTTTCTGGTGTTTACCTGCCTAAGATCCCACAATGCAACACAAACCCTATGAGAGATTGCAAGATGCAACGGCTTCCACCTTCATTCAACAGACATTACATTTTATGCAAAACTTTACTTAGCCTTTTCTGCATTGGCTGTGTGGTGCTATTACAAACATTTTCTGACATGGCACAGGCACTGCAAAGTCAGTGTAAAACCCATGCTACCGAAGTATCTGGTTAGCATCAGTTTTACACTGATATGGCTATTTAGTTATTATTGCTTCGCTGCCACACCTTAAATTGGAGTATGACCAACAAAAAATACAGGGAAGTGTAGTAGAATGATGCAAACCATTTATGTAGAATAAAACTCATTTCTTACAATAAAATGTATTGATTAGATGACATTTTTATGATTTTTGAAAGGCATAAAACTCATTATTCTAATAATTTATCCTGAGAAATGCCACGCTGAAAGTACTTTAACATACCTTCAGCAAACTATATATTAAGAGAAAATCAAGCAACAACTAGAGATGGCCGAACTTCCCAAAGTTCGGTCTGTTTTCGAACTTTCCAACTATATGGGAAGTTCAAAAGTTTAAAAAAAGGACCCACTAAAGTCAAAAATAGTTTGAAAAGTTTGAATGAAATACAATTAAAATAGCAATGGTAACTTAATGCAAATGGCTCTGGGACCTGGGAAATGGTCTGGGAACATGTTTGAATATCCAGAACTTTAAAAAATTTTTTATTCCCACGCGTGATATTTTCAATAATTATCCCATAAACGATTCAAAGATCATTCAATTTTCGAATTCAATAACTATCGAAAGTCCGGAAAGTTCAAAAGTCCAAGAAATCCGGGTCCGGGATAGTTTGAGAAGTCTGAGTTCGGCTTGAACTCGGGTTCAAGCTCGAGTTCTAGTCCATCTCTAGTACACACAAGTACATTTTTTGGGCAGACCGACTGATATTTCCATGTATTGGTTGGTCAGCCTGAAAAACCAAGTACAGACCAGTACAGACGAACGGACAATGGTATATTCTGGTAAATCACGCCCGATTGTGCAGCCTCCTACAGGCCACATGCTTGATCGTGAAAAGCATCAGCCACAGATACTTTTTCTGTTGCGTGCCCAACCAGACATTCCAAAATTTGTATAACCAAATAAACATGCTTATAGCCTTCCGAATTGCCATTACAGCGACCGTGAAAAAGTAGTGTTGCAATATATCAATACTGCTCTTTTATAAATATATCCCTTATGCTGGCCATACATGTATTGATATATCAGTTGATGTGTATTGTTTCTTGTCTCTTGATTTCTTGCAACCATCAAACTTACAGAGATTGTTTTGGAGAAGTAGATACAGAAAATTAGGCTGGATTAATAGAAAGGGGGAGACCAATTAGCTGTGTACACACAATACCATTTCGTGAGGTTGCATTCTAATGTACATAACATGTGAAAATATTGTCATATGTCGTTAATTTCATAGCCATAGCTTTTATTTTATATGAGAGTATAAAATATATATTGCCAACATCTTACATCATATTTCATTTAGATTCTTCTTAATGGAACAATATTTGCAAGAATGACTCCACAACAAAAATCAACCCTAATCGAAGAGTTTCAAAAACTGGAGTAAGTAAACATTAGCATTTCAGTAATTAAATGATCGGGGGGGGTTCGGGATCATTTGTCCATCTCTTGTCATTTAGGCCTGGTCCATTAAAAGTAGAACTAAATTCTAATGAGAAATATTTTCTCTTCAGAACACCTATATACTGTAAGATTCTTCTCTAGTAAGTTGCATTTTTATGTGAGAAATAGATTTTATTTTATGGAAGGAGGCTTCCATGTCGTTGCCAGTACAAAGCACAGCCCATGTGGTCTTTAAAGAGCCTTGTGAGCATGTGCACTTATAGGACATATACCCTGACCCCAGTATTCACTGTCTGTATGCACAGATTATTTTTTATACAGATGTCTTCACACCAATATAAGACATTGAAAGCTGTTTGTTACCCTGCAGTTTATTTACCAGCCAACATGAATTGCATACAGCCATCCTGGGGAAATACAAAATATTCAGCTAATTTTACTGACATTTTTTAAAATTATTTTAGTAAAAAACATAAAGCTTCTAAATGTACCTATATTCCTTGCATGTGCTGTGGTGGCAATATGGTAGCTCATATGGTCACAGGTTCAAATCCCCAGATTTATTAATCCCCCACCTCCCCCATTTCTTTCTAGCAAATGATAAAGATTCAACATGTAGTAGTGTTTAACGTGGTAGCTTAGTTGGGTTAGGGCTACAAAGCTCTGATTTTAGGTAGATAGATTATATGAGATTGCAGGTTCAATTCCCCAGACTCCCTTTTATTTACTGAAATGTTTTACATTCCTTTGTTGACAGAAGCATTTAAATATGTTTACACAAAAATTGCTCTAAATCCCCTGTTCTGTGTCAGGGATAGGCAGGATCTATGTGCTGCTGTATAATGGTCTGTCAGCTTCTAGTAAGCAAGGCTGCTGCTTAATTTTTTGATCTGTTGTTAAGCACTACAGAGCACATGAAGTGCACACACTTAGCTGGGTGTCACACAGCTAAGGTGAATTAAGGGAGCTGACCCCTAGGTCTCAATGGTTAATGTATAAATTTACCCAGCAGCTACAGCAAAGGGAGAGATGAGACACAGTTTGTTGTATATTTTTAAATGTGCTCTTTCTATTGGGACAATGTTGTCTGGATACATTAGTTCCCCCTTAAGAGAAATAGTGCAAAGTTTCCATGTGGTTTTCTATTGTTAAAGGACACACGCACACACCACACACACACATCATGTCTAAATAAACCCACTATAACATCAAAGTTAAGACACCCAGTGCTGTCAGTTCCTCTTTCCAGCTTGTGTCCAGAGCCTGGCCAATAAGAACATCTGCTTCTAGCAGAGCATGTCTCCCCATTGGCAAAGCTCCAGGGGGGAGCTAGATATGGGGACTGTCAGGGTCAGGTCTATTAACTTAGAGACCTCTTAAAGGGCATCTATATTGGGAAAATGTAAATTCTTTCTTTCTGTGTGTTCTATAATTCCCCCAACCCCCAGATTACCTATATTTTCTTCAGTTTCCTCCCGTATCCCAAGATATATAAGTTAAAAAAAGTCAAGATTTCAATACACCACTCCGCCTTGAGCTGTCATTCAAATCCCCTAACAGCATCCCCTAACAACATGTGTAGTGTGCAGGCTTACACAAGTTTTACAGCAAGTCTCCCAATGATTCCTTCCTGCTCACTAAAATGCTTGGCAAATATTAAGTTAAAAACAAAAGTAAAGGGAATGAGAAACAAACAGAAAGAACAGCACTGGGTACCCCTCCTCCCAAGCATTCACCAATTTGTTGCCTGTCAAAGGGAGATCGGGCTGCAGTGATAAGGTAGTAATCAGGTCTCTCCTAACTCACCTCTTTCCCACTCCATGTGTACTGTAGCAAGTGTCTCCAAGACAACGGAGACACTTGCTCCCTAAAGGCTTACTTACAGAGGGGTTTTTTTTTGTTTACAAAGGTTAGAGTGACATATTCATGTGCATTAGCAGCTTGGTTGACAGACAGATTATATAAATGGGGGAATAAAAAGAGAGGGGAGGAGGAGTGGGGATCTCTGCAGTAAATCAGACTGTGTGCAAACACAGAGCCACAGAGGAAGGGGGAAATAAGGCAGCATACACTAACCTTTTTTATGTCTGGATTGGAGCAATGCATAAATTTCACTATAGATGCCCTTTAATGCTTAGCATTTTAAGTCCTCACACTGGGTACTATCATTGGGAGGGTGGGTTTAAATTGTCCTTTAAGATGGCCTTGTGACTAAGAAACAATTGTTTTGGTTCCTTAAAAAAACTATTGTGTGTTGTTCATTTTAGTTACTTTGTTGGAATGTGTGGAGATGGAGCAAATGATTGTGGGGTGAGTAGATTTAGATTAATATATTGTAAAATAATTGATTTTGGAATTTAATAAAACTAATCGTGTTTGAAACTATTTAAAATGTCCTACACAGAGGGTAAAATACACTTCAAAAGGTGAATAGTTTATTGACAGCCAAACATCAGCAAATCAAACAACGTTTCGGGGTAACAACCCCTTCATCAGGTGATGTGAACAGCAACACAGTGTGGGCTTAAATAGCCTAGTGCTAATTAAAAAGGTACTGCCCCTGGTGGGTGTGTGCAAGAGCACTACCAATGAGATCATAGATAAAACAATAATAAATACTATACATATAAATATATAATATAAAAGTGTTGTGTATAACAATAATGTGTAGGGAACAATATAAAAGTCACAAGGGACTAGTATAACAATAATGTGTAGGGAACAATATAAAAGTCACAAGGGACTAATAAATATAAAGTGTCTAGTGCTAATACATAAAGTGACTATAGCTAGACATATGTTATATGAAGGCACGGTATGCCCCACATGGAAAGAAATCCCTGTGTGTAGATAAGTAAAACCAGTGGCCCCACATGGAAAGAAATCCCTGTGTGTAGATAAGTAAAACCAGTGCAACAATTAAAAGTGCCCAATAGTGCAATCAATAAAAGTAATAAAATATCTATGTACCTGACATAGTGCTGTATAAGATGTTTAAATGTGCTATTTGAGAAAATGCAAAGTTTTTCAAAGTTGGTAACAAAAAGGTTCGCATATGCGGGCGCAAAATTAGCGCCCATGCTGGTACCTTGGACCTGCAAATACCACAAATCATTGAATCTGAAAAAATTACTTTTAAGACAGATAGTTAATAAATCAAGGATGAAGTACACAATTTTATGGTCATAACCAAAGTCCAACAGTACATGTTCCATGACCGACAATCCTTCATTGTGTGGGATTGAAGTATATAGTGATTCTATGTCCATTGTACACTGTGTACATATGCGAACCTTTTTGTTACCAACTTTGAAAAACTTAGCATTTTCTCGAATAGCACATTTAAACATCTTATACAGCACTATGTCAGGTACATAGATGTGTAGATAAGTAAAACCAGTGAAACAATTAAAAGTGCCCAATAGTGCAATCAATAAAAGTAATAAAATGTGCAGCAAACACACACATTCCCTTCCAAAATGCAGCCCTTCAAGCCAAATTCAAAGTTTATACTTAAACTTTCCCTTTCTAGTTGTTACTATAATCTGACCCTCCCATGCATCTGTAAAGGATGCAAAGTTATAATCTTAAGGTTTGTACACACGTGCGATCTTGGGTCCCGACCTGCGACACACAATGTGTACGAACTTTATCGGATGAAACAGCCAGTCGTTCGTAGACCCACCCAGTTGGTCAGCAACGGCCGAAATGAACTTTTGTTTTTTTTTTTTGTCTTTTTTTTAATGATTGGAATTAATAAAATAATCGTCCGTTTCTCGAAACTATTAAAATCGTCTCCCACCAACAGAGGGTAAAATACACTTCCAAAAGCGTGATAGTTTATTGGACAGCCAAACCTCAGCCAAAATCAAACAACGTTTCGGGGTAACAACCCTCATCAGGTTGATGGAAAACAGCAACACCGTGTGGGCTTAAAATAGCCTAGTGCTTGCTAATAAAAAGGGTAATGCCATGGTGGGCCTGTGGCAAGAGCACTACAATGGAGATACATAGATAAAACCATAATACAGATAAATATACATTAATAATAATATAAAAAGTGTGCGTATAACAATAATGTGAGGGGAACAATATAAAAGTCACAAGGGACTAATAAAATATAAAGTGGTCTAGTGGCTCATACATAAAGTGGGATATAGCTAGACTATGTTATATGAGGCACGGATTGCCCACAATTGTGGAAAAGAGGGAAAGCAAAATCCCTGTGTTGTAGAAAGTAAAAACAGGAAAACCATTTTTTAAAAGTGCCAATAGTTGTGCAATCATATAAAAGGTAACAAATATAAGAATGAACAATCGGGCATGGGATGAGTTATATTCTCTAAACATTGAATGAATCCTATTCTCTGAACATGTAGCCAGAAGAGGGCAATCTCGTTGAACAGTGTTTCGGTCTGGAGGATTCCAAACATCGAAAAAAGGATATTTCAGGAAAGTCTCAGTCTCAGTTGATAGTGCCAAAAAACAAAAAAAAAAAAAAAAAAAGGTCATAGATGGGTGGAGTGTGCTAGACTATAGGGGAAACAATGGAAAAAAGACACTGTGTAGCTGGACACATAATAGATTACAAATGTACAAATATAGAACAAGTGTAATAACCAGATAAAAATAGGGCAAGGCATAAGTACATGCGTGTTGACAAGAAGGCGACCAATTATATCTTATTAAGACCAAAGGGGGATAGGTGGTTAATTATCGTCCAAAAGCATTCCTTGTGATGTAATTTAACATCATGGTTTGAACCCCCTAAGTTCTTTGACTTATGAGGCCTCGAGTACAAGCCATTCAATGTGAGGCTCTATGTCTATTAGTGTGGAATGTTTACTCACTGACGTTTCATACCTCTTTTTTTCTTCTGGAGCCATCACTAATTTGTGATGTCCGTTTGTGTTCCCCAGCCTGAAGCCGTGTTTCATCGTTGGTTACCCACATATGCTTTGCCAATGGGCACTTAGGAGATAAAAACGCTACTGTCCTACAAGTAGCCTAGTACCAAGTTTGATTTATTCCTTTGGAGGTGAGTGTGAGATGCTTTTACCGGTTATGATGGCGTACAGCATGACAGTTAACGCGGGATACGTGCTGTTGGGGACTGAACTATAAAGTGATTGGGTTTGCTCGTTTTAGGAGCACAAAAACTCGGTGCGTGTCGAGTCAAAAAAACATTTCCAATAGTCTAGCTCGCTTAAGGGGAAAAGGGGGGGATTTTTGAATAGGATCCATATTTCAGGATCGGATTGCATGGCCGCCAAATCCTACTGGATCTTTTGAATACATCAGATAAAGTGTGATAGGTAGATAAAAAGGAATTCTGCTGTATCGAGATGCCGCTTTGCTTTCTGTAAATAGGGGAATCCCTATCGGATGGCTAGAGACCTAGATAGATACCTGGGAGATCATTGGACTTCATCAGAACCTCGTGCTAGAAATTTTTGTTTAATTCTCTTCCATTCTTAGTTATTACAGTGGTCATTCCTCCGTACTATTTGAGACTTCTCAAAAATTGGCTGAATGGTAGTCCCTTAATCAGATTTTTGGCATTGTGGCTAGACGCCAAGCGCATGTTATTTCTATCAGTGTCTTTTGGTGTAACGGTCTGTAACCAATTGTCAACCCTTGTTAGGGGGACTAAACACATCTAGATAGTTAACACTGTGAAGTGCAATGTATGGTGAACTTTCAACATAGAATGGCACAGTTAATGTATGTCACAAAACTATAAAAGCATAGGCTGGTCACGCATCCACAAATAAAGAATACGATCGCTCTATGTACCTGGACATAGTGCTGTATAAAATGTTTAAATGTGTAATTTGAGAAAATGCAAAGTTTGTTCAAAGTTGGTAACAAAAGGTTCGCATATGCGGGCCAAAATAGCGCCCAGCTTGGTACCTTGGACCTGACAAATCCAACCAAATCATTTGAATCTGAAAAAATTACTTTTAAGACGATAGTTAATAAATCAAGGATGAAGTTACCACAATGTTATGGTCAAACCAAAGTCCAACAGACATGTTCATGACCGACAATCCTTCATTGTGTGGATGATAGGATATAGTGATTACTATGTCCATTGTACACTGTGTACATATGCGAACTGTCTTGTACCAACTTTGAAAAACCTTAGCATTTTCTCGAAATAGCACATTTAAACATCTTATTACAGCACTATGTCAGGTACATAGACGATGTATTCTTATTTGGGATGGTTGAACCAGCTAGCTTTTCGAGGTTGTGAAATACATAACACATGTGCATTGCTCGTGAAATTACAGTAAAAAACTGACTTTCACAGTGTTCACTATTCTTAGATGTAGTCACTCAAAAGGGTGACGAAATTGGTTACCGACCTTTACACCAAAGAACACTGATGGAAATATTATGCTCTTGGCGTCTAGCCATCCATGCCAAAATCTGATAAGGCCCTACCATTTCAGTCAATTTTTGGGAAAGTTCATGAATAGTACAGGGAGGATGATAAGCTGTAACTAAGAAGGAAGAGATTAAAAAAGAAATTCTAGCACGAGGTATGATGAAAATACAATTAATCCCGTGATCTAGCTAGGGCTCTAGCATCGTATGGGATCCCTATTACAGAAAGAAAAGGAGCATTTCTGATACAGACAGAATTCCTTTGTATCTACTATCACACTTTATGCTGATAGTATTAAAAGGATCATTAGGGATAATTGGCGGATCATGCAATCGATCCCGAATATGGATCCCTATTAAAAATCCCCCCTGTTTTCCGATTAGAGGGCTAGAATCTATTGGCAATGTACTCACACTCACCGATTTAGTGCTCCCATAAACACGAGCACCCTAATCAGTTATAGCAGTCTCCCAAATAGGCACGTATCCCTGTCATAACTGTCATGCAGTAAGCCATTCATGAACCGGTAAAGCATCTCAATCACCTCACAAGGAATGAAATCAAAAACTTAGGGACTATGCTACATGAGGACCAGTAGCGTTGTTTATCTCCTAAGTGCCCAGTGTGGCAAAGGATATGTGGGTAAAAACCTAAATGGTGTGAATTATATACGGCCTCGCGATTGGGGAATCAAACGGACATCAACGAACCAAATTAGAGGGCTCAGAGAAAAAAAAGAGTATGAACTGTCACGGAGTAAAAACACTTCCAACTATATAGACATGAGCCCACAATTGAGAGGCTTGTACTTAGAGGGGTTAGTAGTAAGTAACTTAGGGGGGAAACCATGATGTTAAATTACTTACAAAGGAATGCTTTGGAGGTATAAATACACACTCTATCCCCCTTTGGTCTTATGACGATATTGAATTGGTTGCCTTATGTAACATGTATGTAATTATGCCTGCCCTATTTGATCGGGTATCTTGTTCTACTATGGTAACTGTGTTTATCTATGTGTCCAGCTACACAAGTGTCTTTTCATGTTTCCCTATGAGCTACACATCCACGCATCTAGTGGACCGTTTTAGACTATAGACTGAGGGACTAGGACTTTCCTGAAAAGATCCTTTTTCGCTGTGGAATCATCCAGACCTGAAACAATGTTTCTAAGGATTCCCATGATGGATACAATGTTCAGAGAATAGCCTAAATTCAATGAACTTATTTAGAGAAAGCCTCTCCTATTGCCGTATTGTTACATTCTGTTATTTAACTTTGATTTGATTGCACTTAGTGGGCTTTTATGTTGCACTGAGTTTCGAATTTACACACAGGGATTTCTTTACATGTGGGGCATACCGCTGCCTCATATAACATATGTCTAGCTATAGTCACGTAGTATTAGACTAGACACTTTTATATTGATTAGCCCTGGGAGTATATGTTCCCTACACCATGATGTTATACACAACACTGTTTATTTATAGATTTTATATGTATAGTATTATTATGTTTTATCTATGATTCATTGGTAGTGCTCTTGCACCACACATACCAGGGGCAGTTTACCGTTTTTAATTAGCACTTAGGCATATTAAGCCCACACGTGTTGTGTTCACATTCACCTGATGAAGGGGTGTTACACGAAACGTTGTTTGATTTGCTGATGTTTGGCTGTCATAAACCTATTCACCTTCTTGGAGTGCAAGTCTACCGTGATATTTTTCTAGCTATTACGTTTCCCTTTGGAAGTAGGGATTTGGACGTTTGCACAAGTTATCCTGGGGAGATGTGTGCATATGGACTTTGTTCTATCTAAGAAGTGACGGAATTTCATTGCTAGAAGACAGCATTGTTTGTTTGTTCCTACAGTTTATTGCTCTTATTCAGTTATTGTAGCAATAAAGAAGCATGGTGTTGTAATGGCATGTAAAAGTATATTGGCATAAGAAAGTATTGTTTTCAAAATGCATTTTTGTGTCCCAATATTGTTAGAATGTTGGATTTTGTGTGTGAGCTATCTGAAGTGGTGGAACAATTCAGTTACAAAATTAAGATTTTCAGGTGGGTTTATGAAAATGAAAAATGGCAAAAACTCTTATTAAACATGTAATTTAAAACGAGTATAAAAAATTGGAATTTTTTCAAGGCACTGAAAATGGAGAATGTTGGTATCTAATTGTCTGAATTTAGAAGCATCTGTCGCTTCCCCTTTCACTTCCAAAACTTCAAAATATTGAATGTGTACCAAAATTCAAGAAGTAACATCAACATTATTTCTAAAGCGTAAAAGGTAAGACACCACTACTCACTTCCTGGCCGTCAGTATTAATTTGCGCCCTGACAACAAGCCAAAATACGGTTATTCCTATTTCTTCCCTCTTCTTTTTCTAGCTCCGCCAACTCAGTAAGTTTTCTTCGCTTATTCTTCCGCTTTTTTTCGGACCGTATATCCCCCACAGTTTTTTGAGCTAGAGACATGAAATTCGCGGTACAGACGTTAATAATAAAAAAGGTTTGTTTTTTTTAAGTCCCGCATGTGGCAAAGTACATATACATACTGACCTACCCTCCATATGTTGCAGCCTAGTCTAAAGGGTAACTAAATTGTTTATTGAAAGACTGGATTTTTTTTGACCAGATCATCGAAATAATTTTGTATTTGTATTTTTACAAATTACATCCACTGCGTCCGGGGTGATCCATCAGGTTACACTATTTTTTATGTTATTTTTCCACTTATGTCTTTGTATCTACTATCCATCCTTTGGCAGCCATACGTAAAGGGTAACTAAATGAAAAAAAAAAAAAAAAAATATGCTATATTTTTGTTGAATAAAAAAGATTACAGTAGAGAGTCAATAAACAGAGTTCTTATTCCGTGAAAATGGTGCTAATTTGCACAACCAATTTCTGAGATTGTTAGTCGTTCTGATGTTGAGTGTTTGGGATGTAAAGTAAAAAATTTATGCCACCACTTTGCGGCTTGGGTACAGTCGAGCAAAAGTTGTTTTGTTGGTTTGGGTTGGTTGTTTTGTGGTTGGGTCCCCAAAACAAGCGTTCACTTACAATTAGTCTCATTATGTGTCCCTGGGATGAGTGGTGAGTTTTGTAATTAATGGTGTGCCAGCTGAAACACCACACCTTCCCTTCCCACATGAGCCCTTCAAGCCAAATTCAAAGTTTATACTAACTTTCCTTTTAGTTGGTGTACTATAATTGACCCTCCCATGCTCGGTACAAAGGATGCAAAGTTATACTCTTCAGGTTTGTACACAAGTGCGATCTTGGGTCACGACCTTGCGACACACATGTGTACGAACTTATAGGATGAAACAGCAGTCGTTCGTAGACCCACCCAGTTGGTCAGCAACGGCCGAAATGAACTTTCATACACATTGTGCATGGCGGGTCGGGACCCACAATCGCACGTGTGCACAAACCTTTAGGCACGGACAGCCTGAAACAATCATGGTCAGGAGCAAGAGACTATTCAGCAGCTTCTTCCTGAGAGAAATTAGACTCTAACCCACTTCACATCCTACTAAAGGTCCAAACAACACACCGAATAGCCATTTGGACCGACTATTGTTTGTTGCGGGTTGAGCCCACAAATTGGAGCATTAAACTGCTAATAATTTAATGTATATTCATTGTAAAATACTCATATACGATAATATAGAGTATAGTATATACAATACTATACTATACTATCCTATACTATCCTCTATACAATACTATCCTTTATACTATACTATAAGCTTTACTATAAGCTATACTATACTCTATACTACTCTATACTCTATACTTTATACTATACTTTGTTTTTTTTTTTTGTCTTTTTTTTAATGATTGGAATTAATAAAATAATCGTCCGTTTCTCGAAACTATTAAAATCGTCTCCCACCAACAGAGGGTAAAATACACTTCCAAAAGCGTGATAGTTTATTGGACAGCCAAACCTCAGCCAAAATCAAACAACGTTTCGGGGTAACAACCCTCATCAGGTTGATGGAAAACAGCAACACCGTGTGGGCTTAAAATAGCCTAGTGCTTGCTAATAAAAAGGGTAATGCCATGGTGGGCCTGTGGCAAGAGCACTACAATGGAGATACATAGATAAAACCATAATACAGATAAATATACATTAATAATAATATAAAAAGTGTGCGTATAACAATAATGTGAGGGGAACAATATAAAAGTCACAAGGGACTAATAAAATATAAAGTGGTCTAGTGGCTCATACATAAAGTGGGATATAGCTAGACTATGTTATATGAGGCACGGATTGCCCACAATTGTGGAAAAGAGGGAAAGCAAAATCCCTGTGTTGTAGAAAGTAAAAACAGGAAAACCATTTTTTAAAAGTGCCAATAGTTGTGCAATCATATAAAAGGTAACAAATATAAGAATGAACAATCGGGCATGGGATGAGTTATATTCTCTAAACATTGAATGAATCCTATTCTCTGAACATGTAGCCAGAAGAGGGCAATCTCGTTGAACAGTGTTTCGGTCTGGAGGATTCCAAACATCGAAAAAAGGATATTTCAGGAAAGTCTCAGTCTCAGTTGATAGTGCCAAAAAACAAAAAAAAAAAAAAAAAAAGGTCATAGATGGGTGGAGTGTGCTAGACTATAGGGGAAACAATGGAAAAAAGACACTGTGTAGCTGGACACATAATAGATTACAAATGTACAAATATAGAACAAGTGTAATAACCAGATAAAAATAGGGCAAGGCATAAGTACATGCGTGTTGACAAGAAGGCGACCAATTATATCTTATTAAGACCAAAGGGGGATAGGTGGTTAATTATCGTCCAAAAGCATTCCTTGTGATGTAATTTAACATCATGGTTTGAACCCCCTAAGTTCTTTGACTTATGAGGCCTCGAGTACAAGCCATTCAATGTGAGGCTCTATGTCTATTAGTGTGGAATGTTTACTCACTGACGTTTCATACCTCTTTTTTTCTTCTGGAGCCATCACTAATTTGTGATGTCCGTTTGTGTTCCCCAGCCTGAAGCCGTGTTTCATCGTTGGTTACCCACATATGCTTTGCCAATGGGCACTTAGGAGATAAAAACGCTACTGTCCTACAAGTAGCCTAGTACCAAGTTTGATTTATTCCTTTGGAGGTGAGTGTGAGATGCTTTTACCGGTTATGATGGCGTACAGCATGACAGTTAACGCGGGATACGTGCTGTTGGGGACTGAACTATAAAGTGATTGGGTTTGCTCGTTTTAGGAGCACAAAAACTCGGTGCGTGTCGAGTCAAAAAAACATTTCCAATAGTCTAGCTCGCTTAAGGGGAAAAGGGGGGGATTTTTGAATAGGATCCATATTTCAGGATCGGATTGCATGGCCGCCAAATCCTACTGGATCTTTTGAATACATCAGATAAAGTGTGATAGGTAGATAAAAAGGAATTCTGCTGTATCGAGATGCCGCTTTGCTTTCTGTAAATAGGGGAATCCCTATCGGATGGCTAGAGACCTAGATAGATACCTGGGAGATCATTGGACTTCATCAGAACCTCGTGCTAGAAATTTTTGTTTAATTCTCTTCCATTCTTAGTTATTACAGTGGTCATTCCTCCGTACTATTTGAGACTTCTCAAAAATTGGCTGAATGGTAGTCCCTTAATCAGATTTTTGGCATTGTGGCTAGACGCCAAGCGCATGTTATTTCTATCAGTGTCTTTTGGTGTAACGGTCTGTAACCAATTGTCAACCCTTGTTAGGGGGACTAAACACATCTAGATAGTTAACACTGTGAAGTGCAATGTATGGTGAACTTTCAACATAGAATGGCACAGTTAATGTATGTCACAAAACTATAAAAGCATAGGCTGGTCACGCATCCACAAATAAAGAATACGATCGCTCTATGTACCTGGACATAGTGCTGTATAAAATGTTTAAATGTGTAATTTGAGAAAATGCAAAGTTTGTTCAAAGTTGGTAACAAAAGGTTCGCATATGCGGGCCAAAATAGCGCCCAGCTTGGTACCTTGGACCTGACAAATCCAACCAAATCATTTGAATCTGAAAAAATTACTTTTAAGACGATAGTTAATAAATCAAGGATGAAGTTACCACAATGTTATGGTCAAACCAAAGTCCAACAGACATGTTCATGACCGACAATCCTTCATTGTGTGGATGATAGGATATAGTGATTACTATGTCCATTGTACACTGTGTACATATGCGAACTGTCTTGTACCAACTTTGAAAAACCTTAGCATTTTCTCGAAATAGCACATTTAAACATCTTATTACAGCACTATGTCAGGTACATAGACGATGTATTCTTATTTGGGATGGTTGAACCAGCTAGCTTTTCGAGGTTGTGAAATACATAACACATGTGCATTGCTCGTGAAATTACAGTAAAAAACTGACTTTCACAGTGTTCACTATTCTTAGATGTAGTCACTCAAAAGGGTGACGAAATTGGTTACCGACCTTTACACCAAAGAACACTGATGGAAATATTATGCTCTTGGCGTCTAGCCATCCATGCCAAAATCTGATAAGGCCCTACCATTTCAGTCAATTTTTGGGAAAGTTCATGAATAGTACAGGGAGGATGATAAGCTGTAACTAAGAAGGAAGAGATTAAAAAAGAAATTCTAGCACGAGGTATGATGAAAATACAATTAATCCCGTGATCTAGCTAGGGCTCTAGCATCGTATGGGATCCCTATTACAGAAAGAAAAGGAGCATTTCTGATACAGACAGAATTCCTTTGTATCTACTATCACACTTTATGCTGATAGTATTAAAAGGATCATTAGGGATAATTGGCGGATCATGCAATCGATCCCGAATATGGATCCCTATTAAAAATCCCCCCTGTTTTCCGATTAGAGGGCTAGAATCTATTGGCAATGTACTCACACTCACCGATTTAGTGCTCCCATAAACACGAGCACCCTAATCAGTTATAGCAGTCTCCCAAATAGGCACGTATCCCTGTCATAACTGTCATGCAGTAAGCCATTCATGAACCGGTAAAGCATCTCAATCACCTCACAAGGAATGAAATCAAAAACTTAGGGACTATGCTACATGAGGACCAGTAGCGTTGTTTATCTCCTAAGTGCCCAGTGTGGCAAAGGATATGTGGGTAAAAACCTAAATGGTGTGAATTATATACGGCCTCGCGATTGGGGAATCAAACGGACATCAACGAACCAAATTAGAGGGCTCAGAGAAAAAAAAGAGTATGAACTGTCACGGAGTAAAAACACTTCCAACTATATAGACATGAGCCCACAATTGAGAGGCTTGTACTTAGAGGGGTTAGTAGTAAGTAACTTAGGGGGGAAACCATGATGTTAAATTACTTACAAAGGAATGCTTTGGAGGTATAAATACACACTCTATCCCCCTTTGGTCTTATGACGATATTGAATTGGTTGCCTTATGTAACATGTATGTAATTATGCCTGCCCTATTTGATCGGGTATCTTGTTCTACTATGGTAACTGTGTTTATCTATGTGTCCAGCTACACAAGTGTCTTTTCATGTTTCCCTATGAGCTACACATCCACGCATCTAGTGGACCGTTTTAGACTATAGACTGAGGGACTAGGACTTTCCTGAAAAGATCCTTTTTCGCTGTGGAATCATCCAGACCTGAAACAATGTTTCTAAGGATTCCCATGATGGATACAATGTTCAGAGAATAGCCTAAATTCAATGAACTTATTTAGAGAAAGCCTCTCCTATTGCCGTATTGTTACATTCTGTTATTTAACTTTGATTTGATTGCACTTAGTGGGCTTTTATGTTGCACTGAGTTTCGAATTTACACACAGGGATTTCTTTACATGTGGGGCATACCGCTGCCTCATATAACATATGTCTAGCTATAGTCACGTAGTATTAGACTAGACACTTTTATATTGATTAGCCCTGGGAGTATATGTTCCCTACACCATGATGTTATACACAACACTGTTTATTTATAGATTTTATATGTATAGTATTATTATGTTTTATCTATGATTCATTGGTAGTGCTCTTGCACCACACATACCAGGGGCAGTTTACCGTTTTTAATTAGCACTTAGGCATATTAAGCCCACACGTGTTGTGTTCACATTCACCTGATGAAGGGGTGTTACACGAAACGTTGTTTGATTTGCTGATGTTTGGCTGTCATAAACCTATTCACCTTCTTGGAGTGCAAGTCTACCGTGATATTTTTCTAGCTATTACGTTTCCCTTTGGAAGTAGGGATTTGGACGTTTGCACAAGTTATCCTGGGGAGATGTGTGCATATGGACTTTGTTCTATCTAAGAAGTGACGGAATTTCATTGCTAGAAGACAGCATTGTTTGTTTGTTCCTACAGTTTATTGCTCTTATTCAGTTATTGTAGCAATAAAGAAGCATGGTGTTGTAATGGCATGTAAAAGTATATTGGCATAAGAAAGTATTGTTTTCAAAATGCATTTTTGTGTCCCAATATTGTTAGAATGTTGGATTTTGTGTGTGAGCTATCTGAAGTGGTGGAACAATTCAGTTACAAAATTAAGATTTTCAGGTGGGTTTATGAAAATGAAAAATGGCAAAAACTCTTATTAAACATGTAATTTAAAACGAGTATAAAAAATTGGAATTTTTTCAAGGCACTGAAAATGGAGAATGTTGGTATCTAATTGTCTGAATTTAGAAGCATCTGTCGCTTCCCCTTTCACTTCCAAAACTTCAAAATATTGAATGTGTACCAAAATTCAAGAAGTAACATCAACATTATTTCTAAAGCGTAAAAGGTAAGACACCACTACTCACTTCCTGGCCGTCAGTATTAATTTGCGCCCTGACAACAAGCCAAAATACGGTTATTCCTATTTCTTCCCTCTTCTTTTTCTAGCTCCGCCAACTCAGTAAGTTTTCTTCGCTTATTCTTCCGCTTTTTTTCGGACCGTATATCCCCCACAGTTTTTTGAGCTAGAGACATGAAATTCGCGGTACAGACGTTAATAATAAAAAAGGTTTGTTTTTTTTAAGTCCCGCATGTGGCAAAGTACATATACATACTGACCTACCCTCCATATGTTGCAGCCTAGTCTAAAGGGTAACTAAATTGTTTATTGAAAGACTGGATTTTTTTTGACCAGATCATCGAAATAATTTTGTATTTGTATTTTTACAAATTACATCCACTGCGTCCGGGGTGATCCATCAGGTTACACTATTTTTTATGTTATTTTTCCACTTATGTCTTTGTATCTACTATCCATCCTTTGGCAGCCATACGTAAAGGGTAACTAAATGAAAAAAAAAAAAAAAAAATATGCTATATTTTTGTTGAATAAAAAAGATTACAGTAGAGAGTCAATAAACAGAGTTCTTATTCCGTGAAAATGGTGCTAATTTGCACAACCAATTTCTGAGATTGTTAGTCGTTCTGATGTTGAGTGTTTGGGATGTAAAGTAAAAAATTTATGCCACCACTTTGCGGCTTGGGTACAGTCGAGCAAAAGTTGTTTTGTTGGTTTGGGTTGGTTGTTTTGTGGTTGGGTCCCCAAAACAAGCGTTCACTTACAATTAGTCTCATTATGTGTCCCTGGGATGAGTGGTGAGTTTTGTAATTAATGGTGTGCCAGCTGAAACACCACACCTTCCCTTCCCACATGAGCCCTTCAAGCCAAATTCAAAGTTTATACTAACTTTCCTTTTAGTTGGTGTACTATAATTGACCCTCCCATGCTCGGTACAAAGGATGCAAAGTTATACTCTTCAGGTTTGTACACAAGTGCGATCTTGGGTCACGACCTTGCGACACACATGTGTACGAACTTATAGGATGAAACAGCAGTCGTTCGTAGACCCAACCAGTGGTCAGGCAACGGCGAAATGAACTTCAACACATGTGCATGGCGGCGGGACCCCCCAATCGCACTGTGTCACAAAACTTTAGGCACGGCGCCTGCAAAAACATCATGGTCAGGAGCAAGAGGACGGGAGTACGAAGCCGTTCACGTTCTCTATGCAGAAGAAATTAGACTCTAACCACTTCACATCTACTAAAGGTCCAAAACAACCCACCACCGAATAGCCATTTGGACCGACTATTGTTTGCTTGGGTTGAGCCCACCCAAACTTGCAGAGCATTAGAAAATCGTAATAATTTAAGTATATCATTGTACAATTACTCCTATACGATATATAGAGTATAGATATACCATACTATACTATCAACTATCCTAGACGATCTATATACAATACTATCCTTTATACAGTTTTTGTGAACTATAAGCTATTACTATAAATGGCTATATTACTAACTCTTTACTATACTATACTCTATACTACTCTATACTCTATACTTTATACTATACTATACTCTATACTATACACTATACAATACTTTATACTATACGCTTTACTATACTATATACTATTCCCTATACTATATGCTATACAATACTATACTCTATACTATATGCTATATTATGCTATACTATACTATACATCCTCTATACTATAAGCTATATTATACTATACTCTATACTATTCTTTACTCAATACTATATGCAATACTATACTTTATACTATACTCTATACTATATGTGATACTATACTTTATACTATACACTATACAATAATATACTCTATACTATATGCTATACTATACTATTTGCAAAAAATGTAACTACTGTAGTGATCACTGGAGTTTATACCTGTAAAATTCCCTTTAAGAAAATAACTGATCTAGTGCATTGTTATGTTATATGTTCTAAATTAAAAAGTATAAGAAAATCCACAGCAACTAAAGCACTCGTAACAATGAAAGTTGCCTACCTATTACAAACCCCAAAAGAATATATGTGTATATATCAAAAACTGCAATAATAAAAGATTTTTTTAAAAAAAATGAACCATAAAAATGCATATTTAGGGCTAGGCCACACTGGCGTGATTCTATAGTCGAATATTTGAGGTTGAATAAAAACATACATTCATTTAATCCAATCTAGTCAACAATAACCGCATTTCCTGCCTAACAGTTAATCCAGAGGAAGGCATTAAAGGGCAAGTCCTGCCCTAAAATGTAAACTTACATAAAGGTAAATCACCCCCAAAACCCTAAACTGTAATAGTTTGAAACCTGAAATATATAAATCTAACCTGAAATCCTACACAATATCCTGTTGTCCATTTCTGCTTCCTAGTTCTTACAGTTAGCAACTGTCAGTTATGGATTTGACAGTTGACATCACAGCCAATGACTAAATGCTAATCCCTTAGCTGCCTCTTCTGAGCATGCCCAGGCTCAGTAAAGGCTCAGTACAGGTTTCTAAATTGCTCAGTTTCCATGAGGCACCCAGAAGAATAGCAGACATACAGTAATGAATTCATAGGACAGAATATGATATTCTTTCTGAAAGATGTTCTTATGAGGGTAGAGTTGTCCTTTAAGGTGCCATGATAGTGTAGCCACAGCCTCATTTGTAGTAGTGTTAAGATTATATTTACACAGGCCAGTGCAGGCTTATCTATAGCTTGTTTACAGGAATAAATATACCGTATATACTCGAGTATAAGCCGAGGTTTTTAGGTTTAATAATCAACCTAAAAACCTTGCCTCGGCTTATACTCGAGTCAATAGACACTTACCTTCAATCCAGAAGCAGCCGCGAGTCAGGCCGGCAGTTCCCAGTAGTTCTTCACGGTTGCGCGATGATGTCATCGTGCACGCTGGCGGGATGACGTCATCGCAGCCCGCAAAGCAGTACTGGGAACTGCCGGCTCTGCGCAGAGAGATAAGACTGAAGACCAGGTACGGTAAGTGAGCTGGGGGGGGACGGCTGGGGGACAGTATGCCATGCAGTAACCCCAATACCTTTCTCTATAGGTGATTGGAAACTAACAACTCCCAGCAACCAAGCATGCTGGGAGTTGTAGTTTCCAAACATTACAGTGGAAAGGGATTAGGGTGGGGGACAGTATGCCATACAGTAACCCCCAATACCTTTCTACTATAGGTGGTTGGAAACTAAAACTCCCAGCAACCAAGCATGCTGGGAGTTGTAGTTTCCAAACATCTACAGTGGAAAGGTATTAGGGTACGTGTATACCCTCGGCTTATACTAGAGTCCAATCATGTTTTCTAATTTTGGAGAGCAAAATGGGTACATCGGCTATCTCGGGCGGCTTATACTCGATTATTACTTTAATATACCATGTTTGGACCTATTCTAGGTCATTTTTGTTTCTGTTAATTTCACTGGAGGGTTTATTAATATTTGTGTTTGATTGTTTATGTTATTGGATTTATTTGATTTTCTATGTTTATCTCTTTTTATTTCCCCATTACAGGATGTGAGGATCTTTCTTTTTTGTTTTTACATTATATATTTACTAATCTATTTCAGTTACCTGGTTTTCAAGTAATTAGAAAACAACCTACATAAGAAACATTCTGATCATTATTAGCTTCTCACGTGTTTATCCTGTATTTTATTTCATATTTTCCCTTAAACTATTTTAAACCTACTGTTTATTTTTTTTATATACAGAGAAGGACGAAATACCCTGGAAATGTCTGTATCCATGTTTAAATTTATGGCGACTCTTCCTTTGATTGCATTGGTTTCTATAGTGTTTTTGTTTTTGGTAAGACCTGAATTGTTTTTAAATATAAATTGGTAGCCTAGGGACATGAAGCAAAATGTTCTGTTCCAGTAATTCTATATCTAATGGAGACCTGGGTGTTAAGTTCTCTATAAAAATGTATTCTATCAATAAATCTGAGGTATGATCAGATGGTTCTAACTTCCTCCCCTTGATAAGCATGTGCACAGGGCTGCAAAGTATATGATTACTTTTTTAAGCAGCATCACTTAGTAATACAGTTTGGGGGAGATGCTGGGAAGCCAGTTCCTCTTACCTGACAATGATCCTGCCATTGAGTAAGCACATTGTGGCAGTTACTGCACCACCGTAATAGTCAAGTAAGAAGCAATGTTTGCTTAATATAAGTAAAAATGTTCTTACTTACTGTATGTAAAATGCATCTCATCCTGATGAGTGCAGATGCCATTATCCTCTGCACCTCTAGATACTAGCTTTATTTCATTCATATGGCATTAATGACAAAAACAATTATCTGAATCAGAAAATGCTCCTAGACGTAGTGAACCAGAGGAGAAATAAGTGTTGTCTATAATTTAGGGATGGACTAGAACTCGAACTTTATGAATTCGAACGGACTCGGACTTCTCGAACTATCCACGGACCGGATTTTTCGGACTTTCGATGTTTCCGTTCGCTAACTCTAGAATATAGTTCAGTGTAATGCAGTGGCTGGATAGTGTAGTGGTTAAAGGTGCTGCCTTTGGACATGGGAGACCAGGGTTCGAATCCGGCTAGGTCAGCTATATAAATGTTTGGATTTTATAATACCCTAGTAATATAATAACCATATAATAACCTAGTAATATAATATGTTATATATTACTAGGTTATATGTTATTATATTACTAGGTTATTATGGTTATTATATGACAGGTTATTATATTACTAGGGTATTATAATAAACCATTATACCTAGTATATTATAACCATATGATAACCTAGTAATAATATTATATAGGGTATTATATGGTTATAATATTATAGGGTTATTAATGGTTATTATTATTACTAGCCTCGGCTTTGGTTTCTTCTATAAATT